>JALJSC010000253.1:0-517855 GCA_023969325.1 Oryzias curvinotus | reverse complement strand
TGGTGCCAATTTTGGTGAGTTTTCGGGTATGTGGGGGGGTCAAATTTGGCTCAACGGATCCGTTAGAAAGAAGAATAATAATAATAATAATAATTAAAGCCGCAAGCGGCGTTGTATGGCCCGCAGACGCAACCCGCCTTCCACGCCCAACTCTACGCACACCGGCCAGCCCTCACAGCCCCCGCCCTCACCGCCCCACCTTTGATGAGGATAGAAAAGCTGCATAGCTAATAATGCTAATATGTACTAATCATGCTAGCTATGCTAATTTGGCTAAAAGTGCTAGCAAGCGATCAGCATCATCAACCGCTCGGAAAACACATTACCAAAATGCTATTATGCTAACTATGCTAGCTATGCTAATGTGGCTAAAAGTGCTAGCATAGCGATCAGCATCATCAACTGCTCGGAAAAACACATTACCTAAAATGCTAATTATGCAACTATGCTAGCTGCTAATGTGGCTAAAAGTGCTAGCATAGCATCAGCATCACAACTTGCTCGGAAAAACACATTCCTAAATGCTAATTATGCTAACTATGCTAGCTATGCTAATGTGGCTAAAATGCTAGCATGCGATCAGCATCATCAACTGACTCAGAAAAACAATGTTTAAGATGCTAATTTGCTAACTATGCTAGCTATGCTAAGTGGCTAAAATGCTAGCATAGCGATCAGCCATCATTAACTTACTCAGAAAAAACAATTGCTCCATTGGTGAAAGCTACTGTCATGAGTTGACAAAAAAACCCATTTTTTCAAAATGGCGGTTTTCTGTTGATTTATCTCCATAAACCATTTTATGTTTTGTTTGCCTCGGGAGGACGAACGGATTGACGTCAGTTTCGGACAATCGGGAAAAGTAAACTTTTTGTTGTCTTAGCAACAGTGGTTTTATGCTAACCACGCCCACTTCCTTATATGTCCTTGTCCAGTGTTTTTCAATGTATTCAGATCCAGGCATAAATGCAGCATTCAATTTTCACTGTAGTATTGAAAGGCATGGGAGTATAAACAGTGCGCCACTTTGTAGCTCGCCACGCGCACGCCGTTCAAATCTACAACTTCTAATTCCAACATTTTTTTCACAGTAGCTTGCCATTGATGCCCAAAAAGTTTCGAGATGATCGTTGAAAATTTCAACGACAAGTTTACGTTTGAATCTGGTGGTAAGGTGTTTTTTATAGAAATTCAAGATGGCGGCCTTTTCCCGAGGTCAAAGGTCGACGAAACTCCAGAGGTGATTGTAGACTTACGCTAGGGACATGCGAGTCAAATTTCGTGAAAATCGCTCGAAAAAAGTTCATTTTCCATATTGTGTAAAAACGCGAAAATCTCAAAATGGCCGATTTTGGCACAAAATGGCCGCCAAACCATAGGTCGTGTCGCCATCACGTAATGATTTCAAAAGTTGATTGGATATATCCACAAAGTTATCTGGGTTTCGTTACCGATTCTTAAAAAAAAAAAATCCGAAATTTTTTTTTTTGCCGAGTCAGCATTTTTTTTTGCGATCGTTTTTTGCTTACCACGGCCACATTCCTTTATCGATTTTGTCGTAGTGACACAGTTTTGTTCAGTGTGGGCCAGGGAATCGCATATTTCATTTTCACAACATTCCGATAAAATGTGCGAGCTAGCTAAATCGGACGGTTGCGAATTCGCCACGCCACGCCGTTCAAAATCTACAACTTCTAATTCCAACATTTTGTCCACAGTAGCTGCCATTGATGCCCGAGAAGTTTCCAGACGATCGAAAAAATCCCTAGGACGAGTTTTCGTTTGTATCCATTACTAAAGGTGCTTTTTCGGAAAATTCAAGATGGCCGCCCCTTCCCAAGGTCAAAGGTCAACGAAACTCTCTGGTATTTGTAGAATCAAGCTGTTGGCATCTGTATCCGATTTCATGAAAATCGCTCAAACAAAAGTGTCGTTTTCCCATTATGTCAAAAACACGAAAATCGCCATTTCTCAGAGTTCGCCACAAAATGGCCGCCAAGCCCGTAGGTCGTGTGGCCATCCCATAATGATTTCATAAACTTCTTTGGGATATCTCCAACACGTGTTTTGGTTTCGTAACTGTATTTCAAAATATTTTTTTTGGCCCCATAAGCATTTTGGCCCATTCATTTTTTTACGGGAACGCTCGCCGTGATGTCATCGACTTCGGGGGGGTGACGTTCTCTTTGCCGAAAATTCATTTTCAATTTATCCTAGGTGTGTGCCAATTTTGGTGAGTTTTCGGTATGTGGCGGGGGTCAAATTTGAGCTCAACGAGCCGTTAGAAAAAAATAATAATTAAAAGCCGCAAGCGGCGTTGTATGGCCCGCAGACGCAACCCGCCTTCCACGCCAACTCTACGCCCACCGCCGCCCTCACTCGCCCTCACGCCCTCACCGCCCACCTTTGATGAGGGATAGAAAAGCGCATAAGCTAATATGCTCACTATAATCATGCTGCTATGCTAATTGGCTAAAGTGCTAGCATAGCGATCAGCATCATCAACTCGTTCGGAAAAACACATTACCTAAAATGCTAATTATGCTAACTATGCTAGCTATGCTAATGTGCTAAAAGTGCTAGCATAGCATCAGCATCATCAACTCGTCGGAAAAACACATTACCTAAAATGCTAATTATGCTAACATGTCTATGCTATGCTAATGTGGCTAAAGTGCTAGCATAGCGATCAGCATCATCAACTGCTGGAAAAACACATTACCTAAAATGCTAATTATGCTAACTATGCTAGCTATGCTATGTGGCTAAAAGTAGCATTGCGATCGCATCATCAACTGCTAGAAAAACACATTACCTAAATGCTAATTATGCTAACTATGCTAGCTATGCTATGGGCTAAATTGCTAGCATAGCGATCAGCATCATCAACTGACTCAGAAAAACACATTTTAGATGTAATTATGCTAACTATGCTAGCTATGCTAACATGGCTAAACTGCTAGATAGCGATCAGCATCATTAACTTTCTCAGAAAAACACATTGCTCCATTGGTGAAAGCTACATGTCTGAGTGACAAAAAACCCACTTTTTTCAAATGGCGCTTTTCTGTTGATTTTATCTCCATAGCAACATTTTATGTTTTGTTTGCCTCGGGAGGACGAACGGATTAGTCAGTTTCGGACAAATCGGAAAAGTAAACTTTTTGTTGTCCTTAGCAACAGTGGTTTTATGCTAACACGCCCACATTCCTTATATGTCCTTGTCCAGTGTTTTTCAATGTATTCAGATCAGGCATATGCAAGCATTCAATTTTCACTGTATTGTATTGAAAGGCATGGGAGTTATAACAGTGCGCCACTTTGCTAGCTCGCCACGGCACGCCGTTCAAATCTACAACTTCTAATTCCAAATTTTTTCCACAGTAGCTTGCCATTGATGCCCAAAAAGTTTCGAGAGATCGTTGAAATTCCAACGACAAGTTTACGTTTGAATCTGTGGTAAAGGTGTTTTTTTATGAAATTCAAGATGGCGGCCTTTTCCCGAGGTCAAAGGTCGACGAAACTCAGAGGTGATTGTAGAACGCTAGGGACATGCGAGTCAATTTCGTGAAATCGCTCGAAAAAAAGTTCATTTTCCATATTGTGTAAAAACGCGAAAATCTCAAAATGGCCGATTTTGGACAAAATGGCCGCCAAACCATAGGTCGTGTTCGCCATCACGTAATGATTTCAAAAGTTTGATTGGATATATCCAACAAAGTTCTTGGGTTTCGTTAGCCGATTCTTAAAAAAAAATCCGAATTTTTTTTTTTGCCGAGTCAGCATTTTTTTTGCGATCGTTTTTGCTTACCACGGCCACATTCCTTTATCGTTTTGTCGTAAGTGACATCGTTTTGTTCAGTGTGGGCCAGGGAATCGCATATTTCATTTTCACAACATTCCGATAAAATATGTGCGAGCTAGCAAATGGCGCGGTTGCGAATTCGCCACGCGCACGCCGTTCAAATCTACAACTTCTAATTCCAACATTTTGTCCACAGTAGCTGCCATTGATGCCCGAGAAGTTTAAGAGATCGAAAAAACCCTAGGAGAGTTTTCGTTTGTATCTGTTACTAAGGTGCTTTTTTCGAAAATTCAAGATGGCCGCCCTTCCCAAGGTCAAAGGTCAACGAAATTTCTCTGGTATTTGTAGAATCAAGCTGTTGGCATGGTGTCCGATTTCTGAATCGCACAAACAAAAGTGTCGTTTTCCCATATGTCAAAAACACGAAAATCGCCATTTCTCAGTTCGCCACAAATGGCCGCCAGCCGTAGTCGTGTGGCCATCCCATATGATTTTCAAACTTCTTTGGGATATCTCCAACACGCGTGTTGGTTTCGTGCTCTATTAAAGCTACGAAACCTAAACAACGCGTGTGAGATCACCAAAGAAGTTATGAAATCATTTGGGAGGCCACACGACCTACGGTGTCGGCCATTTTTGTGGCGAACTCAGAGAAATGGCTATTTCGTGTTTTTGACAGTATGGGAAAACCGACAACTTTTGTTTGTGCGATTCAGAAATCGGACACACATGCCACCAGCTTGATCTACAAATACCGAGAATTTCGTTGACCTTTGACCTGGGAAGGGCGCCATATGAATGTTCAGAAAAAGCACCTTTGTAACGAGACAAACGAAAACTGTATCTAGGATTTTTTCATCTCTTGAACTTCTCGGGCATCATGGCAACCTATGTGGACAAAATGCTTGGAATTAGAGAAGTTGTAGATTTGAACGGCGTGCGCGTGGGAATTCGCAACCGCATCGCCATTTTGCTAGCTCGCAACATTTTATCGGAATGTTGTGAAAATGAATATACGAGTCCCGGCCCCACATGAACAAAACGGATGTCACTTACGACAAAATCGAATAAAGGAATGTGGGCCGTGGTACAAAAAACGATCGCAAAAAAAAAATGCTTGACTCGCAAAAAAAAAAAAAAATTCGGATTTTTTTTTAAGAATCGGCACGAAAACCCAATAACTTTGTTGGATATATCCAATCAAAACTTTGAAATCATTAAGTGATGGCGACACGACCTATGGTTTGGCGGCCATTTGTGTCAAAATGGCCATTTTGAGATTTCGCCGTTTTTAACATATGGAAAAAATGAACTTTTTTCGAGCGATTTTACGAAATTTGACTCGCATGTCCTAGCGTATTTAGCACATCACCATCTGGAGTTTCGTCGAACTTTGACCTCGGGAAAAAGGCCGCCATCTTGAATTTTCTATAAAAAACACCTTTACCATCAGATTCAAACGTAACTTGTCGTTGGAATTTTCAACGATTCATACTCGAACTTTTGGCATCAATGGCAAGTACTGTGGAAAAAAGTTGGAATTAGAAGTTGTAGATTTTGAACGGCGTGCGCTGGCGGCTAGCAAGTGGGCGCAAGTTATACCATGCTTCAATACAATACAGTGAAAATTGAATGCTGCATATGCCTGGATCTGAATCATTAAAAACACTGGAAAAGGACATATAAGGAATGTGGGCGTTTGCATAAAACCACTGTTGCTAAGGACAACAAAAGTTACTTTTCCCGTTCGTCCAAAAACTGACATATCGTTCGTCTCCCGAGGCAAACAAAACAAAATGGTTGTATGGAGATAAAATCAACAGAAAAGCCGGCCATTTTGAAAAAAGTGGGTTTTTGTCAAACTCATGACATGTAGCTTTCACCAATGGGCAATTGTTTTTCTGGATAAGTTATGATGCTGATCGCTATACTAGCAGTTTAGCCATGTTAGCATAGCTAGCATAGTTAGCATATTAACATCTTAACAGTGTTTTTCTGAGTCGTGAGATGCTATCGTATGCTAGCATTTAGCCGACTTAGCATAGCTAGCATAGTTAGGCATAATGCATTTTAGGTAATGTGTTTTTCCGAGCCAGTTGGATGATGCTGATCCATGCTAGCCTCTTTAGCCACATTAGCATAGCTAGCATAGTTAGCATAATTAGCATTTTAGGTAATGGTGTTTTTCCAGAGCCAGTTGATGTATGATCGCATGCTAGTCTTTTAGCCACATTAGCATAGTAGCTAGTGGTAGCATAATTAGCATTTTAGGTAATGTGTTTTCCGAGCGAGTTGATGATGACTGATCGCTATGGCTAGCACTTTTAGCCACATTAGCATAGCTAGCATAGTTACGCATAATTAGCATTTTAGGTAAGTGGTTTTTCGCGGAGTTGATGATGTGATCGCATGCTCGCACTTTTAGCCAAATTAGCATAGGGCTAGCATATTAGTATATAGCATGAATTATGCATTTGAGCTTTTTTTTTTCTATACTCATCAAAGTGGGCGTTTGGCGTCGTGAGGGCGGTGAGGCGGTGCGGTGGTTGCGTAGAGTTGGGCGTGGAAGGCGGGTTGCGTCTGCGGGCATACAACGCCGCTTGCGGCTTTAATATTATTATGTTTCTAACGCGTCTTGAGCTCAAATTTGACCCCCGCCCATACCGAAAACCTCACCAAAAACTTGGACACACACTAGGATATAATTGAAAATGAATTTTCAGCAAAGAGAACGTCACACCCCCCGAAGTCGATGACATCACGGACGAGCGTTCCGTAAAAAAAATGAATGGGCCGAAAATCGCTTATGGGGCCAAAAAAAAAGATTTGAAATACAGTTACGAAACCAAAACACGTGTTGGAGATATCCCAAAGAAGTTTGAAATCATTATGGGATGGCCACACAACGCTGTTGCGGCCATTTGTGGCGACTCTGAAATGGCGATTTTCGTTTTTTGAAATATGGAAAACGACACTTTGTTTGAGCGATTTTCAGAAACGGATCACAGAGCCAACAGCTTGATTCTACAATACCAGAGAGAGAATTTCGTTGGACCTTGAACCTTGGGAGGGGCGGCCACTTGAAAATTTCCGAAAAAGCACCTTTAGTAAGGTTTTATACAAACGAAAACTAGTCCTAGGGATTTTTCGATCGTCTTGTGAAACTTCCTGGGTATCAATGGCAAGCTACTGTGGACAAATGTTGAATTAGAAGTTGTAGATTTGAACGGTCGTCAGCGTGGCGTAATTCGCAACCGTCACGATTTTAGCTAGCTCGCACATATTTATCGGAATGTCTGTGAAAAAATATAGCGATTCCCTGGCCCACACTGAACAAAACGGTGATCACGTACGGACAATCGTAAAGGAAATGTGGCCGTGTGGTAGCAAAAAACGATCGCTTGGCCCGCAGCAGTCACAACTGCAAGGACCATATTGTAACTGCTACGAGGGTCGAACACTCAAAAAGCCCAAAACGTCAAAAAAACGCGTCAAAATGCCAAAAAATGGGTCAAAAGTCGCCCAAAGCACAAAACAAGTCCGACAATTGTGTAACGCAACAAAAAAAAACACACACACGCACAACACCAACGCACAAACGACAAAATTGTAGTCGCAAAAATAACGACAAAAACACGAAAAAGCCCCAAAAAGCCCTCAAAGGACGGGTTTAAAGCCCAAAAGACATGCCCAGCCTATAGTAAAAGACTGGCTGCATTGAAATACATGGGCCAACTGACCGCAAAATTTTCTATATTGTTTCTGCTTCGTTTCATTATTATTATTCCGCTTTCTATCTGCGCCTTTGAGCTGAAATTTGACCCCCGCCACATACCCGAAAACTCACCAAAATTTGCACACACCTAGGATAAATTGAAAATGAATTTTCGGCAAAGAGAACGTCACCCCCCCGAAGTCGATGACATCACGGCGAGCGTTCCCGTAAAAAAAATGAATGGGCCGAAATTTGCTTATGGGGCCAAAAAAAAATATTTTGAAATACAGTTACGAAACCAAAACACACTTGTTGGAGATATCCCAAAGAAGTTATGAAATCATTATGGGATGGCCACACGACCTACGGCTTGGCGGCCATTTTGTGGCGAACTTTGAGAAATGGCGATTTTCGTGTTTTTTGATAATATGGGAAAACGACACTTTTGTTTTAGCGATTTTCATGAAATCGGATACAGATGCCAACAGCTTGATTCTACAAATACCAGAGAAATTTCGTTGACCTTTGACCTTGGGAAGGGGCGGCCATCTTGAATTTTCTGAAAAAAGCACCTTTAGTAATGGATACAAACGAAAACTCGTCCTAGGGATTTTTTTCGATCGTCTTGAAACTTCTCGGGCATCAATGGCACGCTACTGTGGACAAAATGTTGGAATTAGAAGTTGTAGATTTTGAACGGCGTGCGCGTGGCGAATTCGCAACCGTCGCCATTTTAGCTAGGTCGCACATATTTTATCGGAATGTTGCGAAAATGAAATATACGATTCCCTGGCCCACACTGAACAAAACGGTGTCACTTACGACAAAATCGATGAAGGAATATGGCCGTGGTAAGCAAAAAACTATCGCAAAAAAAAGTGCTGACTCGGCAAAAAAAAAAAATTTCGGATTTTATTTTTAAGAATCGGCTAACGAAACCCAGATAACTTTGTTGGATATATCTAATCAAACTTTTGAAATCATTACGTGATGGCGACACGACCTATAGTTTGGCGGCCATTTTGTGCCAAAATCGGCCATTTTGAGTTTTTCGCGTTTTTACTCAATATGGAAAAACGAACTTTTTTTCGAGCGATTTTCACGAAATTTGACTCGCATGTCCCTAGCGTCAGTCTACAATCACCTCTGGAGTTTCATTGACCTTTGACCTCGGGAAAAGGCGGCCATCTTGAAATTTCTATAAAAAACACCTTTACCACCAGATTCAAACGTAAACTTGTCGTTGAAATTTACAACGATCATCTCGAAACTTTTTGGGCATCAATGGCAAGCTACTGTGGAAAAAATGTTGGAATTAGAAGTATTAGATTTTGAACGGCGTGCGCGTGGCGAGCTAGCAAAGTGGCGCACTGTTATAACTCCCATACCTTTCAATACAAAACAGTGAAAATTGAATGCTTGCATTTATGCCTGGATCTGAATACATTGAAAAACACTGGACAAGGACATATAAGGAATGTGGGCGTGGTTAGCATAAAACCACTGTTGCTAAGGACAACAAAAAGTTTACTTTTCCCGATTCGTCCGAAACTGACGTCATTCTGTTTGTCTTCCCGAGGCAAACAAAACATAAAATGGTTGCTATGGAGATAAAATCAACAGAAAAGCCGCCATTTTGAAAAAAAGTGGGTTTTTTGTCAACTCATGACATGTAGCTTTCACCAATGGAGCAATGTGTTTTTCTGAGTAAGTTAATGATGCTGATCGCTATGCTAGCACTTTTAGCCACGTAAGCATAGCTAGTATAGTTAGCATAATTAGCATCTTGAGGAATGTGTTTTTCTGAATCAGTTGATGATGCTGATCGCTATGCTAGCAATTTTAGCCACATTAGCATAGCTAGCATAGTTAGCATAATTAGCATTTTAGGTAATGTGTTTTTCTGAAACAGTTGATGATCCTGATCGCTATGCTAGCTCTTTTAGCCACATTAGCATAGCTAGCATAGTTAGCATGATTAGCATTTTAGGTAATGTGTTTTTCCAAGCGAGTTGATGATGCTGATCGCTATGCTAGCACTTTTAGCCACATTAGCATAACTAGCATAGTTAGCATAATTAGCATTTTAGGTAATGTGTTTTTCCGAGCGAGTTGATGATGCTGATCGTTATGCTAGCACTTTTAGCCAAATTAGCATAGCTAGCATAGTTAGCATAATTAGCATTTTTAGCTTATGCAGCTTTTACTATCCCTCATCCAAGTTGGGCGGTGAGGGTGGCGGTGGTGCGTACAGTTGGGCGTGGAAGGCGGGTTGCGTCTGCGGGCCATACAACGCCGCTTGCGGCTTTAATTATTATTATTATTCTTCTTCTTCTTTCTAACGGATCCGTTGAGCTCAAATTTGACCCCCGCCACATACCCGAAAACTCACCAAAATTGGCACACACCTAGGATAAATTGAAAATGAATTTTCGGCAAAGAGAACGTCACCCCCCCGAAGTCGATGACATCACGGCGAGCGTTCCCGTAAAAAAAATGAATGGGCCGAAAATCGCTTATGGGGCCAAAAAAAAATATTTCAAAGTAGAGCTATGAAACCAAAACACACTTGTTGGAGATATCCCAAAGAAGTTATGAAATCATTATGGGATGGCCACACGACCTACGGCTTGGCGGCCATTTTGTGGCAAACTCTGAGAAATGGCGATTTTCGTGTTTTTTGATAATATGGGAAAACGACACTTTTGTTTGAGCGATTTTCATGAAATCGGATACAGATGCCAACAGCTTGATTCTACAAATACCAGAGAAATTTCGTTGACCTTTGACCTTGGGAAGGGGCGGCCATCTTGAATTTTCCGAAAAAAGCACCTTTAGTAATGGATACAAACGAAAACTCGTCCTAGGGATTTTTTTCGATCGTCTTGAAACTTCTCGGGCATCAGTGGCAAGCTACTGTGGACAAAATGTTGGAATTAGAAGTTGTAGATTTTGAACGGCGTGCGCGTGGCGAATTCGCAACCGCCGCCATTTTAGCTAGCTCGCACATATTTTATCGGAATGTCTTGAAAATTAAATATGCGATTCCCTGGCCCACACTGAACAAAACGATGCCACATACGACAAGATCGATAAAGGAATGTGGGCGTGGTAAGCAAAAAACGATCGCAAAAAAAAGTGCTGACTCGGCAAAAAAAAAAAATTTCGGATTTTTTTTTTAAGAATCGGCTAACGAAACCCAGATAACTTTGTTGGATATATCTAATCAAACTTTTGAAATCATTACGTCATGGCGACACAACCTATGGTTTGGCGGCCATTTTGTGCCAAAATCGGCCATTTTGAGATTTTCGCGTTTTTACACAATATGGAAAAATGAACATTTTTCGAGCGATTTTCACGAAATTTGACTCGCATGTCCCTAGCGTAAGTCTACAATCACCTCTGGAGTTTCGTCGACCTTTGACCTCGGTAAAAGGCGGCCATCTTGAATTTTCTCTGAAAAACACCTTTACCACCAGATTCAAACGTAAACTTGTCGTTGGATCTTTCAACGATCATCTCGAAACTTTTTGGGCATCAATGGCAAGCTACTGTGGAAAAAATGTTGGAATTAGAAGTTGTAGAATTTGAACGGCGTGCGCGTGGCGAGCTAGCAAAGTGGCACACTGTTATAACTCCCATGCCTTTCAATATAATACAGTGAAAATTGAATGCATGCATTCATGCCTGGATCTGAATACATTGAAAAAGACTGAACAAAGACATATAAGGAATGTGGGCGTGGTTAGCATAAAACCACTGTTGCTAAGGACAGCAAAAAGTTTACTTCATCCGATTCATCCGAAACTGACGTCATTTTGTTCGTCCTCCTGAGGCAAACAAAACATAAAATGGTTGCTATGGAGATAAAATCAACAGAAAAGCCGCCATTTTGAAAAATAGTGGGTTTTTTTGTCAACTCATGACATATAGCTTTCACCAATGGAGCAATTTGTTTTTCTGAGTAAGTTAATGATGCTGATCGCTATACCAGCAATTTTAGCTATGTTAGCATAACTAGCATTGTTAGCATAATTAGCATCTTAAACAATGTGTTTTTCTGAGAGTTGATAATGCTGATCGCTATGCTAGCACTTTTAGCCAAATTAGCATAGCTAGCATGATTAGCATAGTTAGCATTATTAGCTTATGCAGATTTTCTATCCCTCATCAAAGGTGGGCGGTGAGGGCGGTGAGGGCGGCGGTTGTGCGTAGAGTTGGGCGTGGAAAGCAGGTTGCGTCTGCGGGCCATACAACGCCGCTTGCGGCTTTAATTATTATTCTTGTTTCTAACGGATCCGTTGAGCTCAAATTTGACCCCCGCCACATACCCGAAAACTCACCAAAATTGGCACACTTCTAGGATAAATGTGAAATGAATTTTCGGCAAAGAGAACGTCACCCCTCCCACGATGATGACATCACGGCGAGCGTTCCCGTAAAAAAAATGAATGGGCCGAAAATCGCTTATGGGGCCAAAAAAAAATATTTCAAAGTAGAGCTATGAAACCAAAACACACTTGTTGGAGATATCCCAAAGAAGTTATGAAATCATTATGGGATGGCCACACGACCTACGGCTTGGCGGCCATTTTGTGGCAAACTCTGAGAAATGGCGATTTTCGTGTTTTTTGATAATATGGGAAAACGACACTTTTGTTTGAGCGATTTTCATGAAATCGGATACAGATGCCAACAGCTTGATTCTACAAATACCAGAGAAATTTCGTTGACCTTTGACCTTGGGAAGGGGCGGCCATCTTGAATTTTCCGAAAAAAGCACCTTTAGTAATGGATACAAACGAAAACTCGTCCTAGGGATTTTTTTCGATCGTCTTGAAACTTCTCAGGCATCAATGGCAAGCTACTGTGGACAAAATGTTGGAATTAGAAGTTGTAGATTTTGAACGGCGTGCGCGTGGCGAATTCGCAACTGTCGCCATTTTAGCTAGCTCGCACATATTTTATCGGAATGTTGTGAAAATGAAATATGCTATTCCCTGGCCCACACTGAACAAAACGGTGTCACTTACGACAAAATCGATAAAGGAATATGGCCGTGATAAGCAAAAAACGATCGCAAAAAAAAGTGCTGACTCGGCAAAAAAAAAAAAATTCGGATTTTTTTTTTAAGAATCGGCTAACGAAACCCAGATAACTTTGTTGGATATATCCAATCAAACTTTTGAAATCATTACGTGATGGCAACGCGACCTATGGTTTGGCGGCCATTTTGTGCCAAAATCGGCCATTTTGAGATTTTCGCGTTTTTACACAATATAGAAAAATGAACTTTTTTTCGAGCGATTTTCACGAAATTTGACTGGCTTGTCCCTAGCGTAAGTCTACAATCACCTCTGGAGTTTCGTCGACCTTTGACCTCGGGAAAAGGCCGCCATCTTGAATTTTCTCTAAAAAACACCTTTACCATCAGATTCAAACGCAAACTTGTCGTTGGAATTTTCAACGATCATCTCGAAACTTTTTGGGCATCAATGGCAAGCTACTGTGGAAAAAATGTTGGAATTAGAAGTTGTAGATTTTGAACGGCGTGCGCGTGGCGAGCTAGCAAAGTGGCGCACTGCTATAACTCCCATGCCTTTCAATACAATACAGTGAAAATTGAATGCATGCATTTATGCCTGGATCTGAATACATTGAAAAAGACTGGACAAGGACATATAAGGAATGTGGGCGTGGTTAGCATAAAACCACTGTTGCTAAGGACAACAAAAAGTTTACTTTTCCCGATTCGTCCGAAACTGATGTCAATCCGTTCGTCTTCCCGAGGCAAACAAAACATAAAATGGTTGCTATGGAGATATAATCAACAGAAAAGCGGCCATTTTGAAAAAAAGTGGGTTTTTTATAAACTCATGACATGTAGCTTTCACCAATGGAGCAATGTGTTTTTCTGAGTAAGTTAATGATGCTGATCGCTATGCTAGCAGTTTTAGCCACATTAGCATAGCTAGCATAGTTAGCATAATTAGCATCTTAAACAATGTGTTTTTCTGAGTCAGTTGATGATGCTGATCGCTATGCTAGCAATTTTAGCCACATAAGCATAGCTAGCAGAGTTAGCATAATTAGCATTTAAGGTAATGTGTTTTTCCGAGCCAGTTGATGATGCTGATCGCTATGCTAGCACTTTAAGCCACATTAGCATAGCTAGCATAGTTAGCATAATTAGCATTTTAGGTAATGTGTTTTTCCGAGCGAGTTGATGATGCTGATCGCTATGCTAGCACTTTTAGCCACATTAGCATAGCTAGCATAGTTAGCATAATTAGCATTTTAGGTAATGTGTTTTTCCGAACAAGTTGATGATGCTGATCGCTATGCAAGCACTTTTAGGCAAATTAGCATAGCTAGCATGATTAGCATAGTTAGCATTATTAGCTTATGCACCTTTTTCTATCCCTCATCAAAGGTGGGCGGTGAGGGCGGTGAGGGCGGTGAGGGCGGTGAGGGCGGTGAGAGGGGCGGTGGTGCGTACAGTTGGGCGTGGAAGGCGGGATGCGTCTGCGGGCCATACAACGCCGCTTGCGGCTTTAATTTTTCTTCTACTTTCTTTCTTCCTCTTTGAGCTCAAATTTGACCCCCGCCACATACCCGAAAACTCACCAAAATTGGCACACACCTAGGATAAATTGAAAATGAATTTTCGGCAAAGAGAACGTCACCCCCCCGAAGTTGATGACATCACGGCGAGCGTTCCCGTAAAAAAAATGAATGGGCCGAAAATCGCTTATGGGGCCAAAAAAAAATATTTTGAAATACAGTTACGAAACCAAAACACACGTGTTGGAGATATCCCAAAGAAGTTATGAAATCATTATGGGATGGCCACACGACCTACGGCTTGGCGGCCATTTTGTGGCGAACTCTGAGAAATGGCGATTTTCGTGTTTTTTGACAATATGGGAAAACGACACTTTTGTTTGTGCGATTTTCACGAAATCGGACACACATATAACCAGCTAGATTCCATAACTACCAGAGAAGTTTCGTTGACCTTTGACCTTGGGAAGGGGCGGCCATCTTGAATTTTCCGAAAAAAGCACCTTTAGTAATGGATACAAACGAAAACTCGTCCTGGGGATTTTTTTCGATCGTCTTGAAACTTCTCGGGCATCAATGGCAAGCTACTGTGGACAAAATGTTGGAATTAGAAGTTGTAGATTTTGAATGGCGTGCGCGTGGCGAATTCGCAACCGTCACGATTTTAGCTAGCTCGCACATATTTTATCGGAATGTTGTGAAAATGAAATATGCGATTCCCTGGCCCACACTGAACAAAACAATGCCACATACGACAAGATCGATAAAGGAATGTGGCCGTGGTAATCAAAAAACGATCGCAAAAAAAAGTGCTGACTCGGCAGAAATTTTTTTTTCGGATTTTTTTTTTAAGAATCGGCTAACGAAACCCAGATAACTTTGTTGGATATATCCAATCAAACTTTTGAAATCATTACGTGATGGCGACACGACCTATGGTTTGGCAGCCATTTTGTGCCAAAATCGGCCATTTTGAGATTTTCGCGTTTTTACACAATATGGAAAAATGAACTTTTTTTCGAGCGATTTTCACGAAATTTGACTTGCATGTCCCTAGCGTAAGTCTACAATCA
This sequence comes from Oryzias curvinotus, assembly GCA_023969325.1. Classification (NCBI taxonomy): domain Eukaryota; kingdom Metazoa; phylum Chordata; class Actinopteri; order Beloniformes; family Adrianichthyidae; genus Oryzias; species Oryzias curvinotus. The sequence goes on along the minus strand of JALJSC010000253.1, from coordinate 502,695 downwards.
ACTCTGGAGTTTCGTTGACCTTTGACCTCGGGAAAAGGCCGCCATCTTGAATTTTCTATAAAAAACACCTTTACAACCAGATTCAAACGTAAACTTGTCGTTGAAATTTTCAACGATCATCTCGAAACTTTTTGGGCATCAATGGCAAGCTACTGTGAAAGAAATGTTGGAATTAGAAGTTGTAGATTTTGAACGGCATGCGCGTGGCGAGCTAGCAAAGTGGCGCACTGTTATAACTCCCATGCCTTTCAATACAATACAGTGAAAATTGAATGCTTGCATTTATGCCTGGATCTGAATACATTGAAAAACACTGGACAAGGACATATAAGGAATGTGGGCGTGGTTAGCATAAAACCACTGTTGCTAAGGACAACAAAAAGTTTACTTTTCCCGATTTGTCCGAAACTGACGTCAATCCGTTCGTCCTCCCGTGGCAAACAAAACATAAAATGGTTGCTATGGAGATAAAATCAACAGAAAAGCCGCCATTTTGAAAAAAAGTGGGTTTTTTGTCAACTCATGACATATAGCTTTCACCAATGGAGCAATGTGTTTTTCTGAGTAAGTTAATGATGCTGATCGCTATGCTAGCAGTTTTAGCCCTGTTAGCATAGCTAGCATAGTTAACATAATTAGCATCTTAAACAATGTGTTTTTCTGAGTCAGTTGATGATGCTGATCGCTATGCTAGCAATTTTAGCCACATTAGCATAGCTAGCATAGTTAGCATAATTAGCATTTTAGGTAATGTGTTTTTCCGAGCCAGTTGATGATGCTGATCGCTATGCTAGCAATTTTAGCCACATTAGCATAGCTAGCATAGTTAGCATAATTAGCATATTAGGTAATGTGTTTTTCCGAGCCAGTTGATGATGCTCATCGCAATGCTAGCACTTTTAGCCACATTAGCATAGCTAGCATTGTTAGCATAATTAGCATTTTAGGTAATGTGTTTTTCCGAGCCAGTTGATGATGCTGATCGCAATGCTAGCACTTTTAGCCACATTAGCATAGCTAGCATAGTTAGCATAATTAGCATTTTAGGTCATGTGTTTTTCCGAGCGAGTTGATGATGCTGATCGCTATGCTAGCACTTTTAGCCACATTAGCATAGCTAGCATAGTTAGCATAATTAGCATTTTAGGTAATGTGTTTTTCCGAGCGCGTTGATGATGCTGATCGCTATGCTAGCACTTTTGGCCACATTAGCATAGCTAGCATAGTTAGCATAATTAGCATTTTAGGTTATGTGTTTTTCCGAACGAGTTGATGATGCTGATTGCTATGCTAGCACTTTTAGCCAAATTAGCATAGCTAGCATGATTAGCATAGTAAGCATTATTAGCTTATGGAGCTTTTTCTATCCCTCATCAAAGGTGGGCGGTGAGGGCGGTGAGGGCGGCGGTGGTGCGTAGAGTTGGGCGTGGAAGGCGGGTTGCGTCTGCGGGCCATACAACGCCGCTTGCGGCTTTAATATTCTTATTTGTTTTGAATTTCACCAAATCCTGATCATTTTTATATATATATTTCAATAAATGTTCATATTGTTTATAATCAGGATGTGTATATATTTTTGAGACATGAGTGCACATATCTGTACTATCACTTTAAGAGAACTTTCTAGTTTTCGTGCGCCGCCCCCCTTTCTCTCAGTTCGCGCTGAGATGAGGTAATGCGTTTGTTCTCTGCTTTCATTTTGAATTTAGCTTGTTGTTTACTGCTGAAAATGCAAAAGAGATTGTGGTAAAGTGAAATTGTTACTGTGTATGGTGAATGTTGTTTCAGTCCACTGCAAAATTTGTAGATATGTTATAAGTTTGTTGAAGACACGTGTGGAAAGTTTCCCGGTTTTCTGTTCAACAGGATACTACAACCCCATGTGTTAAACCAGGGGTCACCAAGTGTCACCAAGTTGTCTGTTTTGTTTGATATGTAAAGACAGATCCAGTTTTGGGGATCAAGAAAAGGGCAGCAACCTGCAGATGCTTGGGTCCAGACTCTCCTCATTTGTCCAGCAACACAAAAGAGAACATAACGCAGATCGATTGGGTCAACAGATGCGGGTTATGAACTGGATTGCAGCCAGACCGATAAGCGCCTGTTACACAGACAAAGAAAACATTGATGGAAAATAAAGACATGTCATCAAAATGTCTACAATAGCTAATAAAGAATGACATTATTAGCATGAGCTGAGGAATCTAAAGGCAGCATTAATCCAGGTGTTCCTCCTCCTCCATGTGCCCCGTTTCCCCTGGCAACCAGAGCCCACCCCACCCCTTTCGTTCTCACTCACGCAGCCGTGAGTGACAGGAGACTGAGCAGCTGCACGAACGGGGATTCATGGTTTCAGGCTGTTACAAACTGTGATAGAACAGACAATAGGAACCGAATAGTGGACCAGTTTTTTTTCCAAGCACTGAGCCGCGGTCACCACCGCCCCCATGTTACATTTGCCTGCATTACCTGTGTCGAAAACCGCCACGGGGGCGCGACCCACTATTTGAGAAGCACTGGGTTAAGATGATATTCTGATGCAGGTGTGCACGTTTTTCAGTTTAAGTTTGTAGCAGGTAGGGGAGGGGGGGGCAGATGGGGTAGGGCAGGGAGGGACTTGAGTTCTCTTATCTCCTGATGGAGGAAACTGTCCTTGAGTCTGCTGGTTCTGGCCTGCAGACTTTGCAGTCTCCTCCCTGATGGCAGCAGGAGGAAGTGTCTCAGAGATGGGTGTGGGGGGTCCTGATGGCTTTACGGGTGAGGTGGGGGTCATAAATGTGAGAGGGACACCGATGACCTTCTCAGCTGTTTCTCCAATGTGCTGCAGAGTCTTCCGGCAGGACGCGGTGCAGGCTCCAGCATGGCCCCCCGTGTAGAAGGTCTGCATGATGGGGGGAGGAGCTCTAGCCCTCTTCAGTTGTGGAGGACGTACAGGCGTTGTTGGGTTTTCTTGGCCAGTGATGCAGTGTTGTGGTTCCAAGACAGGTCTTCGGAGATGTGCCCCCCCAGGAACTTGGTGCAGTCACCCTTTCCACAGCAGCACCATTGATGATCAGTGGAGCGTGCTGGGTGTGGGTTCTCCTGAATGTTTAGTTTACTCATTTTGGGTTTGTTTGATTCATGTCACCTGTTTTAGAGGTGCAGGATGGAGGGGGGTACTGATCCCTACGGGTGTGAGGTTCTGCAAGGTTATAATAGTTTCGGATTTTTTATTAGTTTTAGTTTTTATTTCATTTTGAATTTTTGTTTTTAAATTTATTTAGTTTTAATTAGTTTTTAGAGGCAGCTTTACTAGTTTTTATTAGTTTTTCTTTTTTTAAATTGCTTCGTTTTAGTTTAGTTTTTATTAGTTTTAGTGTTAGTTTTAGTTTTTTCTTTTTTTTTTTGTAAATTAGGATATTTGTCAGGTGCATGATTCAAAATCACCAGAATAAGTTTTGTATTATAAAAACTCAATCAAAGATACATTTTAAAACACTTATTATTCAGAGGACACAAGGACAACCATCCTTAAATTAAAATACAATAGCCGATTACAGCATTAGGTACAATATGTGAGCAGTACTGCTTCTGATGTTAGATACAGTGTGCTGAGTACAAATCAACATAGCCAACAGACTAAAGACACATGTAAACGGAAAACAAGAGACCCAGGGAGCTCAATGTAAAACATCTTGAACAATTCAACAACATTTGCATTTTGAATGAATGAACAATTTTAAAATGCAGCTTTTTAATGTAGTGTGTTTGTGTAAACAGAAATGAGTGAACTTCAGTCAAGCAACAATTTGTTGTTGATCTTGAGGAAAACACGCTGCTCAAGAGATGTGGTTGTTCTGTTTCTAAGGCCAGATGACAACATTCCACACACAGAAAAGATGTGCTCCACAAAGGCTTGTGAGGCAGGGGCACTAACATGGTCCAATGCCACAGGGGCAAGTTTTGGATAAACACCCATTCTTGTCCTCCAGAACTGCAGTGGTGTCTCATTAAAGACACCGTGTTTGACATCCTCAACATATTTATTTCAGTCAACAGACTACTGGGGGGTATTCCAGGAAGCATGTTTAAACTAGCCTGACTTTAAGCCTGAACTCTGGCTGAAATCCGCCTGAACTTGCTTACTCGGGGTATGTCGGTTCCAAAAGACCGGATACGAGTTGGCGTAATTACGCTCGACTTGGTAACCCTGGGTTAATGGGCGTGCACGGCAGGTACATAAAGACATTCTCAATGGATCGCCGATTTCTGGAGTCACCATGGAAACGCGTGGAGAAAAAAAAAGAAAACGTTGTACTTCAGTGAGACGGAGTCTGAGGTTTTAATGACGACGTATGAAGATTATAAGACCATCAAAAAAGTAACACGGTTGCATCATCAAAAAAAAGAGTTTCTGCGTGTAGAAAAAGAACAGACAAAGTAAACGCACGAGTTTCTGATCTTATATCCATTTTCCTTTTGACGCACATATATATAACTTGTCAAATTTTGCCAACTTAAATGAATTACTTCTATTGGTAACAAAAAAATTGAGTTAAATTTATTCAACCTAATTTCTTACGTCTATAAAACTCAATAATTGTTTATACAACTCAAATTTACGTATTTATCTAACTAAATGTCATATTACTCCAATTCAATTAATATTTTTTTCCATCTTAATTAATTATATTTATTGAACTCTCAAATGCCTAAGTTTGAGCTGGCAGATATGATCATTTCTATAACAATAAAAAAGACGGGGGGAATAATGCACGGAGTGCAAAAATTCGTTAAAGAATTTACCATGTTTACCCCCTACTCAGCCGTAGGGGTGCTATATAAACTCATCATCCTCTCCGTCACTCTCACTCATGGTGCAGAGACGTAAGCTCAGTAGGGCAAAATAACTCAGCGAAGCATGGCAAAACACAGTAAAACAGCTAAACAACTAAACACATTTGGTCAAAAACCCACACTTAAACCCAAATCCGTCCAGACAGGCAAAGGGAATGATATCCCACAATCCTTTGCGGTGCCGCTCTAACAGCAGCACCAAAGTTACACCTTCTTAATTGAATTACTTTGAATGAAAGTAAAATAACTGTCTGAAAACTATGTGTAATTTTTAAACCCACTTACAAAAACATGATTTATTTTAACTGAAACAAATAGTAAAGTTAGATCAAAGTAAAAAAAAAATATTTTTCCAACATCCATACGTGGTCTTATCACCCTCTCATGGTGGAAAAAGTATTATCTGAGCTTCTTCCTCCACTAAATCATCTTTAAATGGACACGCCATGCTGCTTCACCTCTCTGTAAACAAACTAAGCTTCAACTAAACCTGCTCCAGACCAGGTTATGTTCAGAGCATGAGTTGCTATGGCAACTTGACCTATCCTGAAACATACCTCCATTTCTGGAACCGAAAGCTGAGGTTATCCACTTCCTTAGCCTCAAACTTACCGTGAGAGCTAGCATAACCTGCTTTCTGGAATACCCCCCTGGTCACATCAGGCTGATTTGTCAGTGACGCATTTACCTCCATCCTGGATGCAAGAAAGCGATATTTCTGTAGGCTAGTCGGAGGGGATCTTGTTGCTGTTTGACTGGCCGTTGCAGTGGCAACATCATCCTGAGAAGCAGTAGGGTTATTCTGAGCAGTAGCCAGTTTTTGCACAAAAGTCTGAGCTGCCCTCTCTAGTGGCACTGTGTCTGGTGTTTGAAGAACCAGTGAAACGCTTGGATCCATTAGGCAGGGTGCTGCTGGTGTAGCATCAAACTGTGGGGAAAAAGGACTAAGAATGGAAGAAAAAACGTTCTCGCAAAGATTTCAGCAGCACTTGTGCTAACTGCTTTCCAGCAGTAGTGGTCATCAGGTGTGCCTCTAGGTTGAGCAGACATGGCACTACTTGTGAGAGTGACTGGCTGTCATTCTGAAGTTGGTCTGTGTTAATGGCAAAGGGCTCAAGTAGCTTGACCAATTTCTCAAGCTTAGTCCAGTTGCTTGTGAGAAGTGTTTCCATGCTCAACTCCTCAAGTGTTTGGTTTAGTTCAGCTCTAATCTCCAGCAGTCTTCTCAGCATATCAAACGTACTGTTCCAGCGTGTGCTACAATCCCGGACCAGAGTTTTGCCACACTTTTTGATTAATGCTTCATTTGCCACTGATGATTTCCTCACAGCACTTACAAGGTGTCTTGCTCTTGTTATGAGTGAATCAGCATTTGGGTGCTTCATGGCATCTTTCAATGCGAGTTGAAGGGTATGGGCAAAGCATGGCATCCTCTGGAACCTGTTCTCCCCATCATCTGGCAGGTCAAGTTCTTTGCAAAGAAGGATGAGAAAACAAATAATTAGTTGACATAAGCATAAATTGTAAAATGTACAAATAGTACAATGTATAGTACAAATGTGTAGTACAATGGACGGTCATTTTCCAAATCATAGTGATTACTAGGGCTGCACGATTAATCTTAAAACAAGATTACAATTACAAGTAAAACTGTCCCTTTGTGCTTAAATCTGTGCATTTCAGCAGTTTTTAAGCACTAAAATAATTGGTAAATCAGCCTAATATTGATACATTTGTTAATTATTTTGGATTTTATTTTACCAACAACAATTCACATAATAATTTGTTATTTACTTTATATAATTTAGTTTTGGATGTTGATAATGGGATAATGTATCATTCAATTCAATTCAATTCAATTCAATTTTATTTGTATAGCCCAAAATCACAACAACAGTCGTCTCGATGGGCTTTGAAGTAAAACATGACTCAAAAGGATCATGAATACAAAGAGTCAATAGGAAAATACTAAAATAAACTAACAAACTGACTAAGCTATACTGGCATCCCTGCCCTTAGACCCCCCTTCGCGGTAAGGAAAAACTCCTAAAAAACCGGATTCCGGAAAAAAATGAAGAAACCTCAGGGGTGCCCACATGAAGGAGGGATCCTCCCCCAGGACGGACAGGCGATTTACCAGAACTCTTAGAGAAGAAACATAAAGCTTCACAAAAAGTTATAAAACATTTCACCACTATATATATATATATATATATATATATATATATATATATATATATATATATATATATATATATATATATATATATATATATATATATATATATATAAAAACGCCCCTCTCACCCTCCGCGGGTGGTTTCTCCTCCAAGCTCGGGTCCTCTACCAGAGGCCTGGGAGCTTGAGGGTCCTGCGCAGTATCTTAGCTGTTCCTAGCACTGCGCTTTTCTGGACTGAGAGGTCTGAGGTCTTTCCAGGTATCTGTTGTAGCCACTCCTCAAGCTTGGGGGTTACTGCCCCAAGTGCTCCAATTACCACAGGCACCACCGTCACCTTCACTTTCCAGGCTTTCTCCAGTTCTTCTCTGAGTCCCTGGTATTTCTCCAGTTTCTCATGTTCCTTCTTCCTGATGTTCCCATCACTTGGCACTGCCACATCCACCACAACGGCTTTCTTCTGTTCTTTATCCACCACTACGATGTCTGGTTGGTTCGCCATTACCATCCTATCAGTCTGGATCTGGAAGTCCCACAGGATCTTTGCCCTCTCATTCTCTACCACCTTCGGAGGTGTTTCCCATTTTGACCTTGGGGTTTCCAGTCCATATTCTGCACACATGTATATTATTCCAGCCACTTGATTGTGCCGCTCCATGTATGCTTTACCTGCCAGCATCTTACATCCTGCAGTTATGTGCTGGATTGTTTCAGGCGCCTCTTTGCACAGCCTACACCTTGGGTCTTGTCTGGTGTGGTAGATCTGAGCCTCTATCGCTCTGGTGCTCAGGGCTTGTTCCTGAGCTGCCAGGATGAGCGCTTCAGTGCTGTCTTGTAGGCCAGCCCTTTCTAGCCATTGGTAGGACTTCTTGATATCAGCCACTTCAGTTATGGTCCGGTGGTACATCCCATGGAGGGGTTTGTCCTCCCATGAGGATCTGTCCTCCAGCACTGTATCCTCTGCTCTCCATTGCCTGAGACATTCACTGAGCACACTGTCAGTTGGGGCCTTGAGCTTGATGTATTCATGCATCTTGGATGTTTCATCCTGGATAGTGGCTTCTACGCTCACTAGTCCTCGGCCTCCTTCCTTGTGGCTAGCATACAGTCTCAGAGTGCTGGATTTGGGATGGAACCCTCCATGCATGGTGAGGAGCTTCCGTGTTTTAACATCCATGGTCTGTATCTCTTCCTTTGGCCATCTTATTATTCCTGCAGGGTATCTGATAACTGGCAGTGCATAGCTGTTTATTGCCCGGGTCTTGTTCTTGCCATTGAGCTGGCTTTTCAGGACTTGCCTTACTCGTTGAAGGTACTTAGCTGTTGCAGCTTTCCTTGTTGCCTGCTCCAGGTTGCCATTTGCCTGGGGAATTCCAAGGTACTTGTAACTGTCCTCAATGTCTGCTATTGTTCCTTCTGGGAGTGAGACCCCCCCTGTGTGGACTACCTTGCCTCTCTTTGTCACCATCCGGCTGCATTTCTCGAGCCCGAATGACATCCCAATGTCATTACTGTAGATCCTGGTGATGTGGATCAGGGAGTCAATGTCACACTCGTTCTTAGCATATAGCTTGATGTCATCTGTGTAGAGGAGGTGACTGATGTTGGCCCCATTTCTGAGTCGGTATCCATAGCCAGTCTTGTTGATTATTTGGCTGAGGGGGTTCAGACCTATGCAGAACAGCAGTGGGGACAGAGCATCACCTTGGTATATCTCACATTTGATGGACACTTGTGCAAGTGGTTTCCCATTGGCTTCAAGGGTGGTTTTCCACAGCTTCATTGAGTTTCTTATGAAGGCTCTTAGAGTCCTGTTGATGTCGTACAGCTCCAAGCATTCAGTGATCCATGTGTGTGGCATTGAGTCATAGGCCTTCTTGTAATCAATCCAGGCTGTGCACAGGTTGGTGTGTCGTGACCTGCAGTCTTGGGCGACTGTTCTGTCGACCAGGAGTTGGTGTTTGGCTCCTCTGGAGTCTCTACCAATGCCCTTCTGTGTGTTACTCATGAATTGATCCATGTGCCTATTTATCTTGGTTGCAATGATGCCTGACATGAGCTTTCATGTTGTGGAGAGACAGGTTATTGGCCGGTAGTTGGATGGGACTGCACCCTTTGAGGGATCCTTCTGGATCAGGATCGTTCGCCCTTCCGTTAGCCATTCGGGGTGAGTCCCATCTCTTAGCAGCTGGTTCATTTGTGCTGCCAGGCGTTCGTGGAGTGTGGTAAGCTTCTTTAGCTAGTAGGCATGTATCATGTCAGGGCCCGGTGCTGTCCAGTTTTTCATACCTGAGACTCTTTCTTGGATGTCTGCCACTGTGATGGTTACTGGATTCTGTTCAGGGAGGTTGCTGTGTTCTTTTCTCAGAGAGACCAGCCACTGGGCATTGCTGTTATGTGCTGTCTCTTTCTCCCATATACTTTTCCAGTACTGTTCAGTTTCTAGCCTTGGTGGGTCTGCTCGGCTGTTTTGACCCTGCCACTGAGCGTACACTTTCGCTGGTTGAGTTGCGAAAAGCCTGTTTATTCGTCTGGCTTCATTGTCTCTTGTGTATCTCTTTAGGTGGCTACTCAAGGCTAGGAGCCTTTGTTTGGCAGTTTCCAGGGCTTCAGGTATGGGCATCTGGCTGTACCTCTTAGGTACTTGCTTTCTCATTGTACCTCTTTGAGCCTCTGTCAGCTTACTCACATCCTTCCGAGTTGCCTTGATTTTGGCCTCTAACCGTTGCTTCCATGGTGGGTATTGTTTTCTTCCATGGTTGCTCTTATAGCCAAGCAGCTCAAGGATCACTGCTGCTGAAGTGTAAACCAGTTCATTGGTTTCTGTGATGGTTGTGGTAGGAATTGCCCTCAATGCTTCATTCACAGTTTCCAGTAGACTTTCAGGCAGTACATCACTTAACCGTTGTAGCTGGTGTCGGGGTTGATTAGTGTTCATTGTAGACATTATCTTGTTTTTCAGGTCAGTTGTTGTGTATGTATATATATATATATATATATATATATATATATATATATATATATATATATATATATATATATATATATATATATATGTATATATGTATATATATATATATACATATATATACACACATATATACATATACACACACACACAGCGGAGGAAAATAAGTATTGAACACGTCAACATTTCTCTCAAAAAACATATTTCTAATCGAGCTATTGACACGAAATTTTCACCAGATGTCGGCATCAACCCAAGTAATGCACACATAGAAAGAAATCCAAACATTTATGTCCATAAATGAAGTTATGTGTAATAAAGTGAAATGGCAAAGGGAATAAGTATTGAACACATGAAGAAAAGGAGGGGTAAAAAGGTCTGGCAAGCCAAGAAAGCAGCTGGAGTTTGTCAGTATTCAGAAGGTTAACCTGCCCCCTATTGGTGCAAAGTAATATCAGCTGGTATAGTCCTGATTGATGCCTTTTAAAAAGGTTTCTCACCAGCAAGGTGTTAGACAAGAAGCATTGCATGATGGGTAAAAGTAAAGAGCTGTCCAAAGACCTTATGGTTTTTGAGAGAAATGTTGACGTGTTTAATACTTATTTACCCCGCTGTATATATCAGCAAACGCAGCATAATGCATGACGCTGATTTGCATTCTAAAAATTATGTGCTGTTATTTGTGTATAGTATTTGTACTATAATCTTTTACTAAAATAATTTTTATTTATTGTACATTTGTATCCCTTTTGTTGTTTTGTTATCTGCTGTATACACCCTGGGTCTAAAAGTAACGTAATTTCAATTTCGTAAAAGCTGACTTTGATAATATGCCTCAGCAAATGCATAACTGTTGCTATTAAGCATATATTTTATGTTTTTAAAGTTTTTTTTATTTTAATATTTTAACCCATTTTTTTAAGAATACATTTTATTTTATGCAACACTTAAGAAACTGCTGACCTACATTTTTCTAAAAATTAAAACTCACCAAGCTCTTCACAATCCTGGTCCTGTCATGGTTTTAGGTTTTTCTGCTTTTGTGTTTGAGTTGTTTTTTGTTCTGTGATGTTTTGAGGTTACTTCCTGTTTTATTTTGTAGTGTTTCCTGTTTTCTTGTTGTTTTGAGTTTTACCTTGCCCCATCAGTCCTGAGTGTTTCCACCTGTGTCTCGTTTGTCTGTATGTATTTAAGTCCTGTCTTTCCCTTCCTCCTGTGCTGGTCCATATTGTATTGTTCCCCGGTTTCGAGTGTAATGTATTTCGAGTCTTCTAGCCTGCCGTATGCAGTGGTTTTTGTTTTCGTAGTTTTGTTATTATTAAAGGCCCGTTCCCCTGCAACCTCCTGCCTCCTCTCCTTCTCTGCGCCTGGGTACTTCCCTTCTCCCCCGTAACAGGTCCTCCATGTCTGACTCTTCGGAATCTGACTGGAGCCACAATGTGTCCTGGTTGTCTCCAGCACACCCTGGACCTGGTTGAGGCTGTGAGCCACCAGCTGACTCTTCCCTTTGCTCATGGGTTCAATCCCCGAGTAGACGCACAGCCTTAACAATATTGGAGCCGTTATCCGTCACAATAAGCAGCACTTTGTCTTCTCTAATTCCCTTATTCATCTAACGTCTGATCAAGGCAGAGGGCAATAGCCTCCCCGGTGTGTGGATGCTCCATTCGGTGTAGGTTTAGCAAAGCATGGTGAACTTGGCCTCCGGGCGGATTGTAAAAACAAGCAGACACACCCATAAAAGATGCTGTCAATCCTCTCTTGCTCCAACAATCTACACATATGGTCACCATCCTCGCCTCTTTTATGATATCTTTCAATTTCTGCTTAGCCTTATCCATTTTAGCTCCGATTAGATTATTGACTCTTGCAGCTCCAGGTGTTTTGAAATTTGGTTCAAGTGAAGTGCAGAACTTTTTTAAGGCATTTGACTCACACAGTCGTGTAGACATTCCAGTCTCAATAAACACTCTTTTCGTTTTTGATGTTCATGCATATTTATTAGCCAGCAGCTATTTGGTCGGCGGTAAAAACAGTCCATTATGGATGCCGTGTTAGGTTCCTTTCCCGTGTTAATGTTACCTGCTCTCGCTTCTTTTTCGGGGGAGGGCGGGCGACAGGCTAGCTTGTCTAGGTACTGTTGATTTGCGTTTTTGTGTGCGCTTTTTAAATGTACTTTTAGATTCGTGGGGTTTTTCCCTTTGAGGAGCGTTCCACAAATTTTGTCTCCTGCTTTGACTACAAGGCACTTACTTTTGTTTTCGACGCTGTTATATTCTAAAAAGTCCCAAATAGGACTCTCCCGCTTTCTCCCAACTTTTAATGCAGCCATCACGCTCATGTAAATGTCTATGACCATGCTAGCCGGCAGTGTCTGACAGACATCATGTGACATCACAGACAACGTGATGCCGTAGGGGTCAAATACACAGTAAAACTAGCAGCGTGAAGTAAATAGATTTTATTTGAACCCAAAAGGCTTATGTATTAACAAAGACGAAAACAAAGGATTTTTTTGGGGGTAATATTAGTTAGTTTCAGTTCGTTTTATACACACAACAAACAGTTTTAGTTAGTTTTCGTTTTTTTTTTAAACTCTCATTTTTATTTCAGTTAACGAAAATGTTTTTTCAGTTCTAGCTTTAGTTTTTTGTTCGTTTTCATTAACTATAATAAGCTTGGTTCTGAGGTTCTGGTCCTGGAGCTGTGCTGTGAGGACTGGTAAATGAGGACGTAAAGTCTTCACAGCCTTAAAATGCTCCAGTCAGGCAATTTGGCAGGCGCCATTTACAGAAGCCTCTAAGGGGAGAAACCAATGGACTTATTTAATGTTTATTGGCTTTGCTTCTGTTTATTTTTCATTTTTTTCTACTTTTGATGATATTTTTTCACCAAGAGACCAAGTTTTGTGTTTAGTCTTGTCTTTATGGCCTTTTTTTTAAATGTCTGTGTTGTCTTTGGTAACCCTTGTGCTATCCTAGGCACTTTACCGTTGGGAGTTGGGTCATCTAGATTCACTAGACAGAGCTCTGAACCTTTTTTTTTCAATTTTTTGTGATCTTCACTGGTTCATTGGATTACATGAAAATTTTCCACCTTTATACACCTTTGTCATGGTAGGGAGAACACGTCAAAGTAAGGGTGGGGTCATCCAAGAGAGCACAAGGGTTAAATGTTAGTCCCCCCATGTTTCTCAAGTGGTCTGATAAGCCACTATATATGTTCCCCTGTTGTGTCTTTGGTTAGGTCCGTTAGTTTCTGTTACTTGGTCTGTTCAGTTGGTTAAGTTAAAGTTAAGTTTGTTGCCTGAGTTAATTATGTTTCTGTTGACCTCTTTTAAGGGCCCAGTTTGTTCATCTTTTTACATTTTTTGATAAACTTCTGTTGTCCTCTTTGGCCACTTGATCCCTCACAATCAGCTTATTCCAGGTGATCAGGCTCCTCCCCCTTCCTCCAAGAGAACATCCAGCCATTCTGTGGAGGAAACTCCTTCCTGCCTAAATCTAGGAAGTTCTCCACCAATTGTGTCTCAGAGATGATTGTTGATGAGGATGTGAAAAGATACAATAATCAAACTAAATTATGTAAAATCACAGAAGTTTTAGTCAGGATTCCACCTCAGCAGAACATGAACACCCACCTGAGCACAAGTGTCACCTCACCTTTGCTCAATAGGGTGTGTCACATGTGTCGGTTTGTTTGCATAAGTGTGTGTGTGTGAACTGTAGTTATGTTGAGTAAAGTTAGCTTTAGCTAGTTTTTGGAAATATTTTTAACTTCATTACAGGTTGTAAAATTTACTATTACTGCAGTAAATTGGTGGGTTTGTAGAGAACGCAAAAATGGTTTAGTAAAAACACGTTTGTTTGTTTCTCACAAGTTAGTAAATGTAACTAAGTATAAGTACCTGCACTCTTGGGAAAGTAAAAAAATCTGCATATATTTGTCAATACTTTTTCCTAACAAGGAGAAGAACCACACAGGAGATGAGAATTTTTGTTAGACTTCTGCAGAAGGAGAAACTCCCTATTAAACTTTCCATCCAAAAATGTCATTATGTTGGAAACTGATATGTAAACAGAACTTTAGACCACATAAATCTTTATTTACAGGAATTGGTGAGATCAGGGTGTTTGGTCAGTGTTACAAATGATTTATAATAGTGGGAACATTTGGCTATTTGACCTTTTTTGTAGTGGTTTGAAGTGAAATGATAGAAAAGTATTTAATAGTTTGATCATCAGTCAATCTTTGCTCCAAATATCCTCCACTCTGATGAATAATATTGTTCAAATTCTGCTTCATTCTGGCTTTTTTATGGTCAATCCATAGTTCATCCACAATTGTCCAGTTCCATCATGCGTTTCAGTTTTGTCAGAGAATTTTTCCAACGTCCTCCAAAAATAATGCAATGTCAAAAATGACACAATGAAGTGAACAAGTTCACATTTCAATCAGTCCAACTTCCTGTTGCTCCAAAAAGCAAACAAAAGGGGTTGGATAGTGGCGTTAAACCACCAAATGGTTCCTGAGTGTGGCTGTGTCTGCAGCTCACCGCTCTCCCAGGGGAGGGGTCGAAAGCAGAGACTCAATTCCATACATCCAGGTTTGTCACAACATGGCTTCATGAAGAAACCAAAGATCATTGGTTTGACGAATGCATGTATGTACAAAATCTTTGGTAGGATTAAGAAAATATCAAATTGTGTTTGGAGTGATCATTGGTGATACTTAATTTCATTTTGTTCTTTATGTTTTATTAACACTTGGAAAATGTTATCTTCACATGAAGTCATTTTTAAAAATCCAACCACTGTTTAGTTTGTTTCAGAAGGAGGTCTGCTTGTGTTTTACCTCACTTAGTCATGAAAAGTAAAAACACAAGAACAATTTCCACTTTTGATTTTAAAACTCTACCTTTATCATAGCAAAAATTAGAAAGCAATTGTACAGAAAATAGCAAAAGAACAATATCGAAAATCACATAAAAATTAAAACAAAATAGAAAAAAACAGATTGAAAAACACGACAAATGTCATATTAGCTGAATGAAAGGTAACAGACCAAGTAGCTAGCTACCTGGAAGGACCATGTACACCAGAATGCAGGATAGTTAGTTTTATTGTCCAGGTGGAAACCAATGAACAGGAAGGGAGTTCTGAGGCTGTTGGATTGTAGCAGACTAAGAGGAGGAGGGAAGATGTCCATTTCCTTAAGAAATCCAAACCAGCAAAATGGTTAAATTAGACCAGGGGTGTCCAACTCCTTTTCACTGTGGGCCACATCAGCATAGTTGCTGTCCTCAAAGGGCCAGATATAATTTATACATATGACTAAATGTAATGAAAAATAAATGTACCTACTCCTTAATGTTAAATAACTCATCATTTATTTATTATAACGTTTTAAAGTGACAATTCCAGTTGCATAGAAAACATATATCTGCTTGTTACTCTAGCATAAATCCTTTAAAATTTGATTCTGTCAGGTTAGGTTATATTGACAGTGTTTAAGTCCAACCCAATATTTCAAGTCAGATTTCCCCTATGAATAAATACACACATTTTTTATTTTTATTTTAAGAAATCAAAAACTTTTATTGACTTGCGGGCTACATAAAATGACATGGAGGGCTGCATTTGGCCCCCGGGTCATGAGTTTGACACGTGAATTAGTGGAATCCTCCAAAACTGTGACGGGTGCTTTTCTCCACCAGGTGGCACTGTTCTTTGTTGGACTAAAGCCTTGAAAATCTCTGTTTTTTGGTCCAATCAGAGCTAAAAGCTCCAGAGTTGGTTCTGCTTTTCACTCCTCCCTGTTTCTCCATCTCAGCTTCTTCTTCCTCCAGTAACTCTGGGAACTTCTCTATTTTTCGAGAGGCTTTTCTAATGTCAGACGGTGTTCATTCAAACCCATTTAGTGCTGAACGTTCTCCTCTATGCTGATGACTCTTTGCTGTCTTCAGCTGAAACATCAGAAGGGGTCTTGTTAACCCGTTGACGTATGACAGAGGATCAGGAGGTTCTTCCAGATGACTGGACAGCTGCAGCTAAAGTCATCATAGAGACTGGGAGAAGGTTCTCGGCCTTTCATCTGGAATGAGATTAAAAGACATAGGAGATCAGGAGACTTGGTGTTGGAATGAAGATGTTCAGGAGTGTGAAAAAATGGGACTCTGAGAGGCCAGAAGAGACGTGTCCTCTTCACAAACAAACTCCGTCTTGCAGCTCATACTCTTACAGATGAGACATGTCTTCTAGTTGTCATCTAGGTTTGCTAAAATCTCAGGAAGATCTTTTTCTTCTTCACAGATCTTCTCATTGGTTTCATGGAGACTGTGTTTTAGAAAGTTCTCTTCACCCTCCTGGAGGAGAAGCTACTTTAGAACCCGTGTGGTGATCTTAGAACCTCCAACAGACTCCCAGTTGATGAAACAGACTCTTTAGCAGAGAGCAGAATGTTGGTCTGAGCTGTTGGAACGGACTCCATCCTGAAGCTTCAGTGCTGAATTCCTGTCCACCAGGGGGCAGCACTTCTTCAATCCAGCTGCAGGAAACCTTGATCTTCTGAAGAATCTGCAGCCGTTACTGAGGAACAAAGTTGTCCTTCAGAAATGTGGTATAAATGTGTGTGCAGAACATTTTTTCCAAACTAAAGCAAAGAAAAAAATCCCCAAAGATCATCTGGAAGATCCACATTCTTTCAATCAGAGCTGCTCTCAGGTTCAGACTCTTGTTCCGAAGTCAAAGTCAGCTTTAGTTGTTTCAATATACACATGATGTACAGCACAGATGAAATTTTATTTGCTCTCAACCCACAACAATAACAATAATAATAATAATAATAATAATAATAGCAGCAATCTAAACAGTGCAAAAGAGCAATGAGATGGTTTAAAGTCACAACAGTGCTTGGAAACAGTAAGTAAACATGGCTGTCTTTGGTTAAGATGATATTCTGATGCAGGTAGGAACATTTTCAGTTTAGGTTTGTAGCTGGGAGCGGAGGGGGCAGAGGGGGGAGTTGAGTGTCCTTGTGGCCTGATGGCGGACACTGTTCTTGAGTCTGCTGGTTCTGGCCTGCAGACTTTGCAGTCTCCTCCCTGATGGCAGGAGGAGGAAGTGTCTCTGGGATGGATGGGAGGGGTCCTGAAGTCCACCACCATCTCCTTTGTCTTCTCCACATTCAGGTGGAGATTGTTGTCTTTGCACCACAGAGCAGCCTGCTCACCTCACTCCTGGAGGGGGTCTCATCGTTGTTGTTGATGAGACCCCCACTGTTGTGTCATCCTCAAACTTGATGAAGAGGTTGGAGCTTGATGTTGGGGTGCAGTCGTGAGTCAGCAGAGTGAAGAGAAGGGGGCTCAGCACACATCCTTGGGGGACCCCTGTGTTCATTGTGATGGTGCTGGAGGGGTTGTTGCCTGTACTCTCCCTGTCAGAAAGTCCAGCAGCAGCAGGGAGGTGTTTGGTTCTAGCTGGTCCAGCTTGTGGATGAGCTGCTGGGGGATGACGGTGTTGAAGGCGGAGCTTAAGTCGACAAACAGCATTCTGACACGAGAGTCTTTAGTTTCCAGGTGGGTGAGGCTGAATGGAGGGCTGTGGAGATGGTCGATCGGTTAGACCGATGTGCAAACATGTTGGGGTCCAGAGTGGGGGTGGGGGGTGGACATGGTGTGATGACAGTCTGAATGTTGATGTTTTTGTCTGCAGTAAAGAGGTCAGATTTCAGAGCAGAGCTTTTAGTAAACGAAAAGATAGAAAAATTCACAAAGAAACTAGGAATTTTCCATAAAATCAGAACAATGTTGATGTCTGCAGATAAATTCCTAAAAGCTGATTATCTGTTTGAGCTCAAAGGAACATTGCTGCCTTTAACAGATGACCACCATGACCATAAAGGTATCAGAGCTCCTGCTGCAAACTCCAACATGTTGGCTGTGATGCAACAACCTGATAGTTGATCTGATAGCAAAGGAATGGACGAGGAAGACGGACGAGATGGAAAGTCCCTGCAGAGAGCTGAAAGACGACAGGAACAGAAGACAGATAAGCAGTGTCAGATAAATGCATCTAGACATTAAAGAAAAACACAATTAGAAACAATAAACCACAACAAGAATCAAGTTTCTCATGCACGAGGGAGAAGAAACCAGTGTGACAGAAGTCAACCACCATGCTGCTCTTCTCAAAGGATCTGCTTCTCCTCATGCTGTTTTTAGTAAAAACACACACTAAAAAAATATAACAGTGGTTTAACTTAAAAAAATTGAAATAATCTCTCACACCTAATATATTTGCATTGTATCAATGTAAATGATTAATTTAGCCTAACCTATTTTTTTATTTCTGTTAAACTGATTGTGTGAGGTGAAGAAAAGCAATTATTTTGAGTTTTTCTAAATCAAAATAAATAAGTTCTGTTTTTTACACAATGGAAATGTTCTACTTTATCTAACTTGAAAAAAACAACTTGATTTAATCCATTTTTTAATCTTTGAGCAATCTACTTTTTAAAGTTGTCTCAGATAAAAATGTCAGGTTCACAATCTAATTAACTGATAAGCTTTAGAATTATATTGTGATGTACACAGACTCAGAACACATTTCTTCATGTAAACAATATTTATTGTTCCATGAACACATCCACATCCAAATTTACAAACATGACATCTTTAAGATGTATAAATAACAAAACTGCTTCCCAATACCAATGCACTTTTCATTTAAGTGAGGGGAAAAAAATTGAATGGTATGTCTCTACATTTACCTGAATTATGCTTTAGAGAACTAAATTATGAAAAATAAATGTTTAAAGTAATATTTTTTTAACACTGAAATTGGCAGTATCCCTACAATGGAGCTAAATTAAGGAAGTGTACCTAAAACGAAATCTGCAAGTGTTTTCTCATTCATCTTAGTTTGACTCGTGCCATGTTTGAATATCAAAACAACCTTTGGAATGATCATCACATTCATCCTCTGTCTTTAAAAAGTAGTCTTTTCTGCTCATGGATGTGGAATTTTGTACCATCACTATGTTTCAGGAAGTCTTTTCCTTGCTTGAAGACCACTGTTGCTCCATTTGTGGTTGCTGCTCTCACAGAGAAAATATCCTGCGGGGATGAAGGGATGTACAACGCCTGTCTTAGTGTTGCCTTCTTCCGTCCCCCTTCGCTGTCGATCAAACATACCTCAGCATGTCCTCTGCGTTCTGCCACCCCATTGCATCGTGTGCCGTCAGCGAGCTCCACGCAATGTGTCTCTGGCTGGAAACTGTCATCAAAGTTTGTGAACTTTGTAATATTAATGATTATATGCGACGTAGCTGCTGTGTCAACCATCAAGCTGCTCCTTCCGGGATCTTCTTCTGCCTTATCCAAATCGTGACTTTAAGGTGACTTTAAATGCGTATTCCTTACCGCTGGTGTCCTCAGAGGTTTTTCTTGCGTCATCTCGTCGTTGTTGTCACCTGCATGTAGAGTCCCGATGTGTGCCACTCAGAGTGCAGAGTGCACCACTGTTTTCGGTGGCATGCTTTAGCCTTGTGTCTTTTCTGTCCGCATCTGAAGCAAGTTATACCCACACAGTCGGCGCAGGCGTCATTTGAATTTGCTTTTGCGGGTCTCCTCCCCGCCTGCACTCTCACCTTCATGACATTGTCCTCCGTTGCTGCTACTCTAATTTTATCTGTGTCTTCGTAGCTACGCAGTTTGGTTTTAAATTCTGCAAATGTCACTGTAGTTTCACTCTGTGTTATGTGAATAATGAAGGGTTTAAATGAGTCTGGCAGTCCCTTCAAAACCATTGCTATAAGCAGCCCGTCACTCAAAGTCTCTCCAGCATTTCTCAGTGCTGTAATGGCAGTCTCCGCACGGATGACGTATTCGGTCACACTCTCACTGCTGGATTTCTTAGGCGAAGTCAGTTCAGTATAGATCAGGGGTCGGGAACCTTTCTGGCTGAGAGAGCCATAAACGCCACATATTTTTAAATGTAATTTCCAAAGAGCCATACAATATTGTAGCGTTCCTGTCCCACACTGAGGCACGGAGACTTAACCTCGTTTGAGTTTCTTTATTCTGGTTACTGTAGACCGCAACAAATGCCGTGCAATTAATTAATCAACTCCTCAATCTCTCCCTCTGACAGCACTTCTCCCAACTTTATATTCCCCTCCTCCCACTCCAGTCCTCCCATTTCTCTTATTCGGCCCATAGCTGAACCCCATTGGTCCAAACTACCTAACAACAGGCTGAGTGACAGAACTGAGAGCCAATCAGATCTCTGCTTGATGCGTTCAATGAACTCCAGAACTTTTAACGCGGCCCAACAGCGGACCCAACTCAGTCCACGACAATATGTTTAAAACTAAATATACAAGTGAATGTGAGCATTTGATGTCATTTCAACATTTTTAAAGTCCAATAAGTCTGTGGATTCTTTTAATAACATTGTTATGCTGTTACTAATAAATGATGAGTATTTCTCGTGGTGGTTTTGCTGATGGTCTAGTCTGGTTGATCCGTGGTGAGTTTCAGCTTCATGCAGCCGTTGAGACTTTATTTTTTTTTTTTTTTAACTTGTCCTGTCCAACAGCTGGGCAAACAGATGAGAGCTGAAGGCCTCTTGTGTTGGACATATTTTGCTTTAACAACAGGGGTTATTAATCTTCAGACAAACCAGAGGAATGTCTGAATAAACCCCTTTTGTAGTTGAGGCAAAACTTTATTAAATTATTAAATTTATCATATTAAAAAATCTTTGGTGTTGGACCGGACGGAAAAGGAAAGGAGGGAAGAAGAGAGAGGGATGTTAGAGAGGAGGGGGGAGAGGAGGGTGATAATAGGAGGGGGGGGGGGTAGAACCATGAAGCAGCCTAAAACAACAACTTTACTGGATGTTTATCATTACGGTAAGGTTCAAGTGTAATACAAATCTCAAAGGGCGGGGCCTGTCCACACACACACTCAGATGTTATAAACACACCTGTTAACTGTAAAGATGTCTACATGTCAACATGTACACAAAACATGCACAAAATACAGATATTGTTCACACACGCATACTTATGCCTTTAAACCAACTAGTGTGAAACATTTCATTCATTCAATCATGCAAATTATTAGTGTAAAGGTGAGCTAACACCTGTGCTCAGGTGAGTGTTTAAGTTCTTCTAAATGAATGGTGGAATGTGAAAAGAAGGAGGGAGGGGTGACCAGCCATCCCCACACCAAGACCCCCGCCACAGCAGGAGCGGCGGCCGGAACTCCCAACGCCACCCGGCAGCAGGCAGAGAACAACCACCCCCCGGGCGATCACATCCATCACCCAGGCCAGGGCCAGCAGGACCACCACGAGGCCCCCAGAGCCAGAGAGCAGGGAGGCATGGGGAGAAGAGAGCGCCGCCCCAGCCCAACCAGGGGAGCAGCCCCCCCGCCGCGCCGGGAGGGCCCAACACAGGCCCCCACCCGAGAAGAGCGCCCACAGCCCCAGACGAGCACCTCGTCACCACCCAGGAGTTCTGGGTATCCCCCCACCCCAACCCCAGGTACGAGCCAGGACCCCCCAAGGGAGACCCGCTCTGCACTCCAGGCAGCCACCCACCCGGCCTACGGTTGGTCCAGGAAGGAGCAAGGCAGGGGACAGCCGGCCCCGCCCCGGAGGGGGGCACCCCGGAGAGAAGAGGGGCCCACAAGGGTTGTTGTTAACATGGCCCGACCAGGCTCGGCCACAGTTGGAATGTGGGCGGGGGGCCAGCGCCCAGGGGCAAAAACCCGAACCCACCCCACAAGGAAACGGACACCCCCGGCTCAGGTGTAATGTGAACTCCCTCCCTGCGCGGAGAGAGCCCCGCCGGGCCCAGGAAACCGGCACCCAGGGGACACGGCCGCCGCTGCCAAGGGCCCAGTACCCCCCACCAGGGATGGGGTAGGGGACAGATGGACCTTGGACCCACCTTCCTTGCATAATGTGTGTGCGTGTGTTCATAAGGGTGTATGTGTGCATGTGTGTGTGTTTGTGTTTGAATGTATATTATGAGAAGTAAAAAGGTGTGTGTACTAGGGGGGTGTAGTTAAAATTGGTGGGTAGGGCACAGAGAGGACATTCCCTGATTACTCACAGTAATGTCCCCTCACCCTCCCCACCAAGGGTCCCTAAATGTCTAAGGTGCGGTTAAAATTGGCGGGTAGGGTGCTAGGAGGACATCTGCTGCTTGCTGGCAGTGATGTCCAAGCACCCCCCCTACCAAGGGCCCTACATGTCTAAGGTGCAAATAAAACCGAGAGAGGGGGGGCCCATTCCATACGGCAACCATGGGAGGGAGACCACTGCCAAGTAGCCCCCCCCCCCCAAAGCGCATCGCAGGATAAACCCCCCACCCCCTCACCCTAATATGAGATTATATGAGGAAGGGGGTGAGTTGGGGACAGCTGACAGACTGTCTCCCGGTGGTCAAACATCCGTCACCCAGCCCCCCCCAGCATAGGGCCCAGGTCCCCCAGCCTCGGGGCCCCATCCCCCGAGGCACCGACGCCCCAGGCCCAGCACGACCCACCCCACACAGAGAGAGAGGAGCCAGAAAGCGCCGCCCCCCCCCGGAGCAAGCCCAGGCCCCCACCCCTAGGCGCCGACCCCGAGGAAGCTCTGGTCAGGCCTCGACGGGACCAAGGCAGCCAGCCGGCCGGGGCAACCGCCGATTGCCACCAGCGGAGACCCCGACACGTCAAACCCCCAAGGCCCCGTACCCATGGTGCCCCCCCCCCCGGAAAGCCCCCCCACAAGACAGGGCCGACAGACCCCCCCCCCACACACCCCCCCAAGACCCCGCAGCCGGAGCGGGTGACGCCCAGAGCGACCGGGGGCCCCAAGAGGGTTGCCCTGCCATTGAGACTTTAAACGTGATCGTAGGTCTGAATGTTCTGTAGATGTGACAAAGACTCACATGCAGACGTGGAGACAAACACACACTCACACTGCAGTGAGTGACGGGCAGCGGGTTTTACGTTTTCACAATCCCTGCATGATTCACCTGCTGCCGGCCAAACCCCACCCTCTGCTTTCTTCCTCACATCCCGTCCCTGCAACTGCGCGCTCTTTCTCAGAGTTCGGAGTGAGCAGTTTTAAGCACGGCAGTTCACAGGTTTCCAGCTGGTATAAACTCTGTGAAATAGTAGATAATAGTAAACTGAGTGCTGGCGCAGATTTTCTTTTCTCCAAGCACCGCTACTACTGCGCGCCTCTGGCATCGCATCGCACACGAGAAGGACTGGTCTAATGAAAAAAAGATTTTATAATTAAAGATTTGTCCACGAGCCATATGTGACCATCAAAAGAGCCATATATGGCTCGCGAGCCATAGGTTCCCGACCCCTGGTATAGAGGCGGTTTACCTTTTCCGGCATAATAATTCCGCAAAATCTGAAAGAGCCTTTCGTCCATCATCTGTTGCCTCCCGCATCACCAGTGATAGGTTTTTATCATCCAAAAATTGGATTAATTTAGCGTAGGCCTCCTCATTTTTCGATTCACCGGCTTCTTGCTCGTCGTCGGATTCTAAAATTATTTCCTTTAGACCCAATAGTCGAAGATGGCTAAGGAATTTTGTCTCCCACAGCTTGTAGTTCTTTTCATCTCTGTCTAAAACTAGTCGAGATCAGCGAGTAGAGGATTCTGAAGCTCGTCTGCTCATGTTGCTAGCGCTAAAAACAATGCTAATGCTCACCGGGACACGCGGTGCATTGCATCTTTTCACTCGGTGGAAAACTTCGGGTAGACTCAGACTGGGCCCAGAACACAAGTAGGAGGTAACAATTTCCAGACAAAGAGCAAAGTTCATTAGGGGGTGTAGTATAATGACCCATTTGGTGGATTCTGAGTTTAAACAGTATTCCTTATCAACTCAGGATAGTGTGTCATAAAACCGCCTCATCCTTGTTACGGTGGGGGAATAGGCGCAGAGAGGAGAGGAGGCAGGAGGATGCAGGGAATGGAGGGTTTAATAACACAAAACTACAAAACCAAAACCATTGCTTAAGCATGCTAGAATACTCGAAACTTGAAAATACAGAACGTCAAAACCAGGGAACAGCACAATATGGACCAGCACAGGAGGAAGAGAATGACAAGACTTAAATACATGCAGACAAACGAGACACAGGTGGAAACACTCAGGACTGATGGGGACTAGGGATGGGTATCGTTAAGGTTTTAACGGTACTACTACTCTTATTGATACTGCTTATCGATCCGGTATTTTAACGGTACTCTTATCAATACTTTTTGAGGATGAAAAATAAATAAATAAATAAGAAATTAAGAACATAAAGTGTTTTATTTCCTCACTATGCAACAACATTGGGTTTTTTTTTAACAAAACATTTTACTTTATTCATGAGAATGTTCCAGACAGGATATTCATTTAATTATTTAATCTAATTATTTTTATTCTTTATGAGCGTGATGTTTCCTTTGATCTTTTGTCCATTTTCCACAACCTTGAATAGACTTTTCTGTCTGTCAAACACCAGAGTTAGGATGATGAAGATGATGGAAACAAATTCACTTTGATGCAGACTCCTTTCTAATTATTTATTTTTCTTTAAATCCAGTAAACCCAATAAATGATATTAATTTTACGGATAACAACTATCATTAGTTATTAATTATTATTAAGTATTAGGAAGCAGCTGATAGTTTGTCGCGGGTCTGGAATCATAAGAGGTGAGTCTAAGCTCCGACTCTCTAAATGTTTATTGTATGCTCCGTGTGCATGCCCCCCCCCTCCCTCCCGCTGCCCCAGCCTGTTCTGCACAGCGTAACATACGGGCATCGTAGTAGCAAGGTGACATGATGGTAGGCAAACGCCCACGTGTCCCTACCAGATCACCACTGACTGTGTGTGCCCTGCCTTTTCTTATGTTTGTGCGCGCGCAGCGCGTGCTGTCTGAACAACAGCCCCGCCTCCCGTGCACACAAATAGACAGACAGAGCTCTCCGCTTCAACGAGAATACCGAAATTAATACAATCATTAATTAACGGAAATTGACTGACTTGGTGACTTAAATATGGCAGATAGCGTTTATATTTTGTGGGACACACAAAAAAAAGAAAAAGCAACTTCTCCAGTACCGATAGCAGAACCGTTCAGGTCAGATCTTAACGATAATGCGGTATTGAAGAATGTGGCCCCGGGGCTGGTTCAATACCGGGGCACAGTACCCAACCCTAATGGGGACCAAAGTGAAACTCGAAACTACAACAAACCAGGAAACACTACAAAATAAAACAGGAAGTTATGCTCAAAACATCACAGAACAAAACACAACTGGAACACAAAAGCAGAAAAACCTAAAACCGTGACACTCCTAGCTGGGATGAGAAACAGATGAACACACACACCTCTGATTTCAGAAAAGGTAAAAAGGTTAACATTTAAACACATTTAAACAAATACATTTAAACAATGATAATGATAAAACAATTTTCTTCACATGGTCTCTCCTGTTTATCATTGATAAATGTTAAAATCTCTGATCCAATATCACATCTCTTTTCAGTTTTCTGTGACATCTTCATTTTCATAACACTTTCAATTTACACTCAGATGAAAAGTTTTTTTTTTCTTTCAAGTCATTACAGTTTCAAAATCATTACAGTCATCTTGTTCTCCCTTTAATAACAAGTTGTATTCTTTCCTCGTTGGTGGTTCTTCTTGCAGGTGGATATTGATTTCAAAACAACCAAATCCATGTGATTGCTCCTGTCAGGAGTAGCAGGAACAGTAAACAAAATAAACTGTCTCTTAGCCCAGTTGGACACGCCATGGTGGAGTTGTCTATCTTCTGGAGGGAGAGGTTACTAGCACATCACCTCCTCAAGTCCTCTAACAGTTTAGGATCCGTGTAGTGCAAAAGAGATCTGGTGTGCTTTCTTCCCTAAAACTACACTCAAAGAAATGAAAAAGTGCTGTAGTATTTTTTATGTAAAGTATTTATGTTGAAAATATTAAATCAATTCACTTTCAGTGATATAAACGTTACACTGCATTTAAATAACTATAGCAATTTGGGGAATATTTAAAAATGTTGAGTAAAATTTATTTAACACAGTCAATTTTTAAAAGGACAGTTGTCCCAACGAGCTTTCCATTCATCTGACGCATGCGCATTAAGCAATTAAATTCAGCAAGAAGACAGCAGCCGCCATTTCTCGACGACTCCTCATCTCGTAATGTGCTCAAGAATTTTCGAGTTTCTGGTAAGTACTTTAAGTGTAACAAACATACAAATGAAAACGATGTATAAATTTTTTACATTGGGGATTAATAATCATTTTACTCAACATAGTGACAAGCACTGTTGATTTCTGGAATGAACGAGGGCGGAACAATTTTGAAACGTTAGCTAAATACTGGGGGGGGGGGGGGGGTAACGGTACACGTAGTTGATCGAACTGTTTCGGTTTCTGTTCTGTTTGGATCACTTTTGTACCGCTTTGTTTTTGAGGTTATTTTGTTTATCCCCTCGGCCCCCAATGCATAAACTTTGCGCCGAGGCAGAACTAATGTTAAGTCAGAGTTCCCGCTGAGACGCTCATGTCTGCGCTCGCGCCAGTTTAGGAAGGGGAGGGGGCCAGAGCGTAGTAGTGTAAGTGAGTGTATGAGAGCGCTTTCAGGGTGGGCTGCTGAGTTCACCGTAAGTTTCAAGAGTTTTGCCTTTTACTCGTCATTACCGCATTAACGCAAGTGTTTTAAACTGCAGAAATTATTTGTAATGCTGGTTAATTGCGCGTTAGAACTAAGTGTTTGTTGACCCCGTATTGAGGGAAGAAAACCGCAAACACGTCAGTTTCTGTGCACACGGGTTAACTCCTCCTCTGCTCAGCGTCAACCCATACACAAAATGGAGGTGGGCGGCTCCTGCCTCACTTCAAAAAACTCTGCACACCTGCTCCCACCGTTCTCCCTCACCCTCCTCAAACAAGCCTGCTTAGTTCTCTCATGGTAAGCAGGCACACAGCGGTGGCCTATAGTTTGAGTTTAGGACATGAGCAAAAAATAACTTTAAGATAAAATGTATTAAAAATTTTATCGTTTTATATATAGATACACAAACACACTAATCTTTTCGTCTTTTTTTCTTGTCTAGATCATGTGGACATGCAAAGAGTGTTCTGCAATTGTATCTAAAAGGTATGAGCTATTATATTTTGTTTAAGGACATGAGTATCACACTGTGACACTTCTATGGTAATCTGTGTCATACTGGTATTCCGTTTGAGATTTAATTACTCCATGTGTTTCAGGTAAATGCCGAGTTCACCCACATTACCACTGGTGTCCACCTTCATGTTCGAGCTAGATCATTATTCAGATCTGTTGTTAAAGACCTTCCAGAAGAAGGGGGGAACATCAGGACTAAAGATAACAAGAATCCTGGCAGCCATGGGCAAGGTTGATACTTACTGAAATCATTTACACTGATCCAGATTATAAGATCAATTTCTACCCTAGCCTAAGTGTTCTGAAAAGCTTAATAGAATTGTCCATGTTCACTAAAACATTTTTTCTGTCTTGTGCATAATTTAGCAACATCTGAAATTACATAGACGCCATTCCCATCTTGGAAGGGTAAAAAAAACGTAATGCTGTTTTAAATATAAATGGGTGCTATTGTTTACCGTATTTTCACCACCATAGGGCCACTGGGTTATAGGGTGCAGTATCAGTTATGGGTGATTAGGAGCACCGCCTCATAGGGCCCCCACTACATTTTGTAGAAAATTTAAGACTTAAGTGCGACTTTTAATAATGAAAATACAGAACTTTAGGCACTGGGTCGCCATTTTACACTTATTTCACATTAAGCTTATAACGTAGTATTCACCATGTCTCTCCATTGATTTTCTCACTGCCTTAACTACACATACCCTGATTTTTAATCTTACTCACTTTTGTGTATGGGCAATGCGATAATGGGTATTTCACCCTGTTTTGGTTTAATTTTTCCATTTCCCATTTCTGGAAAATAAAGTGCAAGCAACCTGTGCACAGAGATTAGTTTGTGAAAGTTTCTTTTTTTGTGTGTGTTTTTTCACAGAACACATCCTGAAAGCGGTTTGTCTTTACCTCAATAAAAGTCCTGATGACCTGATAAAGGAGTCCCTGGTAAGTGTCAAATATTTATGACATGAATCCTTGGAAAATGTTAAGACCATCTTCCTACGGGTTTTGTATTTAGCTCCATAAACAAATAAAACTCAATTTTTCCTAGAAAGCTCGGAATTTAAAGCGTGCTTACAAGGTTTGGTGCTGAATTGTCAGCAATTTACAATAATTCTTACAGGTTTTTAGGCCAGAGCTTGGGTAAATATCAGGAGTATTATTTTTATCTAGGCTGAAAAAAGTCATAATGTAGGTAAAGCTTCTTATATATAAGTATTTTCTAGTTCTTTTTTTTTTATTGTAGTTGATTTTGTATTTGGGTTGTTGGTAAACTCCATAAAAAATTGGAACTTTAATGAATTTTTTTTAATATATATAACATGACAGTAAGACTATCTGAAACACACCTGAAACACATCTTCATAAGTAATTTATCTTAAATCCCTGCTTTAGGATGCTGATCTTGAAGCGCAGCAGGCAACAAATGAGCATCTCGACATGGTGATCCACGTCATTCAACATGAAGGAGCTGAGGCCACTGATGACCCCGCGGAGATGAACATTTTCATAGAGGGGGTGGAAGTGCTGCAGGATGTAAAGGACGTGGCATATGGTTGCACTCTCCTCCTGGGGCTCATCTACTGCCTTAATTTGGAGTTCCCCAGTAAGCTGAAATACACGTTTGAATTAATTCAGAAAGTATTGATGGACATGGATGGACAAAAATTGTCACCCAAGTTACAGGCCCTAAAGGTAAACTATATGATTAAAGGAAAGTTCACAAAGTTCCTAAAGCATAATGCTTTTGATTGCTCACAGTTGGAGTTCAGTTAACTTCCTGTAAGTTACCGTGTTACTATTTCTGATTGTTAATCGTTTTAACACCTCGCCAATGCACTTTGGTATTTTGTATAATTTTGTTGTTTACATGTGTCTACACATAAAGGGAAATAACGGGAAAAGGCAACAAAGACGGACACGCACTTAAGAAGACACAAACTCAAAAGGCACTTTGTTAGGTCCGTTTGACAGTTGACTTGTGTTTGCCCTTAAATTTGTCATAAATAAAAATGTGAACTTCAAATGATCAAAGTTGTGCTTATTGAATTCCTACAACATGATTACAATTAAATTGAGTATTTTTAACGTGAGGGATTTTAGTAAATGGAACAAAAAAACTCAACATGATTCATAAATTTAACATAACTAAAAAATTGACTATTGATTATAAATAAAACAATCAATTTAACGCAATAATGAGTAAATTCTACATAACAGTTAATAAATGGAATGCAAGAATTGAAGTAAATCAATATAAAAATAAATAACTTAACATTATTAAGTAAATTCAATATAATAATTAATTAATTCAACGCAACAATGTTGAGTAAATTCAATACAATGATTAATAAATCCAACGCAACAATGTTGAGTAAATTCAATACAATGATTTATAAATCTAACGCAACAATGTTGAGTAAATTTAATATAATGATTAATAAATCCAACGCAACAATGTTGAGTAAATTCAATACAATGATTAATAAATCCAACGCAACAATGTTGAGTAAATTTAATATAATGATTAATAAATCCAACGCAACAATGTTGAGTAAATTTGACATAATAGCACTATGTAAACTTTCCATAACTGTGTAATGTAGCACTTATTCAAGGTAGTATGTTGAATTTTAGTCATTCAGTCTGTCTCAGATTTAAACAAAATTGTTTTGTGGGACCGGTTGACGATACTTTTTTATTTAAATCTAATGTTTCATTTCTTTGAGTGTAGGTGGATCTCCCGGTTTCACTGACGTTGAGACAAACAGCTTCTATACAGCTGCCTTCCATTGTAGTCAGACTTCCCCACCTAGCTGTTGGAATTAGCCTCACCCAGATGCTTTTTCTTGCAGTGTGACAGGTGGATCTAAGACGTCCTTTCAGCAATCTTTACAGCTGTTGGTGTAGTCAGCAGGACTTGGAATGGCCCTTCCCACCGTGGGCTGGACCAACACTTCCTTTTTATGGCCTTCACAAACACCCAGTCACCAACCTGCACTGGTGAGGTGTCCTGTGGAGATAAGAAGGAATCTGGCACTTGATTTGACCTTTGTACATCTTTAGTGGTAAACATTTTTCTCAAATAATCCGCTAAAGTTGCATCATCATCTGGAGAATGTTGCTATGTAGGATCAAGGTCTCTTCCATGCATTTCTTAAACTTTGATTTGATAGTGTCATTAGTTCTCTCAACTAATCCTGCACTATGTGGGTGGCAACTACAATCTCTCTTTTTATTTAACCTTTATTTAACCAGGAAGGTCCCGTTGAGATTAAAAACCTCTTTTTCAAGGGAGTCCTGGCCAAGCGGCAACAGTGACTAAAATACAGTTACATCATTACAAAGAGCAATATAACAGGAAATAACAAACCGATTATGAAAAACAAGTGCATGTTATGGAGTCAGCCTGGAGACCTCTCAGTTTAAATTTAAAAGCATTCAAGGAAATCAACTCTGTCAAGTTCCAGTCCTTCTGCAACATGTTCCATGCATATGGTGCAGAGTGGACAAAAGCCTTTTTGCCCAGTTCGGTGCGAGCAAATGGAACAGAGAGCAACACATGATCACGTGAGCGAAGAGAATAAGAATCTCATAACCACTTCTATGTTGTTTCCTTCAAGACACCGTGGGAATTGTATGAGGCATCTTCTTACAATTAGAAAACAACATAAGCTTGGTTTTATCAGCATTGAGAACTAATTTTAGTTGAAGTAAAGATTGCTGGACAGCACCAAAGGCTTTCTGCAAGGATTCAATGGCCTGATCAAGAGTTGATCCACAGCAATAAATAACTGTGTTATCAGCATAAAAATGCATATTAGCATCAGATACATTTTGTCCCAAATTATTGCTATAAATGAATAGGAGGGGACCTAATATAGAACCCTGTGGAACCCCCCTGTGGACAGTAACACATTCAGAACATAGACCTTCATATTTAATGCACTGGGTTCTATTACTCAGATAATTAGAGAACCAATCAACTGCTTGCTCTGACAATTCTGACCGAAGAAGTCTTCTCTTTAAAACACAGTGATGGACAGTATCAAATGCTTCTGACAGATCAATAAAAAGTGATGCACAATATTGTTTCTTGTCAAGAGCAACAATAATATCATTTATCACCTTCATTGCTGCTGTAACTGTGCTATGTTTTTTTCTAAGGCCTGACTGATATTTTGACAAGATTGAATTGGAAAATAAGTCTTTTAATTGCTCACAAGAGATTCAAGAATTTTGCACAATACTGATAGATTAGATATAGGTCTGTAATTAGCTAAAATTGCTGGGTCACCTCCTTTTAATAAAGGGAGAACAAAAGCTGATTTCCAAATGGAGGGAATTTCTTTGATTCTGACTGTGAGGTTAAAAAGAATTGTCAGAGGTTCTGCCACCAAATCAGCTGCTAGTTTCAAGAAATAAGGGTCTATTAAGTCAGGCCCAGGAGATTTTTTATGATCTAGAGCTTTCAGAGCTTTGTGCACTTCCTGAATGGTGAAAGGTACAAAATTAAATTATTTATCTTTAGATCAATACAAAGGTGTTGAGCCATTTTGTCTATCACTTGATTTACAAAATGTGTACCATTATCACTCCTTATCACTTGTGGTATGCCAAAAGCTGGGATTATTCTTTTACAAATAGCTTTAACTACTGTAATACCATCCTGTGTTGCACATGGAAAAATTTCAACCCATTTGGAAAATGCATCAATAATCACTAAACAATATTTCAATCCTTTGCTTTTATTTAATTCAATAAAAGCCATATGGATTGTATAGAAAGGAAAAGTTGGTTCAAGAAATTTTCCTCTCTTAGGTCTAACATTGCCTTGGGGATTATGACGCAAGCATGTAACACATTGTTTACAAAAGATTTTTTAATAGAGAATAAATTCATAAGTTGTATAATATTTCTCTAATAAATTCACCATACCCCCTGTTGAATCATGGCAAAGCCCATGACTCAAAATTACTGCCCATTTGTACATGGATTTTTGGAAAAATAGGTTATCTAAAACTTCATTTTCCACGACCACGCCCTTGGCCACGTCCACGACTTCTTCCTCTGTTTATATTCCTTCCAAAAAACACATCACTACTTTCCTCCTGCCAAAATGTATCTACACTTTGATTTCTAAATTTCTTCTTATTCACCATCACTTTTTCTGCATGAACAGCAACATTCATAAACTGTTGCAGTGCTCCTTTAGGCAGATCTATGTAATGTTTCCTTGTCCAGTCTACAATCTCTGGTCTCATAGCTTGCAGTAAAGCTTGTTTCAGCTGCTGTCTATAGGCACCATCATCATTATCATCATCTCTGAGTCCACTGTTAGCTTTAAAAACTTCTTCAAATCTGACTCTAGAATCAGACACTAACTCTCCATCTTTTTGCTTAGTTTGACCAATCTTTCCATAATCAGGTCTTATTGGAAAGGCTTCTCTAATTCTTTGTCCTAAAAGTGTAAGACTTTGAATCAACTCTTGACTGTTATGCGGAAGAGGTCTGGTTGGATCATCATCATCATCCATAGGATTCCAATTTCCCTTTACTTTTGCCCAGTCTGCTTTCATAGCAGTCATCCATGCTTGTTGACATTCAATGTCATTCAGATGGTAAGCTCTCTGAACTTCCATCCTTTGCTCATGAAAATCCAGTGGATTTTCCCTGTGAGAGATAACTCCCTCTACTGCCTTCTTAACATCCTCCACTGTCCAGGTTCTAAACACAAGAAGTGTAGGCCTCTGACCATCTTCTCCAGCTCTGGGATTGGGCACTTCAATCATTGAAAATGTCTTTGCAAGTTCAGATGAACCTCCAGCTTCTTCCAAACCAACCCCCATAGTTTTACTCCATTCATGTTTTTTAACGTCAGTTTTTCGTTTTCTGGTTTATTTAAATCAGTCAGTGGTGGGTAAAGACCTGTCAAAGAAGGAGCAGTTGGCCCCTCATAGGGAAGGGGTGAGAAAACAGCTGGATTCTGTTCTCCCCCCCTTTTCATTCTGTTCCTGCTAGGTCTGCAGCTCATCTGCAGCCTGCTGCAGGGGTCTGGGTTTTATCACAACTGATTCATCATCCTCTTTTTTTTAGCAAACAGACATGCTTCACTAGTTTTACTTTTCTGAATGCCATTCTTACTTTTTGTTGCTTCATTTAACCAAAGTTTTGCACAAATTCATTCTCAACTATTTTTTGTTTATTTTCTGTATTTATCAACTGTACATGCCCATTGTTAAAAATAATGGAAGCAGCCCCCTGACACCCTTACTTAACTGTTTGGGGTACGTCAAAGATTGGTTGGTCCAGAACTTTTTAAAACTTAATGAGGAGAAAACAGAGGTCATGATATTTGGACTCAATGCCAATCTTGATTTGGAGCCCGTTCAGCATCACATGAGGCCCACAGTCACCAACCGACGCTGCAACAACCCAATTTCCCAAGCTGGGATCAATAAAGTATCTTTATCTTATTTTATCTTATCTTGGACAGTGATCGTGGACAGTGATTTTAAATTTGACAAACAGATAACTGCCATCCATCCATCTTCATCCATCTTCCTCCGCTTATCCGGGACCGGGTCGCGGGGGCAGCAGACTGAGCAGAGATGCCCAGACTTCCCTCACCCCAGCCACTTCCTCCAGCTCCTCTGGGGGGACCCCGAGACGTTCCCAGGCCAGCCGAGAGACATAGTCTCTCCAGCATGTCCTGGGTCTTCCCCGGGGCCTCCGCCCAGTGGGACATGCCTCGATCACCTCTCCAGGGAGGCGTCCAGGAGGCATCCGGACTAGATGCCCGAGCCACCTCAACTGGCTCCTTTCAATGTGGAGGAGAAGCGGTTCTACTCCGAGCTCTCCGCGGGTGACTGAGCTTCTCACCCTATCTCTAAGGGAGCGCCCAGCCACCCTGCGGAGGAAGCTCATTTCAGCCGCTTGTATTCGGGACCTCGTTCTTTCGGTCATGACCCATAGCTCATGACCATAGGTGAGTACTGGAACGTAGATCGACCGGTAAATTGAGAGCTTTGCTTTTCGGCTCAGCTCTCTCTTCACCACAACAGACCGATAGAGCGACCGCATAACTACGGACGCCGCTCCGATCCGCCTGTCAATCTCACACTCTGGTCTTCCCTCACTCGTGAACAAGACCCCAAGGTATTTAAACTCTTCCGCCTGGGGTACACTGTAAACCCTAACAGTTGCACTGGCTCATAACTATTAAGGTTACACAACATAAATGTCATTTTGTAGTTGATTCAACTATAAAGTATTAAGCTCTATCAACATTTTTTAAAATATAACTTAACAGTGCTCAATATTTTAAAGCTTATTTGTATCTAGCACTCAAAAATTTTAAGATCCCTGAAGTAGCGTCATGACGTCATCACGTCCTGGTGGGAGGGTCTTTCGTTTTCTTAACGTTAGCTCAGGTGGCCATGTTGGATTTGCCGAATGCGAGTATGCGACATTTGAAATTGAAAATCGAGCATTTTATTTTTCTGCAATGCCTTGCGATTTCGCCCCGCTTCAAGACGCTCCAACCTCGTTTTTTTTCCATCCGCCTCATCGCTGATGTTTTCCTCAGTGGCGCCGTCTTGTCTTCAGCCCTGATGATTTAATTTGGTAAGTTGTATCGTTCACTGTTTATTTTGAATGAAATGCTTTAAAAATGCTCTTATACTACCGTAAGTGTGGTTTACTGTTTAAACATATGTGTGCTACGATCGTTTTGAGCTTAATGTGACAAATGTACATTAGTTCGTCATAGCAGACGTATGGCGAGCCAAACCCAAAATACGTTTCTGCCTTTAGGTTACGACAGTGATGAGTTTTTTTCAGAGGTAGAAATGATCTGCTATGCAGCAATCTCACTAAACGTGATCTGCGTGGGAAATTCGCATTGGAGGCTTCTGTTAGTGGCTAAAGTTTGCTGCTGGACACATGTCCAAAAATGTCACTCAAAGCCTCTAACGGTTGTGTGGGAGGAGCTTTAAGTTTTAAGCCTGGTTGCTGCATGGAAGCATTGGGTTTTGAATGCAGCTTTAAGCTTTTATAAATCACTAATCTCCATTATAAACAAGGTTTTTGTAAAAAATAAATTAATCAGTGTGCTCGTGTTGTGTTCAGGTACCGAACTACAGAGTGTTCAGTGATTCACCTCCAGGTAGACACCAAGGCCAGCCAGGTAACTTGTCTCCTGATCAGTTATTTGTCTAGAAAGATATTTAAAAAAACAAAAAATGCAATAGTTTGTGTAGTAAAATAAATGTTTTGATCAGAATGTAATTGAAAATGTTTTTTGAACGTTGAAAAATCTCATTTGGACTCTTTCAGATACTGAACTTCAGAGAGTTCACCAGAAAGTCACCATTTCACCAAAAAAGTACTGTCAGTGGGTGAGTTTTATACTTATTTAATATATTCATCCTGAACTATCACCATTATTAGATTTATACGGCAGCATGGAAACATTTATGCACATTTTAACTAGCCAAAGGTCTAAATAGAGTTGAAATTATTTATAATTTAACAAAACAGATTTAAATTACTGGCTGAAGGTGGCACAATGGAATGGAGGTGCAAGTTGTGTTCTGTTACTTTGGCACTATGCAGTACTACATATAATACTGCAGTACTACATAGCCAATATGCCAAAGTGTTTCCACTGCCATGTATGTGGAGACCCTTTGGAATATTGTCATGTCTCTATGACGATATATTAGAATAATACAATAATGTTGCATTTGTACCATTCCATCATTTGAAACCAGGAAAACTCAAGATCTGAAATGGATTCATGTAGAGTAGATGCAGTCAGAGGAAAGTGTGCAGTTTTTACATGTTTGTGGAATTTAAAGCTGCCTTTTTCTGAGACTAAGTCCACCAAAACAGACAGGAACTGGCCAGCTTGGTTAGGATCTATGACCTCCAGGTGAATTTCTAATGTGCATAATTAAAAACGGATAACAAATCATTTGTAAACAGCTGTAAGAAGCCATGGTGTAACTTGCCTTAAAAATGAATTTGGGTCTTTGACCTGCAGTGGATCATGCCATAAACACTGCATTGTCCTCTTACTAGAAATAAACATCTAGAAAAGGTTTATTGACGCTGAAGAATGTTTCGTTGAGTGAGTCTTCCAGAATGGACTATTTGTTGGTTTGAGTGTTATGCTACTAATGTTTTTGTTGTGATCATTTGCTTTTTGTGCCGTACAATACAAAACCTACACTTTTTGTCAATGTGTTGTGTTGCGCTCTTATAATGCAGTTTTATTGCACTGATTGTTTCTTCATCCTCTTGATATTTGTGCCTTTTTAAAAAAAAGAGCAATTAAAAAAAGTGTATTAAGCAATCACTGTTGTGTGGCTTTCATGTTTGTTGGTTTTTTATCAATGTTAGCTTTTAAAATGTTGTTGTGGGGCAGTATCAATACCTCTGTTTAGAATACATTTCAAGTAGAAACATTTTAAGCTGAAGAATTTTAAATATTTTCAATGCTACACATTTAATGAGTTAGAGAATTTATAAAACATTTGGGTGAATTTTACATATTGTATGAGTAGAGTAATATTATAAAAATATAGTTAGTTAAAGTGTTTTTTTAGTTGGAAAATATTAAAAACTTTGAGTAAATAATCTCTTTTTTATAAGTTGAGGAATCTTCATATTTTTAATATGAAATAATACAAATTTAAGCCAACTGACAATATAAATTTTAATAAATGTTAACTTAAAAGTTTTAATAATATAACTTAAAAACTATTGTGTAATCTGTTACAAAATAATTTTTAAGTTCAGTCAACTCGTTAGGGTTTACAGTGTAGGGATACTCCACTCCTTAATGTTAAACAACTCATTTATTTATTATAACTGTTTAAAGTGACAATTACAGTTGCATAAAAAAAACATGCTTGCTTGTTACTCTAACACAAGTCCTTTTTAAATTGATTCTGTCAGGTTAGGTTATATTGACAGTGTTTAAGTCCTGGTGTATAGCTGCCCAATCTGATATTTCAAGTCTGATTCCTCCTAGATATGAATGAATGTATACCAATATCTATTATTTATATTAAGAAATTAAAAGCTTTTATGCTCTTGCAGGACACATGAAATGACATGGAGGGCCACATTTGGCCCCCGGGAAGCTCAAAACTAGAGCATTCTCTGTTGTTGGCCCTAAGCCAGGGGTCTCAAACTCAATTTACCTGGGGGCCACTGAAGGCGGGGTCTAGCTGAGGGAGGGCCGCAACTTCAGCGCACACACACATGCAACTAGTGAGTGTCTGAGAGCCAATAAATTTGTATGGAACATGTACTATACTGTTAACTATACTCTATTGTTAACTGTTTTCTGCACAAAATTTACTTATAAAACTCTCATTCAAATAAAATACGTAGATAAAAAAATCAATAAATAAATAAATCAGTAGTACATTTCTGTTCATTTAGTCTTCCATATCTGCTGTTTTCTGATTTAAACGTCCTTATTAACACAGTTCAGTTAAACTGTTGAATTCTAACTATTAACACTAAAGAAGACTCCTGCAGTTATGTAAATCCATCAGTGGTTCTTCTGAACACGGTTCTCTTGTTTTTTTACTGATGGACTCTCAGCAGCACTTCCTTCCAAACAGCTGAGACCCTCAGTATGGATGAAGATGATTGACAGGAAATCTGGACTGAACTTGGACTGATTGACATGAAGGTGGAAACGTCAGAGAGGATGTGCTCCCTTTTTTGAATCTGTGTTGAATTTTTTTTTTAAGTTTGCTCTTTAAACCACAAATCAGTAAAGGAGAAACAAAATTCAGAAACCTGTTGTGAAATTTTATATATTGGTTAAGCTTAAATTAAAGAAGAAGCCGAGTGACTGGGAGAAGAAGCATGCCCCGTTAGGTTGACCCGAACCGTAAAGGGATGGTTGACTGTTAGTTCGCGACACTAAGTGTGCAACAACAGTAGAGAAAAGGTATAAGTCCTAGGTTTATCGGTTGTGTTTGAGGTAATGTATTTAAAATACAGAAGGTTTCCGTCTGTTTGTCCTAAAGACGCCCAAGGCGTAAAAACAGTGTAGTATAGGAGCTAATTGTTGCGCGCTTAGGAAATTTGGAAACACTACCGGGGAGACGGCCTCGACAAATTATTTTTTTAGATGGAGAGTGACCAAAGAAGGATTCGAAATTAACATGAAAGGGAAATATGAGAAAATATGAGGTATATGATGCATTTTGCCGGACAAAATACGACTGGGGTGGAACAGACAATACGACGACAGACGACGGTGACGATTTGACTTGACAACAGCGGTGCAAATGACTTGAATGTGGATGAATGGAATGGAATGTATGAGATTTTGGAAAAGAATTGGATGAAAAAGTGTTTGAAATCTGTGAATTTTAACTTTATTTCCACATTTCCTTGTTTATTGTGTTTTCTATGGCCGCAGCCATCTTGTTTACGTTGAATGCACCAATGACTGGAGGTTTTAGTTGCTTTCGAATGTGTCGATGTCTATGATTGGCTTTGTTCGTACCACGTGGTCGCCGTAACGGCGTCCCTTACAGACCAGAAAGGTGGAACACGCTAAACGTTTGCGAACAAATCTGAAGAATTTGTGGTAAAATACTGGCGGGGTTTGTCATTATTGAGCGTGGTTACGACGTCTGTTGTGAGTACACGGTAACAGAATAAATAAATAAAATAAAACTCATTTAAGCGGTTTCGGTTGGAAGAAAAATATATTTTAAGGTGGTGTAGGTCTAATACAGTTTGGGTAAAATAATTTTGAAATTATTTCGGTTTTTGTATTTTGAATATCTTTCTCTCATTTATTTGTATTTCCTAATTACCAAAATTTAGTTCAGTTTTGCTCAAAGACGTTTTATTGAAATTAGTTATAAGCATTTGGTTCGTTTAGACTCAGACCCCCTTAAAACAGAATGTTTGCAATGTTTGATTTTGTTTGTATGTTTTGATATTTCCCAGATCGCTAGGACTTTTGTGAAGTGTATGTCGGGTGGCTTATCACATGCTTTTATTGAATATTTATGTGGGTTTGTGTGTTGCATGACTTTGTAGTGGATTCTTTGATTTTTTGCATGAACTTTTGCATGGACTGATTAGTGATGCATGACACCTGCTGATGAGCCGCACCTGAAGCACACAGGAGTCTATAAAGAGGAGAAAGGTTGACGGCGGGGGGAAGGCAGCAGAGGGACGAGCAAGTGCCGGGACCGACACAGGGGAGGATCGCTGCGGCAGGATTTTGTTAGCCTCGGACCGACAGCGGAGGAGTTCCCCCCTCCCGAAGGAACGCTCACCGGGTGAAGTAGCTCTGGGGGGAGTGGTGCCAGAACGGGTTGACCTGCGAGTCAGACAGACGATCGAGCGCTGGCCTGCAGCAGAGGAGCAGCACCACCAGAGAGCGGCCGGGGACCAGCAGGAAAACCGACTGGAGAAGGGCGGCGTGTGGCAGGATCGAGGGGGGGCTGCAGAGGACCAACCCCAGAGGACAGTCGTGAAGGGCCTGGAATGGATGTGATGAATCGCCCATAAAGCTGAGTCTAAAGGAACGTAACTGGTGTTGCGAGCACGAACGTGGCTACTGTCTGACCGGATTGAACTGCAGCTGAGTTTCCTTCTCCCCATTCCAGTGGCGTGCAAGAAGGGGGGGCCACTGCTGGAGCAGAAAAGCATCAATCGGGACCCCCTGTCGTAGGACTGCTGTTCATTCACTGTTTTAAATTGAAGGACTTCCTATTTTTCTTCACTATGCATGAACTGCCAAGATGGACTCTTATTGTGCTTTTGTAGGCTTGTTTTTGATTGATTTTTGTTCCTTTTATCTGGCCATTTTATGCTTTTGGGACTTTTAGAATTTTTTTTAGCTTTTTTTTCCCATGGTAGTTGCCACTGGTACATATTAAAATCTTTTCGACACTAACATATTTTGCGTTCATCCTTTCTGACGGTGGAACTCGTGCTGGTATCCCAGAACTTTGCACTGAAGGCGCGACATGTACAGCTGTGAATGTTTGAATGTGAAGCACATGACTGGCGGTTTTGTTTGTTTGAATCAGAATCAAGAATATTTGAAATTTGTTATTAGAAATAAATGAGAAAAGGACAGAGGCAAGATGAGAGACAGAAAAAGGGAAAGGTGTGGTTTTGAGGTTGTGGAAATGCGGAGACAAGAAATGTAAGGGAAAAGCAGTGAAGAAAAGGAAAGGGAAATGCATGGAAAGTGATGTAGAGGATCTGTGGACAGGAGGTGCAGGTTTTGGTTGAACAGTGGTTATGGAAAAAAGCAGACCTGTTGGTGAAAATGAGTAAGAAGGAAGAGGCAGGTAAAAGAACTAGAAAGTGGAGAGAAAAGATGAGAAAAAGAGAAGGGGAAATATTAATGTTAACACTAGTTAGAAAAGATTCATTTCAGTGAAATGGTTTATTTTGTTTATGTGTAAGGTACCTAATTTGTTTTGTCTTTTGGTTTGGTTTTGAGAAAATTGTTAGAGGTTATTGTCTGCGTCTTGATTGTCTGTGTTTTAACAAACCTGTTGTGGTTTAGAGTGTGAATTGTGTTTATGATTAAATAAGGAAAACTGAATGAAGAATTAGGAGAATAGAAAGGTTAAAGCAGTTCATTTTTCACAGAAAGAGAGAGGTTGGTGCTGTCATCTTCTAGGTGACAAAGAGCAGAGGTTGATGGGAGAGTGTAGCTCAACCCAAAACTATTTGAGGAGGTTTAACCATTACCCAATGTTGTAACATTCATTTTACACTAATCGGAATTCCTAATCCCCATGATGGTCAGAATGAAAGGTGCACAATTTTGTATATAGAACATGGACAGTGGAAGATGTTGAAAGGTAATAGAAATTAGGAGAGCTTTGATGATTATGGAGTCCGAATGTCTGCTAACGATTATTCTGAGCTCAGCAACAGTATTGGAATAAAAGCCTTACATAACAGTGTAAGAGAAGTGTTTTAATTGTGAGCAGGCAGAAGGAGTAATTATATGACATGACCCCCATGTAACACCCCCCTTTTCCCCCTCTGTAAGCAGTTCCCATCTGTGGCATGGAGGATGGCAGGATGATCTGCAGGTCGTAAAAGTGCTGTAGTATAAAGGACATTTTGTGTGTGTTAGAACATTTACACTTTGTAGAATTTTTGCGATCAGATGCCACAGTATGAACTGTGATGGTTAGTACTAAGAGGCACTCAGTTTTGGTTTGCATTCAAGTTTGAAAGATAAAGATGTTACTGTATTTTAGCAATTGTAGGTTCTGCAGCGTTAAGGAAAAGTTTGGATTGGTCAGATTGTTATTTTTAGCAATTATCTAGATTCATATTAGGACCAGCAAGCCCTTCAGGACAAGTCGAACTAAGGGTGTTAATGTTAAACTAGGATGCTTTAATTGATCTTGCTTTTTGATAAAGAACTGAATAAATAACTGAAAAATACACTTTCTTAGACTCATTCTAACAAACATTTTGCTCCACACCAGTTATATCGGTCAAAGACAGGTTTAGGGATTTTTTCTTTGCTAGGCTTTTATCACTTATCAACTGAATCTTGCAGCCACGGTGTTGGCGTGGAAACTGAACACTAATAAAATGTTCTAAACTTTTGCCCCAAGCAGTACATAACTTTCAAAGGGAAAGGCGATCCAGAATGGGAGAAAACAGCAGACCCCTCCCAACCCTCATAAATCTTCATGCAGAACCCTCTTCTGCCTCAGGGGTGAGAGAGCATGAGCAGATGCTAACACCTTCCCCGCAGCACTTCCGTTAGCCAGCAAGGAGCCGAGTCTGGAGTGACTGACCCTGAGGTCAGAGAACTCCTTCTATCATGTGAAGGTATGACTACACACTTGGAGGTAAATGACAGGGAGGAGGGAGGAGTTGAGCAGCTGAAAGAATCCACACAGGATAAAAAGTGTTTCAAAAACAAAAAGAAAATAACATGACTGAGTTTTGATGCCCTCAGAGATAGCAGAAGTGACGTGTCATGCTCAGCCATTCGGAAGTCTGGGACAGGAGAACATGGTGAAAACCCTGGGACACGTGAGCCACCCAGGAGACCCTAGCAGCATCTGGAAATGGCATCTGTGGCACTCCAAACCCTTGGGCAGGTGACAGCCCACAACGAGGTACCCAATAGCACAGGGGTCGGGAACCTTTTTGGCCGAGAGAGCCATAAACGCCACATATTTTTAAATGTAATTTAGAAAGAGCCATACAATAATGTAGCGTCCCTTTCCCACACTGAGGCACGGAGACTGAACCTCTTTTAAGGTTCTTTATTCTGGTTACTGCAGACCGTAACAAACACCGAACAATTAATTCATCAACTCCTGAATCTGTCCCGCTGAGACGAGAGCGCTTCTCCCAACTTTATATTCCCCTCCTCCCGCTCCAGTCCTCCCATTTCCCTTATTCGGCCCATAGCTGAACCCCATTGGTCCAAACTACCTAACAACAGGCTGAGCGACAGAACTGAGAGCCAATCAGATCTCTGCTTGATGCGTTTGATGAACTCCAGAACTTTTAACGCGGCCCAACAGCGGACCCAACTCAGTCCACGACAATATGTTTAAAACTAAAAATACAAGTGAATGTGAGCATTTGATGTAATTTCAACACTTTTAAAGTACAATAAGTCTGTGGATTCTTTTTAATAACATGGTTATGCTGTTGCTAATAAATGATGAGTATTTCTCGTGGTGGTTTTGCTGATGGTCTAGTCTGGTTGATCTGTGGAGAGTTTCTGCTTCATGCAGGCGTTGAGACTTTAAACGTGATCGTAGGTCTGAATGTTCTGGAGATGTGACAAAGACTCACATGCAGACGTGGAGACAAACACACACTCACACACTGCAGTGAGTGACGGGCAGCGGGTTTTACGATATTACAATCCCTGTGCGATTCACCTGCTGCCTGTGAGGAAGAAAGCAGAGGGTGGGGGGCACCCCCACCCTCTGCTTTCTTCCTCACATCCCGTCCCCGTATCTGCGCGCTCTTTCTCAGAGACGGGAGCGCGCAGGTTTAGGCACGGCAATTAATAGGTTTCCTGCTGGAATAAACTCTGTGAAATAGTAGATAATAGTAAACTGAGTGCTGGCGCAGATTTTTCTCTCCAAGCACCGCTACTACTGCGCGCCTCTGACATCGCATCGCGCACGAGAAGGACTGGTCTAATAAAAAAAAAATGGTATAAATAAAGATTTGTCTGCGAGCCATACGTGACCATCAAAAGAGCCATATGTGGCTCGCGAGCCATAGGTTCCCGACCCCTGCAATAGCAGAATGCACAGACCCAGAGGCAGAGGGTCTGGAGGAAAAATGAACAGTACCCACGACCACTCCAAGCCCCTCCTCCACCGTGGCGAGGACCAGGGGTGGCAAGTTGGACAGTACCACTTGATGATGCAGGAGCCATTGTCTTTTCCAAGATAAGAGGTAACCACTGATGACTCTAGTGGACACTACCTGCTCTGACAAATGAACATATGACTCCTCAAAACCTGCAAAAGACCATCCGACTGACTTTTGACCAGATGGTGGAACATTCATGTGTGCATTCACCAAACACGCCTGTGAATCTGTTGGGACGGGACAGTCTTGTCAAAACAGGAGCCAGCAGACTGGATGCCATGCCAGACCCCACAGCCAACCCCCACTGCAGACAACCAGAGGGTCCTGAAACGCCAGGTGGTTTCATGGATTTCAGGTGTAAAAGCCATGACTCCTTTCCTCGAAGCTCTATTTCCACCTCCGGATGGTCTGACCTGTACACTCCATTATGAACTAAAAGTATTTCAGCAGGTAGAAGACCACACAGTGGCATTTGAACTACACTGACATATATTAGCCCTGAGGGCGAGCAGCTTATTGTGCATTCATACACTCACAAATGCAATGATACTAGCTGTCAGACACAGCTGTATCTCACATAGGATTAGCACCCCCTGGTCATGAGGCTCTGCAACTCAGTCCTATGACTAAGTGTGGCATTAACAACACAGATTGGTACAATTGTGTTTTTTTTTTCAGGTGTTCACTTTCTTCCCTCAATAAAAATGTACAGGTTAACTATGTCTCCAATGACAAAATCCTCAGTTCTGAAGCATTTCTGTATTGACAGACATTGTGGCAGACAGAAGACAGCTCATGAAGATGCAGAGGTGCTGTTAAACACACTCTCTGATGCTTCATGCTCCACAGGTTCATTTGATGTTGGTTCATGTTCCACGCTTCCCTAGTGGTGATTCAGGTAATTGCAGGAGCACAAGTTTTTAGATCTCAGTAATGCTGGTGAAGGATGCAGATGAAGGGACAGAGGAAACTTGGACTGGTTTGTGGAACTCTGGTGTAGCATTCACATTCTTCATA
Source organism: Oryzias curvinotus (assembly GCA_023969325.1). Classification (NCBI taxonomy): domain Eukaryota; kingdom Metazoa; phylum Chordata; class Actinopteri; order Beloniformes; family Adrianichthyidae; genus Oryzias; species Oryzias curvinotus. The sequence goes on along the minus strand of JALJSC010000253.1, from coordinate 458,087 downwards.
GTGTACTATTTTTAGACTGGTCTTGAAAGCAGATGGTAAAATTTATTGAATAGCATATGATTTAAGGACTGTTAATGATGTCACTATTACTCTAGTTCTACCCGTTCCTGATCCATATTGCATGTTGTCAACTTTAGCTCAACAATGTGTGTTGTTCACTGCCATTGATTTAGCAAACCCTTATTTTTGCATTCCATTATGTGAAAATAGCAGGCCGTTATTCGCATTTTAGTACATAGGTGTTAATAAAATTTCCTGGCATTTTCAGTCACTGTTTGCAGTCTCTCTGACAGGATATTGTGCTACTAGAGGGTAGCAGCTAGCAGCACCGACTGTTGAAACCTGCCTGTGAGTAATAAAAGATCTTCTGTTGCAGTTGTATGTTTGAGTTTTGAAATGTAACAGGAATTTGCACTTTAGCAGAAGGGAAGTCTCATTTTTAGGCAGAACTGTTTTTAGCACAGGTTTTTCAATGTATATAGAGCGTAGAATGTCTAATTTGCAGCATAAGCATCGGGAAATAGTTTGGACATGTTGGTTTTCTTGTGGTTGTAGTAGACACTTCTTTGTTTTGTGAAACACATGGACCCCTTGAGGTTGATGATTAATGACGAGGGTGTGACTAACCTTACGGCAGTAAGGCAACGACAATACGTGGTTTCATTTCTTTATGTTGTTATCTTGCCTTCCATAGGAATGTGGACAAACCGCCTGTTCACCTTACCGGTGCACAAAACTGTTTCTATATTTTTACTTTCTATTGGTCTAGTTTATGTGTTTGTGCCTTATCTTTGTTTGAATCTGCATGGTTTCATTTAACTGGTGTCCTGGGGTTTCCCCAGGCCAAGAGAGGGTGGAAAGAGGTATCAATGATTCATTGAAGGAAATTGTTTTATTATTGTTTCAATTCTCATCGTTTACATGTATTGGTTTAGAAAGAATGTTTAAATGTTAACTTGGATTGACCTTTTTACCTTTTTAGAGCCTTGTGTGTCTGTTCATCTGGTTATCTCATCCACAGCGAGGATGAAGGGGTTTTACGACACTGTCCTGAGGTGATAAGGAATGCTGGTGGAGTTAGAATCCACCACATGGGTGATTAGACGACAGCCCCTAATAAACTTGTCTTTATCTTGAATTTGCATACTCCCACCTATGTTTTCCATGAAAACAGCACGAGGAGAAGCAGACTATGGAGAGGACAAAGTGGTGGACATTTCCATCACATCTCTTCTGTGCATTTTTATTCTTGTCTTGTCTTGTCGTGTTTTGTCATTGTTTTATTTTATTATTGTCTTTTGTTCTTGTTTTATTTTTTAAGTTTCTGACCCTAACCCTAATCGATATTTAGATCCACAGCAGACTCATCTTGGGGAGACACCCCAAGCTCTTTTGCAGCCGTTCTGTTGTATCACATGTGTCAGATTGAATAATTACCAGGCTTATTCAGAAGTCCATAGGAGGCCAGGTCCAAGCTTGCCAGAGCTTGTGGGACATGCAGGAGGAGGACACGAGTGGTCAAGGCCCTGAATGACTTTTTGGATTTTGTTGCAATACTAACTAACTAACTAACTAACTAACTAACTAACTAACTAACTAACTAACTAACTAACTAACTAACTAAGAATATTGCTATTCTTATTTATGTGGGCCATATGAATCGCAGCTTCTCCGATGGGACCCCCATGGAGGACATGGAAGAAATTTTCTGAATTACGCTTGATGTCATGTTTAACATTTCTATTTTTACTCTTTCAATGCCTGTGTGATTTTTGCTCTGTTTTAATGTGTCTCAATTTCTCCGTTTAATTCTAGGTGTTCTTTTTCCTTACAGGAAGTGTTATTTTGATTGTCTTTGCTCTCTTTTTATATTTCTATACTTTTTATACTATAATATACAAGAATGTTCCTGTTTGAATGTATACTGATTGTTTCTCAAAGATGGATTAGGCAATGCTCTGGCAGGTTTTTTACTTTCACGCTCATGGCTTGACAATATCACCTTTGAAGTTCTGATTGCTATTGTGGTAGATTGTGCGGGCTTGAGTCCACAGCTTTCAGGTGATGTGGACCTGCTGATATGTTTTGTTGTTGTGTGATGTGATGATGTGTTATTTTTGTGTGACCTCACTTCATGAGGTCAAGAGAGGGAAACTGAAGGAAATTATATTTTTGGTCCTCACTTTGGAAGGGTTTTTCTGTCTTATTTTATTACGTTTTCTGTTTTACCTATATCACTTGAAGTTTATTCCATAGCTTAAGTGTGTGCTCCTAAATCTGGACTCTGGAAGATGCATCTTGACCTCACATTCCTGAGATGTGACCTATGGACTGCAGCTGTGACCCCTTCCTCTGCTGAGGAGGGGAAATGTTGATCTTTTAGGATACTCTTTAACAGAAGTCAGTCGTGATGAAGACAACCCCATTATCCAAACCACCTCTGGAACAGATTATATCTGTGAGAACCTCTCTGGATGTCCAGTTCTCAGGAAGAACAAAAGACTGAACTTTGACCCAGAACCTCCATGGATTTCTTGCTGTCAATCTGATTTGTGGTGGACAGGAAGGGACGGAGTTTACTGCAACACTAGGTGTCCCTTTGAAGTCATTCCCTGAGGAGAGGAACTGGTCTCGGAGAATGACCCTCTACGATTGGCTGAAGGAGGAGACGGATCATCGATCAGCCAATGCGAGTGTTCCAGGGCGGAGATTCGACGTCATGTTTTCCCCGGGAGGAGGGAACCCCGATTGTCTTTAAAAGTCTGAGCAGAGCATAATTTTACTGTCTTCTTCTGTCTTGTGGCCTTTCAGGTAAAACGGCTGTAACTTCTTGCGTTTTGAAGGCCTTCCAAAATGAAGACCCAGATCTGTTTTAATTCTGTCTTAGAACTTTTGTTAGGTAATAAACCTTCTGTGACTTTATCCGGCTGAATCCTGGTCTTCTATCTCTCCCGACTATTAGAACGTGCATGGAAAAATCTCAGAGTGAAAGATTTTTTCCAACAATTTCTATTGATTAAAAAAAGGCTACATACATTACAAAACATTCAAATCAATATAAAAGACATAATAACACAGACCATACTGAGGGGGAGAGGCAGATTAAAACTATATTGAATCTTCAGGACAACTCCAACTTCCTGTCCTCCTTCAGTCTCCCTGCAGATCCCCCCCCCCCCCCCCCCCCCGTGCCTGGTCTCCCCAACATACAGGCGCGGCGCTGGTTCATCTCAAACACGACTACCCTTGTATTTTGACACGTCACACGTATCTTCAGTGTGTCTGAGACTAAATCGTGTTGTTTTCTCACACGTGTTTAATTTTAGAGCCCCATTAGGTGTCACGCATGTACGTGTGGGACTTTTTTCTGCGCAGCGACCCGACTCTCCTGCGGGAGCTGGTCGGGGTTGAACGCCGCCGCGCGCCTAACCGTAACCATAACCCTCCTCCGGGTCCATGCGACCCTGAAACAAGTTCAGCAACCGCTGCATGGATTTAGAAAATTACGAGCGAATAAATACATTCTAAGAAGGAAAGTAAGGAACTCCTTAATGTGGTCCGGAGAGGGGGCGGTCAGGTTTCTTGCCTTAAGTTAAATGTTTTCCTCCTTTCAAGCCCGGTAAATGTCCCGCCCCAAAGAGTAATTTACCTCAATGTGATTGGTTGTCCGTGAACACTGAAAAGGTGTGATTCACGCAAACTGGCGGGCCGCATTAACATTAAACTTTCATATTGAGGCGGGGGCCGCAAAATATCATCTTGGGGGCCGCAAATAGCCAGCGAGCCGCAAGTTTGAGACCCCTGCCCTAAGCTGTGGAACGCTCTGCCATTGCATGTCAGAACAGCCCCCTCTGTGGAGTGTTTTAAATCCTGTCTTAAAATGCATTTTTACTCTCCAGCTTTTAACACCGCATGCGTTGTGTGGTCCTCTGTGTTTTTATCTGTATTTATCTTTCCTCTGTTCTTTATCCACCAATACAATGTCTGGTTGGTTCTCCATTACCATTCTATCAGTCTGGATCTGGAAGTCCCACAGGATCTTTGCCCTCTCATTCTCTACCACCTAATTACAGACCTATCTCTAATCTGCCATTTTTAGGAAAAGTCATTGAAAAAGTTGTCTACCAACAGCTCACTGACTTTCTCTTATTAAACAATTCATTTGATGTTTTCCAGTCAGGTTTTAGACCCCATCATAGCACAGAAACTGCTCTTATCAAGGTAACCAATGACATCCGCCTGAACACTGATGATGGAAAAGTCTCTGTCTTAATCCTCCTAGACCTGAGTGCTGCCTTTGATACTGTTGATCATGGGATCTTTTTGCACAGACTCCAAGACTGGGTTGGCATCTCTGGATCTGCCCTAAGTTGGTTCAATTCTTATCTAGAAGACAGGAAATACTTTGTTGATATTGGTAGTTGTGTCTCAGACTACATGGGCTTGAATTGTGGTGTGCCCCAGGGATCGATCCTGGGACCCCTTCTGTTCAACCTCTACATGCTGCCACTAGGGCAGTTAATACGCAGTAATAACATTTCTTATCACAACTATGCAGATGATACTCAGATCTATGTGTCACTGACAACAGGTGAATATGGGCCGATGGATTCACTCAGCCACTGCCTCCAACAGATCAATGCGTGGATGCAGAACAACTTTCTCCAGCTAAACTCAGACAAGACCGAAGTTATTATTTTTGGCCCACAGAAACAAAGAGAAAGTGTCAGCAGCTACCTTCATTCTTTGTCTCTTAAACCCTCAAAGCAAGTCAGAAATCAAGGGGTAATCATGGACTCTGACCTGAACTTTAACAACCATATCAAGTCAGTAACATCAGCGGCATTTTACCATCTGAAAAACATTGCCAAAATCAAAAACATAATGTCAAAGCGAGACCTGGAGATACTTATTCATGCATTTGTCTCCAGTAGGTTAGACTACTGTAACGGCCTGCTCACCGGCCTCTCCAAACGAGCTGTAAAACAGCTTCAGTGCATCCAGAATGCTGCTGCTGGAGTCCTGACCAAAACCAGGAAGTATGATCACATTAGTCCTGTGCTCAGGTCTCTGCACTGGCTCCCTGTACCTCAAAGAATAGACTTCAAAGCAGCTCTGCTTGTGTACAAGTCTCTCCATGGCCGCGCACCAAAGTACATCTCTGACATGTTAGTGCCATATGAACCATCTGGTACTCTGAGGACCTCAGGGTCCGGCCTCCTGTTGATTCCCAGAGTCAGAACTAAACAAGGGGAATCAGCGTTTCAATATTCTGCAGCTAAAATCTGGAATAGCCTCCCTGAAGCCATAAGACAGGCCTCTTCTGTGTTCATGTTCAAATCTAGACTTAAAACATTTCTGTTTAGTCATGTATATGACTGAAAGGTCCTATCTGCACTTTTCTGTCCTTTCCTTCCTTTATTTTTAAACCAATTTTCTAATTTTATCTTTTCTTTTAAATTAAATTTTACGTTGATTATTTCTATGATGTATTTTGATTTTAAATACATTTTACTGTTTTGTGAAGCACCTTGAATTACTTTGTGTACGAATTGTGCTATACAAATAAACTTGCCTTGCCTTGCCTTTGGAGGTGTTTCCCATTTTGACCTTGGGGTTTCCAGTTTATATTCTGCACACATGTTCCTGTATATTATTCCAGCCACTTGATTGTGGCGCTCCATGTATGCTTTACCTGCCAGCATCTTACATCCTGCAGTTATGTGCTGGATTGTTTCAGGCGCCTCTTTGCACAGCCTACACCTTGGGTCTTGTCTGGTGTAGTAGATCTACAGCTTGAGTCTTGTCTGGTGTGGTAGATCTACACCTTGGGTCTTGTCTGGTGTGGTAGATCTACACCTTGGGTCTTGTCTGGTGTGGTAGATCTACACTTTGGGTCTTGTCTGGTGTGGTAGATCTGAGCCTCTATCGCTCTGGTGCTCAGGGCTTGTTCCTGAGCTGCCAGGATGAGTGCTTCAGTGCTGTCTTGTAGGCCAGCCCTTTCTAGCCATTGGTAGGACTTCTTGATATCAGCCACTTCAGTTATGGTCCGGTGGTGCATCCCATGGAGGGGTTTGTCCTCCCATGAGGATCTGTCCTCCAGCACTGCATCCTCTGCTCGCCATTGCCTGAGACATTCACTGAGCACACTGTCAGTTGGGGCCTTGAGCTTGATGTACTCATGCATCTTGGATGTTTCATCCTGGATAGTGGCTTCTACGCTCACTAGTCCTCGGCCTCCTTCTTTGCGGCTAGCATACAGTCTCAGGGTGCTGGATTTGGGATGGAACCCTCCATGCATGGTGAGGAGCTTTCGTGTCTTAACATCCGTGGTCTGTACCTCTTCCTTTGGCCATCTTATTATTCCTGCAGGGTATCTGATAACTGGCAGTGCGTAGCTGTTTATTGCCCGGGTCTTATTTTTGCCATTGAGCTGGCTTCTCAGGACTTGCCTTACACGTTGGAGGTATTTAGCTGTTGCAGCTTTCCTTGTTGCCTGCTCCAGGTTGCCATTTGCCTGTGGAATTCTGAGGTACTTGTAACTGTCCTCAATGTCTGCTATTGTTCCTTCTGGGAGTGAGATCCCTTCTGTGTGGACTACTTTGCCTCTCTTGCATTTCTGCATTTCTCGAGCCCGAATGACATCCCAATGACAGTACTATAGATCCTGGTGGTGTGTTCAGCCCCCCTTCATGTGCTAACGTTTCCTCCACCTGCAACTCAGCGGGACACCCCAAAAAATGCCTCTCCAGGAACAGAGCATGCTGCGCTGCAGCGAGGAGCCCATGTAGCTCAACAGGATGACTCTCACTCCTCACCGCATCTACCAGCGGCTCTGCATCTACTGTGGCCAGTCTGGCGATTTCTGGCCCAACTGCCCTGTACAGCCAGGCTCAGAAGGGGCACTGGTGAACCGAACCCCTGTAGATCCCCCCTCCAGACGTATCCAACTTCAAGGTACAATCTCTTATGACACCACAAAATTCAGGATTTAATGGACTCCGGTGCTGATGACACCTTTATTTATTCTCAGTTTGTGTATCAATCCAACATCCCCACTGAACTTCTACCTAGCCCTAAAAAAGTGTTTGCTCTGGATGGTAGACTGTTAGCCTGTGTAACTTACCTTTTCACGTCCTGTGTCCCTGCTGGTTTCTGGCAACCATAGGGAATTAATTAGTTTCAACATGATTCCATCTGCAGCCTCTCAACTTGTGTTGGGTCTACCATGGCTTTCACTTCCTAATTCCACACATAAACTGGGCTTCACAAGAAGGATGGGTCCCTTCGCCCATATATTGATTACACAGGTCTGAATAACATCACTATAAAAAAAAAATATCCTCTCCCACTCATGGACTCTGCTTTCAGCTTACTTCAGACTGCAACCATCTTCACCAAGCTCAACCTCCGAAACATTTATCATTTAGTGAGAAAAAAGGAGGATGACGAGTGGAAGACGGCTTTCAAACACTCCTCTGGGACACTTTGACTGATCTGGAAGATCCACATTCTTTTAGTTTGATGTTGTCTTTGTGATCAAATCTCTGCCTCCAACGGCTGTTCTGACTTGTTCTGACTCTCAATCGCGTGCAGCTAGTCCAGAACTCTGCTGCACGCCTTTTAACGAGAACCGGGAAGAGGGAACACATTACACCAATCTTAAAATCTCTGCACTGGCTCCCTGTCAGCTTCAGGGTTGATTTTAAGATTCTTTTAATAGTTTTTAAGAGTGTCCATGGTCTTAGTCCTTCTTTTATATCCGACTTGCTTTTAACGTATGAACTTCCTAGAGCCCTTAGGTCCTCAGGTGCAGGCCTGCTGAAGGTCCCCAGGGTTAGGACAAAAAACCACGGCGAGGCCTCATTTAGACACTAGGGCCTCGTCTGTGGAACAGTCTATCTGAGGATGTGTGTGGAGGTTTTTAAAAAGAAACTAAAGACACACCTTTTTAAATTAGCTTTTAATGAGATTTTACGTCTTTTTATGTTTTATGAGGTTTTATTACATCATTTTAGCATTTTATTTGCTTAATCTAGAATTTTTTTTTTGTCTTGTATTTTATGACATTTTATCATGTACATATCTGTTTAATCTAGAATTTTACTTGTATACTTTTTATGATATTTTACCACATAATTATTTTATTTCAAAGTAGACTGTTCACGAGTTTTTCTCACCCCCGGCCGGAGTGTTTTTTTTAATTGTATTTTATTGCACTTGTTTTTGTTTGTTTTTTGTACAGCACCTTGAGCTGTCTTTCTCATCATGAAAGGTGCTATATAAATAAAATTAAGTTGAATTTGAATTTGTTCACATTCAGACTTCAATCTCCTCATTTCTGAGCTTCTGCAGAGGAGAACAATCATCTAAATCCTAAAAACATCTCAATCCTGAACAGAATCCTCTAAAAATCCAGTAGAATCTGAAACCAAACTAATAATTTTACATCATCAAATTTTCTTTTGTTTTTCAGTCATTTTCCTTCAGTTTTTGGATCTTGTGGATTTGAAACGTTGTGATTCTATTGGAGCTGAAAAAGAAAAAGCTTCTCAGCTTCACTGTCAGACATTTTCCTGAGCTGCATGTGAACAAACTCTCTGTTACTCTGAGTCTGGATGATGATCAGAAGGAGCTGGTTCAGCAGACCCCACCCCCCCAAACGTACCCCAGCCCACTGAACCAGCCCGAACCCGGCTCAACCCAACACCATCCCACCCCCACTAGGTGATGTGACTAATCAACTGCACTGTAAACCTGAACAAGTTACCAGAACTCCAAAAAATTAAGGCAATCATTTGCCACAATTTTTTTGAGTTGAATAACTAAAAAGTTTTAGTTTTCCATAACATAAAAGATTTAATTGTGTGCTACTTGTATTTCTTTACTATAGTTAAATTAAAAGTGTCAATTCGTGCAAGTCAAATATTGGCATTAAATATAACTTACATTTACACATTGTTGTTTCCCTTTCGGCTTCTCCCATCAGGGGTCGCCACAGCGAACGAGTCGCATGGAAAGTTTGGCAATGTTTTACGCCGGATGCCCTTCCTGACGCAACCCTCTCAGAAGGGAACAGGGAACAGCCCGGATGCGAACCCTGGTTTCACGGAGGGAAGGCACCGCAAACCAGCACAAGCTAAACCAGCTCCCAACTTACATTTACACATTAAGACAACTTAATTGTCATCAGTTACCATGACTCGCAATTTTGAGTTTTAAAGCCACAGGAATAAGTTTGCATAACTTAAAAAAATGGGGAAAAACAACAATTTTATCTTAACAGAACTCGATATATATTAGTTACCTTCTTGTACAGGAATAATCAATTTGTTTGAGTCAGTAAACTCAAGACCATGCTTTTTAAAACTTATTTTCTTTAGGCGATAGGGGGCGCTCATTGCGAGATTGGCTGTTGCGGGCGGATGAAGAAGAACACACATTCAAACAAAGATGGCGGAAAAACAATGAGAAGCGACGGCAGCAAGTTAAAAGACGCGCCGGCAGCATTGAAGCTGCATCACCCGGAGTTGTGTGAGAAAGCTGTGGCCGACACAGCCTGACGCGGGTACTTTTTTCCAGACGAAGCTACCGCTGTCTTCTGAGAGACAGAGCAGCGGCAATAACAAACGGAAAACGGTCCCTGCAGCGCGGTGGAGAACGAGGGATTTGGGTATTTATTGAATGCAGTGGAGCCACGCTTTGACATTCCCTCTCGGAAATACTGAAAAAATGGATCCCTGTACTGTACGTCCAGACCAGAGCTACGGCTGAGATGGAAACGGAAGAAAGAGAGGCGTTCCTGCCCTCAGACCCCCTTCTCCTCTAAGCAGCCGTAGATGAGCGGCGTCTTCATGCTAAAAGCCTGTGGTTCTCCAGAAAAATATGAACATAAACATATATCCAGTGATGAAAGTCTTCCGGGAATTCACGAAAATCCTGGTTTTTTAGCAAACCAATCGTACCTTCCGGGTAATAAAGACCTGGGGCCTCATTTCTAAAACTTTGCCTAGGATTTGCGTCAGAAGTGGCGTACGGATGAAACATAGGACGTGCGTACGCACAGAAATATTCAGATTTATAAAACCGTGCGCACGCACATCCTACGCATCCTTCCCTTAATAAATCACAATCAATTCTAAATGCTGCACAGCTTTAGCGGCTTCATGACACGCCCATAGTTGCCCATAAATAGTCCGTGAAACGCCCACAAATGAATATTCATTGATAGTGAAACCATGGCAAACACAGAGAGGAAATCAAAAAAACGTAACTTCACTCAATGTGAAGTAGAAGTTATCGTTGGCGAGGTGGAAAAGAGGAGAAAAATGTTGTTTGGAGGGCACAGTGTGGGCATTACTGATGCCAAAAAGGCACGTGAGTGGCAAACGGTGGCAGACGCCGTAAATGCTGGAGCCTCACAACCGAAGTAAAAAAGAAATGGTCGGACATCAAAGTCCAGGCAAAAAAAACGTCTGGCACTGGACAGGGACACCGGAGCTGACCCCTCTTGATGAGAGACTGGCGGCAACTATTGGGGAATCCCTATTACGTGGAGTGGTGACTGAGGCGGGGGGGACACATCGACGCGCCTGATGCACCGGGTGACACCCCCCCAAAAGCTCCAACAGGACGGCTGGAGGAAGTGGGAGCGGTTCATAAGCCACTGGTCCTCGTTTGACAGCAAAATTTAATTGCATCTGACAAGCTACAGATGTGGGTAATAATCCACGTGGAAATGGGAAATTGTTCATCAAATGTCATTTCTTGTTGCTTTCTGAATGGTTGAGACATACGCCATACATTGTTTTATCAAGAATAAAACAAACTAAAGGCATATGCATGAATACCATAATTCTGTAGCTTATGAAGAAATGTTTTACTATGAAAACAACTTTCCCCAGTGGACAATTAATACGTCTGTCTGCCTGTCTGTCTGTCTGTCTGTCTGTCTGTCTGTCTGTCTGTCTGTCTGATTCGCTCCTCTCTCCTCTTTTTTTGACTTTATCTTTTTGGGTTTCAAGGATTTATTGTTTTTAAAAGAATGTATTTTTTAGTCGTTTATTTATTATTGTATATGCTGCTTGCACTGTGGGGTGAGAGGAAAGCTATTTCATCAGTGCTGTATGTCTTACGGATGCTGCATATTTGACAATAAAGCTGACTTTGACTTTGACTTTGACTATATCTGCTCCTCCAGACGGACACATTGAGGAGAATATCAGTTTTGTACATTATTTCGTTCTGTTAACTATATTATTTATGAGGATGAATTGCACAACATGCCAATATTGCAGAACATATTTCACTTTTCTTTCTGCAAATATGTGTTCATTTGAATTTCTGTTGTAATTTTCGTTTCATTTTTTTGTTTGTTTCACTGCTGATGGATCAAACAGGTGTTCGTGTAGCTGTTCATTGTGAGACTTGCTTTGTGAAGTCTTCATGTTATTCATGAGGCAGTATTGTCATTCTCACTTTCACGTGTTTCTTCCATCTGCCGACGGTGTCGCCGTTTCTCATTTCACCCGTTTTTGTGCGTACGCCTGGGTCAGAGCTTGATGAAGGACCAAACATTTTCCCCTCAAGTTTGCTTTTTAGAAATCTCAACTATTGCGTAGAGAGTGGCGTACGCCTTCTTCTGTGCGTACGCAGCGTTTAGAAATGAGGCCCCTGGTCTCTACAGACAAATCGCTTTCCGGATAAAAAAATGGTCTGAAATCAGTGAATTTTAGCTTTATTTTCTATATTTCTCCGTAGATCGCTTCCTCTATGGTCGCGGCCATCTCTTGTCTTTCCGGCCTAATTGACCAATGAGGAGACGTTTTAGTTCCTTTCGGATGCGTCGACGGCTCTGATTGGCTCTGTCTGTACCACGTGGTCAGCGTGACGGATTCCCTAGAGACCAAAACTGGCGGACCCACGCTAAACTTTCACAAACACATCTGAAGAGTTTGCGATCAACTTGTGTTAAAATAATGGCGAGCATCGTCATTATTGAGCGTGGTCACGACCTCAGTTGTGAGAAGACGATAAAAAACAAATTTAAGTTGTCTTGGCTGGAAGAAAAAGATTTTTTAGGTAGTGTAGGTCCAATACATTTTGTGTAAAATAATCTCAAAACCAAATTTTGAAATAATTTCAGTTTTAGTTTTGAGTTTCAGTTCTTATTTTGAATACATTTCTCTATCTAATTTATTTGTATTTCCTAATTACCATGATTTAGTTCAGTATTACTGACATTAATTATAAGTATTTGGTGGTTTGGACCCAGACTCCCTTAAAGAATGTTTACAATGTTTAATTTTGTTTGTATGTTTGTTTTGATATTTCCCAGATTACTTAGTATTGGTGGTAAAGAATTGATGTATTATGTTATAGAAAGATAGTTTAAAGCAGATCCCATATTTTGATGTAATTATAGTTTGAGAAAACAGTGGATGTTGAGCATCTGTCATTTCTAAAGCAGAAATCATGTATAATGGAGGTACTTTCATAGAATATCATAGTCACTGTTTTTTTTTTGCCATTTGGGGCTTTGATGTTACTATATTTTAGCAATTGTAGGTTTTGCAGCTTTAAGGAAAAGCTTAGATTGTAGGATTGTGTTACTTTGAGCAATTATCCAAATTCTTTTTTAGGACCAGCAAGTCCTTAATTGCAGGTCAAACTAGGGGTTTGAATGTTAAATCATGATGCTCCAATTAGTCTTAGTTTCGTGATGAAGAAGTGAATAACTAGCTACCAGAATGCACCAGAATGCATCTAAGACCATGGATTTTTCAAAAATTTAGCTCCGCGCCGCCATATCGCTCAAAGAAAAGTTCAGGGATTTTTTCCTTGCCTGACTTTCATCACTGCACATTGCATGCAGGTTTTCCCCAAACGTGTTGTTCACAAAGACGTTAACTTTTAGATGCACTTCAAGTTCTTTATGTATTTTATCCCTGGTTATTTATTGTGAAACCATTTTATGTCTTAAATAACTTCAAGGAAAGTTCCTTGATACTTGATTTTTATTTTTCTGTGAGAATCATATTTTTGTTTACACCACATTTGCACTAAATGGTGTCATTTATTTTTTAACAAAGACAATATAATTTGTTCACAGAATTAATATCTGAGTTTCAGCTATTTTTTCAATTATAGCGATGGCTATGGTTTTGTTTTTCAAAAGTTAATACCAATGTGTCTGGCAGCTACTTGACTCATTCATTTTTTATCCTGTTTACAGCAGTTTTGTACTAAATAATGACACTGCTGATCATGTTCACTATTGTTTAAACTGAATTTTACAGATATTTCCAAATGAAATTGTCATTGTTTGTCAAAGACAGAGTATTACTGATTTCAGCAACGTTACACAAAAGTCTGTTATTCATTACACCAAATAGGACACAAGTTGTTTATTATCATGGTGTTTAAAAAATAAAAAATAAATGGGGAAATATTTTCCAAAAAGCTGTTTTTGAAGTTCTTCTTTCTTAAAGTTTGATATATCGTGAGTTGTTAGAGACGAGATATATCGATTATTGCATTATTGCATATCGTGATAGTATCGTTATCGTGAGCAATGTATTGCCAATCGTATCGTGAGGTACCCAGTGATTCCCAGCCCTACAATGCAGGGATACCCAATTTGGAATGTGGAAGACCAAGCGAGCTGCTAAAAAACCAGAGGCGACTTATGGTAGTTCATTCCCACTGGGAAGCTGGACGACCCTGCTCATCAGCTGGAGGATGCGGTCTGCTGTCCTGTGGACAACGTCCCTCACAGTGGACCGTGTCATGTCAAAGGCCCTGGCTACCACACTGTAAGATGTGCCACACGCCAGCCAGAAAAGAAACACCAGGACCTCAGTCTCCTGTGTGCCCCCCCAGAGTGTGAGGAACCCGAAGCTGCTCCACCAGATGCTCCATGGTCCTGCGGGTCAACCGAATATCTGGTTTAGTGTCGGACTGACCGTCAGGGTAAAGGGCCAGAAAAGAAACCTTTATGTTGGCAAAGCAGTAGAGATATGAAAGACCCTGGAAAATGCAACAATAATTATTTCATTGAGGAAATTAAATCTAATATTTTGAATGTTTCATTTTATTTTGATGTCTTACATTTTAGTTTATGAAGTATTTATAAATGCTGGAAAATCTCGTGTCTTTTTTTGGGCTGGGTTTTTGGATTGTCATATAAATATTTAAAAATTAAAGTTTTTGTTTTTTTTAAACAAGTGATATGGTTTGTTTCTGAATAAAAAATACTAAACTTTGAACTCACAAGTGTTTCATGTAGTTAGACTATACAACTCATAATCCAATGTTGAAAAAGAATGTTAAACTCTTACCCAGCAGACTGTGTAACCTTGAGCACAATTAGTAACAAATGCTTAAGTTTAACTAATAAAACAACTTTAAGTTTAACTCACAGGTTGTTCATGTCTGGTCAGGGCATCCAGAGGAAATTTTCTGAGACGTCTGCTTCTCCTTGCTGCTCTGTGATGCTGCATATCTGCTCGTTTTCCATTTGATCCCATGAAAAACGGTTGAATTATTGTCAACAGGAACACGGACAAATTCATTTTCAAAGCCATTTTCAGTAAAGTAGAAGAGAAAACTACAGAAAAAAATGCCTCCTTGCTAGAGCCAGTAAATCGTTCAGCGGCACAAAAATAAATATTGCCATGAAGTAATAACATGGGGGTTTATTTATGAACAAATACATAAAATCTACACCAATGTGTTTTTAATTTTCTTATTTATCAATCAGCCACTTTTTCCATGATCAGAACACAGCAGATTCATAAATAGTCTTCGTAAAATGTTCATATTTCTTATGTTTTTCTTTGACAAATAAGTGTCATTCTCCATGTTAAATAGAAGTAGTTCGCCTCCAGACCACATGGTGGCGGTAATGCACCACTTTGTTTTCGTGTCAAGCGCCGCATGAAAACACCCGAAAGAGAAAACTAGTGAGCACGGGTGTCCGAATTGCTTTGAAAATTCAGAGAACTATATAGAGAACTATATAGTGCAGCACTATATAGGGTTTTAGTAGTTAGGGGTTAGGGCGGTAATTCGGACACAGCCCAAGATTCCTCACTTCCCATGAGTCTTAGGGGCTGAAGGCGGGGCTAACCCCCAGGTTGCTACAATATTTAGAAAAATAAAAATTTGAGAGCATGCGGGGAAGGAATTGTTGAATCCACTTGAAACAAGAGAGATAAGAAATCCAGGATGCAATACTTAAATCTATATTTTACACCATAATTATGCTTTTAAGTTTAATGTACTTAACTTAAACATACTTTATTTTAAATGGTAAATGGCGTATACTTATATAGCGCTTTCTACCTTCTTACGAAGGCCCAAAGCGCTTTACAGTCACAGTCCCATTCACCCATGTACACACACATTCACACACACATTCACACACTGGCGGCGGCTCCGCTGCTGAACACTGGCGCCAACTTCCCACCAGAGGGAAGGTGGGGTTCAGTGTCTTGACCAAGGACACTTCGACACATGGGTGTGCAAGGCGGGAATCGACCCTGCAATCTTACGATCATGAGTCGACCGCCCTACCGCTGCCCCACAGCCGTCCTGTGAAATTATTAGTTACATATACTCAAAACAGGGGATGCGTTAAACAAACTTTATATGATTGAGTTAGAAGAGCTTTTTTGAAACCTTTGAGTATTAGCTACTAATTATTTTTAATTACTTTGAACGTTCGGGTTTACAGTGTGGGACCAGGGAGAGTCTGAAGCTGAGAGAATATGTGTGGAGGACATTATCTCTAAGCTGATATGCTCTGACATGAGGTTTCTGTAGTGATTGATGCTGAGATTATTTTTAGGGTTCCAGTTTAGGAGGATAGTTTTCTTTGGCACATACAGCGGTGAGAACCATATAAGCCTTGTTAGATTCTATGTTGATGTTATTCAGGTCACCTAAGCAGAGTTTGGGGCATGCAGGGACCGTATATTAAAACCAGATTGATAAATCCTCACTGACCTTACTCCATAATGATTGGACAGGTGAACAGAACCAGAGGGCATGCAAATAGTCATCTATGTTGTTACCTGTACATTGTGTGCATACAGCTGACTGAATGAGACCCATTTTAGCCCTTGTGCTATCTAAGATAACCCCCCCCCCCTTCCACTGACATGTTCTCCTACCATGTCAAAAATGGATAAAGGTGGAAAGATTTCATGTAATCCATTGAACCAGTGAAGATCACAAATCATTAAAAAAAAAAGGTTCAGAGCTCTGTCTAGTGGGTCTAGATCAGTGTTTTTCAACCTTTTTTGAGCCGCGGCACACTTAAACCTTGACAAAAATCTCGCGGCACACCAGCATTCAAAAGAATAAAAAATAAAAAAAAACGGGAGAAACTCAGTCTGTTTTGAACAGTTCCTCCACAATCTCACATTCTTTTTTTTGATAATTGTGGCAGAAAACGCTGGAAGCTGCAGCTATTTTTTTCTCTAAAAGATGTAATAAAAGTTAAGTTAAAAGATTTAAAAACTGTTTGATTTGTGTTCGTTGTGATTTCAAGACGTTAAGAGGAGAGACGAGTTGTGCACCGAGATCCACGCTGTTACTTTTAACCCAATGCATCATGGGAGATGTAGTTCAATAATCCGCCGAATGCAGAAAGACCAGCGTCTCTGAGCTTTATTGTTTTGTTCTCTTGTTCCACGGTCTGACACCGGATTCTGTGGAAAGCTACACCGCTAAAGACGAGCTTTAGCTGGTATTTTATTTGAAACTGAGCGACTTTATCAGCAGAATACACAAGGAAGTGAAGACTTTAACCACTTCTGATTAGTCAGACTGATGACACGTGATTAAGAATCCAAGAATGATTGGTGGAGACAGTTAAAGGGGCGTGACTTTGCTAAAATGGAGATTAAGCTGCAGCTAAATCGGTACCATCATTTTTATCAAAATGTCTTTAATAGAATCAAA
This sequence comes from Oryzias curvinotus, assembly GCA_023969325.1. NCBI lineage: Eukaryota > Metazoa > Chordata > Actinopteri > Beloniformes > Adrianichthyidae > Oryzias > Oryzias curvinotus. The sequence goes on along the minus strand of JALJSC010000253.1, from coordinate 441,119 downwards.
TAAACACAAAGAAAAAAGTATTTTATGATCTGTCATATTCCTTATTTCTTAGTGTTTTTTAGGGCTTGTTTGGATGAACAAAGAGGTGAAATCCTGGAGATCATAAATGTTTCAGTTGAGGGCAATTTCCCACGGCACACTTGACCATCTCCCACGGCACACTAGTGTGCCGCGGCACACTGGTTGAAAAACACTGGTCTAGATGACCCCACTCCCAACGGTAAAGTGCCTAGGATAGAACAAGGGTTACATAACCTCTGTCCTGGTAGTGAGTTCTGTGGAGAATCTTGTACTGAATACGTTGCAGATTATGACTTTTGTTCATATTAAAGGCATTCAGACAGATCTGCAGCCAAAATTGATCACTAGAATTCAGTGATAGCTCATTTATCCATGGGTAGGTAAATTGTGTCTTCTATGTTAGATATCAGTTAGAACATTTTGGAAGTGAGCTTTGGATTCTTACGGTTAATGAAATGTGTCACTGTAGCAGAAGGTTCTGGGTCCATTTGGGTCAAGGAGGAGTTTCTGCTTCATGACAGTAGATGACAGATGAGGGGAGTTCATGTCACGAAAACAGAAAGCAGAAGGTCACACGACCTTCACTGAGGTCAACAATCTGTCAATCAGCTTAAAGCTCCGCCCCTCCTGTCAGGTTTCTTGTTGAACTTGTTCTCTCTCTTTAGTTTCTCTGAACTTCCTGCTGTGTTCATGTGATGTTTCTATGGTGTCAAATTCATGCCTAAACTATTTGGCATCAAAACTGTAAAACCAGGAATCAAAACTCGAATACTGCAAACCAAAACCCAAAATCTGCAAACCAAAACCCATAATTTGCAACCAAAAGCTATAACCTAAAGCGCAATCATATTTCTCAGGTGCTGATTTGTTTTCTCGCTGTTCTGAAATCGTCTTTTTGAGTTGCGCTTTTATTTTGAAATCGTCTTTTTGAGTTGCGCTTTTATTTTTTGAGTTGAGCTTTTTTTTTGCGGTTGCGATTCTAAAACCTGTCACACACGTAAAAACAGCGCCACGTCAGTCAACGGGAGGGGAGGCGGGACATCCCCACATCCAGAAGCTCATTGGCTACCGAATAACACCGAGTCTTACGTCAACAGACCAGTTTAGAATGTGCCGGTAAGTTTTTCATGTTTTTCAAACCTTTTACTATCTTAAACGATCAAACTTGTACTTTATTTAACCAGAGGACGCAAGCACAGTCAGATGAGGAGCTCCACCAGTAGCTGCTAGTGAAAAAAGATGTTAGAAAGTTAGACGTTGCATGACAAACTATCACCATTGTTCTCCCGTGTTAGCATGCTAGCTAGCTCAATGCTAGCGGGGTTTCCAGCTCTTTTCATGACTTTAATGGATTAAACAAAGTCGATTTTTTTTACCACAGTGTCAGTATCAGTCATGTAAACCTGGGAATATTTGCCTGTGAATTGTCACTAGGATTAATCAAAGATTTTTTTCAAGAAGTACATTCATGTATAATTTAAAAAGTTTCTCAATATATCTTTAGGGATTACAGATTGATTGAACAAAGCAACATATTGCTGTAAGAAAGTGATACATTTCCTAGTTTGGGATCAAGTTCATCCCTATTTAAAATAATAAAAGTAAAATTATGATGCAGAAACACATTATTTATTTGAGGTACCAGAACAAATTTCCCAGGTGTGGGATCAATAAAGTTTTTCTGATTTTGAAACTGTATTCCAAAACAATTTTATTCTCAACCTTAAAGATTGCAGGTTCACACGGGAAGTTAACTCTCACAATATGCAGCTGTGTGTGTGTGTGTGTGTGTGTGTGTGTGTGTGTATATATATATATATATTTTTTTTTTTTTTTTTTTTCTCATTTTAACTTTCTTAAATACATTTTTCTTTGTGTGCAGGATGCTGTGGACATTGGACGACAGTCTAACTTAAACCAGGCAGAGCAGGAAGCTGTTGGAGTTGCTGTTCCCTCTGTGGCGTGTCCTCTCTCCTCTCTCCTCTCAGACCTGTTCAACCCTTGTGGGACATCGGAAAACCATGGCCAAGACATTAACATATATGTACTGATCTATGCATGTCATCTCAACAGGATGTAACAGAAACCAACAATGTGAACAGATCTCATCTGCCTTACAAAATACTGCCCCCCCCCCCCCCCCCTTAAGAAAATAAATGGCTAATAATCACCACTAGTATTTTGTAATGCTTCACTTTTTAATGTTTGACCATTATATGTGTTTTGTACAAAAGACTGATTGATGGTTTTGCAAATATCTTTGAAACACAGAGTCAAGTGTATTAGATTCTGTGAAATTCTGAACCACAATTCAGATAAATTAAAATACCTGTTTTTAAAACTCCTCAAAAGACTTGAGGTGGAAAAGTCACTGTTTTTGTGCAGGCACTGAGAAATGGGAAGCAGACGGTGTGCCTGGGCATGTTGTCAATGCAATCATGGTCTAAATGGACAACTATTTTAAATGCTTCTCTTTTAGTTAACAGGAGATGTCTGTGAGCCTGCCGGACAGCCTTTGCATCACACCAGGGACGCCTTTGGGGCCTGCAACTGGAAAGAAACAAAAACAGCAAAGTTAATTAACCCAAAAAAGAAGAGAAAATTTGAGATTAAAATTGGTTTCTGTACCTTCAAGAAGTTGTAGACATCCACGTCGCAGCTGCCTCAGAATTCCTGCCTTTTTTGTTATGGCATGCATAACAACGGTCCTTATAGAAAACAACAGACAGGAATAGTCCATGATTTTAAAATCACCACCTAATTAAAAAGAAACTAATAATTATATTGATGTCTAATACTGGAATAATTTTAAGGGGAATAAAGTACGTTTTTGCTGGTCTGCTACAATTTTCTCTGCTCTGATTCACTCATACCAGAATTCTGCCAGTCTGCATGGTGCAGACGCATACATTTTGTAAATATGGCACAGCAATATTGTTGCTCTGTTATTCCCTCTGTCTGTAAACCCTGAAAAATATTGAGAAACCTTATAGGTTATGACATATTTAATTAATCCTAGTGACAATTCACAGGCAAATATTCCCAGGTTTACATGACTGATACTGACACTGTGGTAAAAAAAATCGACTTTGTTTAATCCATTAAAGTCATGAAAAGAGCTGGAAACCCCGCTAGCATTGAGCTAGCTAGCATGCTAACACGGGAGAACAATGGTGATAGTTTGTCATGCAACGTCTAACTTTCTAACATCTTTTTTCACTAGCAGCTACTGGTGGAGCTCCTCATCTGACTGTGCTTGCGTCCTCTGGTCAAATAAAGTACAAGTTTGATCGTTTAATATAGTAAAAGGTTTGAAAAACATGAAAAACTTACCGGCACATTCTAAACTGGTCTGTTGACGTAAGACTCGGTGTTATTCGGTAGCAAATAAGCTTCTGGATGTGGGGATGTCCCGCCTCCCCTCCCGTTGACTGACGTGGCGCTGTTTTTACGTGTGTGACAGGTTTTAGAATCGCAACCGCAAAAAAAAAGCTCAACTCAAAAAATAAAAGCGCAACTCAAAAAGACGATTTCAAAATAAAAGCGCAACTCAAAAAGACGATTTCAGAACAGCGAGAAAACAAATCAGCACCTGAGAAATGTGATTGCGCTTTAGGTTATAGCTTTTGGTTGCAAATTATGGGTTTTGGTTTGCAGATTTGGGTTTTGGTTTGCAGAATTCGGGTTTTGATTCCTGGTTTTACAGTTTTGATGTCAAATAGTTTAGGCATGAATTTGACACCATATGTTTCTTCCTCCATCTTCTTCTTCATCAATTTCTCAGATCAGTTTTTAAACATCCTGCAGCTCCTGACACTCATTTCACCTCCAACAAGAAGCCCCGCCTCCTTTTTCACGTCCACCGTGTTGATGAGAAATAAACCTGATTAGATCCTGATCCTCTGGCTGTGGTGCAGTGGGTGTTCACTTTGTAGACAACAACCAGGCTGACGGTTTGATTCCAGGAAGGCTGCTCCACCTGCTGCCCCGCCCACCTGTGCTGCCCCGCCTCCATTCAGGTGGACTCTTCCTGGTCATGAGTCAGTGATCAGTGCTGCAGCTGCGTTGACACGGTAAGTAGAGACTCTTCTTCCTCTTCATCTCTGTGAAGAAACTGAAGTGAGTTTGTTTCTGGAACTTTGTCTTCACTAACTCGACTGTTTGTTTCTGAATGTTTGGAGAAGATCTTCCTCTCTCTCTGAAAACTCTCATCCCTCTGCTGTTTCCAAACCTTCATCATTGTCGGATCATCAACATGGAGGACTCTTCTTCATCTAATCAATAACAATTAGCTGATGCTTGTTGTTTTTCTAAACTCTTCAAAGGTTTTATTTCTGACTCCAAACCTTCCTGTTCTCCTCCATCCAAGTCTGTGAGAACAGTGTTGGGAGGAACTCATTACTAAAGTAATAGATTACAGTTCCAGGTAACTGTGTGCTGGAACACAGTCATATTTCCTCATTCCAGGTTCATGAAATCTCAGATTCCATCAGACCAACAACCTAGAATAGAAATGTTTGTAGCAGAGCGACCATGAGGCCTTAGTGGATGAAAACAAAGATTTTTCTGCTTTTCTTCTCCAACTATAAATTCTATTCTTTCATATCATCTTCAATGATTGTGTTTAATCTGCTGTTGGTCTTCGTTGACCCTAAACTTTAGTTGTTGTGTTCCTCATAGGTGTTTCATGAGTTGTGTGTCTAGTTTTTCTAGTTCAGTCATTTGAACGTCATAACAGACTATTGGAGCCACATAAAGTCGGTATTCCAACAACTCCTGACACATTGATCGGAGCGTTCACTGCATTCTCCACCCTATCAGCACGCAGGCTGATCCTGCTGGACTGGAAGCTCCTCCGTCCTCCTTCACATGTCCTCTGGGTCCGTGAGGTGCTTCATGATCTCAAACTAGAGAAGCTAAGATCCTCACTTCAAGGTTCACTTAGGGGGTTTCATGTTCTTCATGGGCTCTTTTCTACAATACATGGACTCCTTGACATTTCCTCACAATCTGGAGGCTGACTGAGCGCTGGAGTAACGAAAGGTTAAGGCTGTTACCGCAGTTACCTCATTAATTTTATTATTGCATTTTTTCCCCTTTTTTTTAAACATTATTGTCTTATTTCTGAATGACTATGTGGTTTACTGTCTCCTATTTTGTGTCTGTCCTGGCCTGTTGGGGGTATGGGGGAGGCTGACATTTGAGTGTTTTTCTACACAGCACTGTCCTCGCCCTGACATCTGATTATACACTCTTTATGACTGCTTATATGTAAAATGTTCAATAAACAAGTTAAAAAGAATATTGGAGCCACCATCAAAATAAAAATATAAATACATTTACCCGAATAAATGAGTAAAATGATGAGAAAAAAGTTGTCATTTTATGAGAATAAACTTGTAGGATTATGTGTAAAAGAGTCGATATTATACGATAATAAAGTTATAAATTCATAAGCAATGAGTTGAGAATGAAAGTCTTACATTTATGAAACAACAGTCTGCCTCCTGAGAAAAGTCTAGATAACAAAAAGGAGTCAGGATGGTGACAGACGTAGAGAACATCGTCTTTCATTCAGAAATACTAAGTCTTTTAGTGAGTCCACATTGTTTTATTATACGTTTAAGGACATTGTAGAGAATTTCAGGACACTAGACCTCTTCAGGACACTCTTGACCCACAGGAAGTGGATTTCTGGCAGAACCGTTGATGCCGTCTGTAGCTGCAGAGGTCCAAAGGCGTTAAGCTAGAGTTACACCATCAACTCTATTTTTTGGAAAACATGGCTCTTTGGTAAATTATGACCTTTTTCTCATATTTCTACCACTTTGTTTTAAAAATATATAACTTTATTCTTGTAAATGTATAGTTTTATTGTTAAGGCGGTCCTAGTACTCCGTGGTAGAACCAGTTCTAGTGAAACAGCTGTTTTCCTGAGGCTCACAGGCCTGGAGTTCTCTGTTCTATTTTCTCAGGGTGTTTCAGTCTGGAAAAGTCTGTTGGAAGAAGATGTTTCTGCTGTGTTGAATCAACGTAACAAATAAACAGCTGGACTCTTTTCTCTGTCTGATACCACGACAATCGTTGCTTCACATTTGTCTGCGGCTCATCGGTTCCTTCATTACTAATCTGTTAGATCATGTGACCATCGGCCACAGTGGACGTTTTAGTCCAGTTGTTTTGCTCCGAGGATGGATTGTTTTCAGACTGAGACTCAGACAGAACCAAAGCTCAGTCCAATCAGAAATGAACCCAGACCACCTCCAAAGACGGCTCAGAGAGCGGTTCTTGAACTCACTTCAGTTGAATTTTGATCCTCTGATTGTGTTTCCATTGTTTTCACTTTACCAGAAATAAACTTTATTTTTAGAAATCTTCATCAAACCAAATCATCCTTCATAGAAATGAGAAAAACTTTGTGGAAAAGGTTTTCTTCTGCAGCTTTTCTAAAGAAACTAAAAAGTAACCCAGGACTCATGTTACAATTTTCAGAGAGTAATATTGTAATGTAATGGATTACTTTTGAACAAGTAACCTGTAATTCTTTCCAGTTCAGAGGTTCAACAGTGGAATCAAAGTCTCTGTTGGAGCTTTGAGAGGAAGAATTCATGTCTTTCTTTCTTTTCTCCTCATTCTCTGATTTCTGTCTGTTTTTCTTGATGCTTCATGTTTCCTGAAGTGTAGAAACAGGAAGTTTGTTGTTTCTGTGTCAAAGTGACTGAATGGAAAAGTTGCTGCTGCAGCTCCATGTCTCCACCTGCTGGAGGGAGAGCAGAAGTGCAGCAGCTGATGGCAGCTTCCTCTGATGATGAGGAGGGTTTCCTCTGCAGGTGAAGGTGTGTGTGAGCTGATGTGGATCCAGTGAATCCAGCAGCATGGATCAGTGGGAGGAGCCACAGAAGGGAGCCCCTCCCTCTAAAAGCAGAGATGGTAACCATGACAACCAGAGCAAAGCTCAGAGGTGAGATGAACAACTTTCTTCTTCTGACATCATCTCCATGGCAGTGGCGGAGTGTGAGTGCTTCAGATTTTTATTTGAACTTACTATTTGTTGTAAAAAGCCTCAGTGTTACGGTATTTTTATTTACATTTGTGAAAATGTGGCACAAGAAAAGATCAAAATATTACAAAAAGGGGCTTCATAGACTTTTTATTATAACAGACGTCCAACATTACATTTTATAGCTAATTCAGACTAAATTAGAGTGAAAAATCAAACTGTTCATAATTAAATAAATCAATAAGACCTAATGCAAATAAACAATCAACCAATAAATCTCTCATAAATATATAAAAAGATCATGAAATTGTGAAAAACCTGCACACTGAAATTAATTTAGCCATTTTATTATTATATATATTTCATTTTGCTTTAAAAACCTGTTTAATATTTTAAAACAGCATTTTAAAATATTCCTTTTAATCATGATGTATATTATTATAATTTATGTCTTTTTTCAGAAGCTTGGATTTCAAAATCTATATTTTCCAAAGTAGCTTTGTTTTTATTTCATGTTGCTGTTTTTCAGAATGACTTATTTATTTCATGAAGAGCTTTTCCAGCAGGATGAGTCTATCTGTCAATCAGTGAAAGTGGGTGGGATCTAAACCCACATTGGCTGATCCCTGGAGATCGACTCAAAGTCCTGGATATTTCAGCCATATTTGCACGGCTTTGCTGACATTAGAGGATTAAATAGAGACAAACTATCTGTTTGCTGCAGAAGATGCAAACATTTACGACTCTGTTTGTCTAGTTTGTGGGTTTGTGTGGACCACACCACAGAGGAGCTTTCTTTAAGCGCTGGTCATTCACGTCTTGAAGTTCCCGTTAAAATACTCATGACTCTCTGTGCAGGCTTGCTAGTTAATGTCCCAGTTTTTCCAGTGCAAAAGTTATCCTATTCAAATCAAAATCAAAAAATCAATTCTCTATGGGGTCCTCAATCTCCATTGGAACTTCGTTCTCTATGGGGTCCTCAATCTCCATTGGCACTTCGTTCTCTATGGGGTCCTCAATCTCCATTGGCACGTCGTTCTCTATGGGGTCCTCAATCTCCATTGGCACGTCGTTCTCTATGGGGTCCTCAATCTCCATTGGCACGTCGTTCTCTATGGGGTCCTCAATCTCCATTGGCACGTCGTTCTCTATGGGGTCCTCAATCTCCATTGGCACTTCGTTCTCTATGGGGTCCTCAATCTCCATTGGCACTTCGTTCTCTATGGGGTCCTCAATCTCCATTGGCACTTCGTTCTCTATGGGGTCCTCAATCTCCATTGGCACGTCGTTCTCTATGGGGTCCTCAATCTCCATTGGCACGTCGTTCTCTATGGGGTCCTCAATCTCCATTGGCACTTCGTTCTCTATGGGGTCCTCAATCTCCATTGGCACTTCGTTCTCTATGGGGTCCTCAATCTCCATTGGCACGTCGTTCTCTATGGGGTCCTCAATCTCCATTGGCACGTCGTTCTCTATGGGGTCCTCAATCTCCATTGGCACGTCGTTCTCTATGGGGTCCTCAATCTCCATTGGCACTTCGTTCTCTATGGGGTCCTCAATCTCCATTGGCACTTCGTTCTCCATAGGATCCCCAATCTCCATTGGCACGTCGTTCTCTATGGGGTCCTCAATCTCCATTGGCACGTCGTTCTCTATGGGGTCCTCAATCTCCATTGGCACGTCGTTCTCTATGGGGTCCTCAATCTCCATTGGCACTTCATTCTCTATGGGGTCCTCAATCTCCATTGGCACTTCGTTCTCTATGGGGTCCTCAATCTCCATTGGCACGTCGTTCTCTATGGGGTCCTCAATCTCCATTGGCACGTCGTTCTCTATGGGGTCCTCAATTTCCATTGGCACTTCATTCTCTATGGGGTCCTCAATCTCCATTGGCACGTCGTTCTCTATGGGGTCCTCAATCTCCATTGGCACTTCGTTCTCTATGGGGTCCTCAATCTCCATTGGCACGTCGTTCTCTATGGGGTCCTCAATCTCCATTGGCACTTCGTTCTCTATGGGGTCCTCAATCTCCATTGGCACTTCATTCTCTATGGGGTCCTCAATCTCCATTGGCACTTCGTTCTCTATGGGGTCCTCAATCTCCATTGGCACGTCGTTCTCTATGGGGTCCTCAATCTCCATTGGCACGTCGTTCTCTATGGGGTCCTCAATCTCCATTGGCACTTCGTTCTCTATGGGGTCCTCAATCTCCATCGGCACTTCGTTCTCTATGGGGTCCTCAATCTCCATTGGCACTTCGTTCTCTATGGGGTCCTCAATCTCCATTGGCACGTCGTTCTCTATGGGGTCCTCAATCTCCATTGGCACTTCGTTCTCTATGGGGTCCTCAGTCTCCATTGGCACGTCGTTCTCTATGGGGTCCTCAATCTCCATTGGCACGTCGTTCTCTATGGGGTCCTCAATCTCCATTGGCACGTCGTTCTCTATGGGGTCCTCAATCTCCATTGGCACTTCGTTCTCCATAGGATCCCCAATCTTCATGGACTTTGTGTTCTCCATGAAGAAGAACACACCAGGAGAAGGAACCTTTGACAGACAGAGACATGGAGACAGAGCAGCATTCAACTTCATTCTTTACACTGTGTGGATGACAGATGAGGCAGTGCCTCATCTGTCATCAAAAGATACATTAAGTTGTATATTGGTAATATATTATACTATAGTATGTTAATCTCGGGACTGTTCCTTGTTTAACTGTTGGGACGACAGTGGCTCAGGCGGTTGAGCGGGACGTCCAATGATCGAAGCGTCGCCGGTTTGATCCCCGCTCCCACCAGCCAAATGTCGTTGTGTCCTTGGGCAAGATGCTTCACCCTCCTTGTCTCCAGTGTGGCTCCACTGGTGTGTGAATGTGTATGAATGATACCGGTGATGGTCAGAGGGGCCGTAGGCGCAAAATGGCAGCCACGCCTCAGTCAGTCTGCCCCAGGGCAGCTGTGGCTACCATCACCCAGTATGAATGAGGAGGGAATGAATAATGGACACAATGTAAGAACTTTGAGCATCTGGAAAAGCGCAGAAAAATCCAATCCATTATTATTAATACTATACTATACTATAAATATAATATAAACATGTGTCCAGCAATCTGTTCTGTAAATGCATTTTAAATGTATGATTCCAATCACTGCAATCATTTTTTACTCAAAATCTCTGTATTTTACATTTTTCCTGTTCAATTACAGTGCAGGCTCCGAGGTGAAACAGCACTGATCTCTGCCTCACGACAGCACAATCAAGAAAACTGGGTTGAATGAGTGCCCTTAGGTTTTTAATTGATGTAATGCTTTACTTAATTGTTTTTGTATTTTGTTCATATAGTTTTTACATGTTCTACCTTTTTATTTAATATCTAATTTATTTCACAGTTGTCTGTCGTTTATTTAGTGTTCAGATCTGAAATGAAGCTGCACTGGAGGTAAGACATAGAGTAACTCCGTCTAAATGTGGAGGACGCATGTGAGCTCACTTTTGTTCTTCAATTGTTGTTAATAAAGTTTTCCGCCCTGCCAAATTGTAAAAATGTTGGATGTAATGCTAATAAATGTTGGACTTTCAATCAAAATATAAAGTAATAAATAATGGACGACCAATGTGGGACCAGCATATCTTTATTGAGACTTCTAAAAGTACAGGAAGGTGAGGAGGACTTTTATGCTAAAGTCTCTGATTTTGTCCAGAAGGAAAGATGTATGGACTTCATTTGTAAGTAAAGGTTAGATCAGTGTGTGTGAGAATGTGTATCTCTGTGGTGCTGTGTCTATGTTCGAGTCTGACTGTAGTATCTACATTGATGTTATTTGAATCGCCATACATTTTACATTTTGCCTTGGCTCAGTCTGAACCATTTTTATGAAAAGAAGCTAATATTTGAGATACAAAACACAATTGGGATTTGGCTAAGTCATTTGGTTTGCATGTTTGTAAATCAGACTCTGAAAGAGTCAGTGCCTTACTAGCCACCAACCTCACCACACATCAATGCAACAGTTGTCTCTAGAACAGCAGAACCTTCTGTGGATGTTGTCTAAATAACCTGATCTTTTACAGACAGCTGTGGTCATGTTCACCTTCTGTGCTCTGCTGGATCCTGTCCCCAAGGACTGACAGCCAACAAGTTGGGGTTTGAAGTCAGATGTCTGTAACAATAAAAATACAGTGAGGAGGAAACTCCAATTCATTCAGTTAATTATGATTTTACAACATTGGAAACTATAGTTAAAAAAGAACTTTAAACCTAAACAACAGTTTCAGAAAGAACGTAATTATGAGGAGTTCCATCATTCTGCTAACTGGGTCAGGGCTTATGAAGGAGGAAAATTCAGGTTGACTGACATCATTTAGTGGTACTTACTGGTTTGTAAAACGTCATTATGTAAAAACTACAATGCTACTTAAAATCAAGGTGTTTGCTTTTGGTGAAGGAGTTCATCAGAGAATGAAACAAACCACTAAGTTAAGTTCTTGTAAACATGGTACCACACCATCTGACATGATCATTCTGATTTAAAAAGTTCATGTTTAGATCTCATAAATGTCACTTAAATCTATTTAAATGACTCAGTGGCCTTGTATCAGCTCAGTGGCCTTGTGGTAGAGTGTTCACCCTGTGCCTGGATGGTTGTGAGCTCAAAGCCAGGCCGAGTCATACCGAAAAAGTCTAAAACCCAATGCCTCCCTGCTTGAGACTCAGCATTAAGGGGCTGGATTGGGGGGGGTTAAACCACCAAATGGTTCCTGAGCGTGGCTGTGTCTGCAGCTCGCTGTTCCCCCAGGGGAGGGGTCAAATGCAGAGAACAAATTTCACTCACCTTGGTATGTGACAGCTAATTTTCTTTTAATACAAAATCTGTAGAAAATGAAAGATATTTTACTGTTTAGGAAGGCTTTTTCCTACATAATTTGTACATTATCAATGTGACAAAATGTGTACATTATACATTTCTAAAAAATGCGATTAGTGTGTAATTATTAATTCTGTGAAGTAAATCCTAATGATGGGAATTTTGGCTTTTCTTAGAGAATGGGCTCTGTTATCTTAGCTCACTGTCACAATGTTGGCTCCCTACAGTAAAAATGAATTAAATTGGGCCCACTTATCTGGGAGATATAGTTTTTTATTTATTTATTATTATTTATTTATTTAAATCATTTAAACTCATGTAGACAAATTAAAACAGCTGAAATATGAAACAACTCTAACCAGATGCCAACCCCATAAACAGCAAGTGAGGGCTTGGCCACAACTTTTGTCATCTGGGAAAAGAAAAGTTTGCAAATCAATAAACCAATAAAACCTGTTGTGTGTGTATTTTGTTTTACTAATAAATAAACTGAGCTGTAAAAGAAAATGTGACAATTTGGGAAACTACTTTGTAACACTCACTAAAAAAAGGTTTATTTTGTTGCTTTTATTATTTTGTAACAACAATATAAAATTCTGCACAATGAAATTTCTGTATCTATGAATGCTGCTCCCCACAGTCTGCTGAAACCGTAAAAAAAATCCGGTATATGTGTGAACAGACCATGCATTCAATAAAAAAAATTAAAAAACGAGGGGTTGGGAGTGACGGGGGAACTAAAGTTATAGCGCTTCCAATGAATAAATGATCATCTGGGTGTCTTTTCCTCATCACGCATCAAAGGCAAATTCTTGTTGATCGCATGCAGCTACATTTGCTAACAACAGAACTCCTCTACGTATACCACACCTGTTTAGCGTTCTGGGTGCGTCCAAATGACTAAGTTCGATCAAATGTGTGACGGCCCATGCACACAGGTTAGTTAAAACCAGACTTTGATCAAAATAAAGACATTTTGCAACAAAGTCACTTTCGCCATTTTAAGTAGGTCGGAACTAGGAAATCCCGCAGGTTCAATACTCTAATTTATATTCCTTCATGGCGTCACTCACTTTCTATTTCTTGGTTTCCGATGTTGTCCCAGGAAGTCTTGGTCAACTTTGTGTCTTTTTTCTGATAAGTGCAAGAATTTGTTTCGACTGCGTCGAGCAGCTGTCGGTCTTCCACAGCTAATGCTAACATAGCATACAGTACTGCGTACAACATACTGCGTGTGACGCAGTTTTTTATGATTGGTTAACTCCAGGTGATGTCCTGTGGTGTGACTCATGTGTTGCATCAATGAGTTATATCGCGATAGAATACATGCCTGCTTGAGAAGCCTGGCCGACGGTGGCGAAGCGCGACGCCATCTTGGTGAGGTCCACGGCCCCCACATGACAATGATTTCTATAGCCTTTGGTGGCATCTAAGTAGCTTTGATATAATATATATGTATAAATTTTTGTTCATGTATATAACTATATAATATATTATACATAATATATATAAGTATACATCATTTGTTGTTAAATAAGAGAAACAGTCAGCCTTATAAGCTCAACCTTTAATGAAAAATGCATTGTTGCAGGACTTCTTCCAAATAAAAAGAATTATTACAAAGAATTTTTAAAAATAATTTTTAAACATGTAGAAGTTTTAGACCTCTTTGACATGTAATTTAAATTATTTAGAAAAGCCCAACAATAAGTCAAGAGGAAGTCAATAATAATAATAATAATAATAATAATAATAATAAATAATAGCCATATATAAATAATAAGTCATTTATAACAATACATGATAACAATAAATCAATAATAAGTCAACAATAAGTCCAAAAGTCAACAACAGATTTTCCCCTTTAAAAAAACAAAAAACAAAGAAAAACCATTGATTTACTGATTCATGTGAGTGATCAGTTTGTGTAACACAGTTGGTATGGTGTCGGGTTTCAAGCGAAGAGTCAGCAGGTTTATTAGCTCAGTTGAAAGTCCACAATCCTAAATCAGGGTCAGGTAGGCAGGGTTCAATAACAAGCATGAGAGCATAAGAGAAGTAACAGGGGTTGTCAGGATCCAGGCGAGAGTCGGGCAGCCAGCAGCCAAACAGAGTCAGAAAACAGGGTCAGGAGAAAGACGATCATATCCAATTACAACCCTTTGTCAGGAAGCCAGAGGGACACACACAATACTGAGTGAGTGTGTGTGAAGTGTACTGCTTAAGTTGACTGTGCTTGATTGAGTGAATAAAAGTCAGGTGTGCGGCATCCAGGAAGTGCACGCTGGGGTTTCTGGGAGATTCAGCGAGGTTAGAACTCTGAGATGGATCCCGTTGGAGACCAGAGGGGGAGACAGAGCTCTGACCACTGACACAACCAGGAGCAAACCCAGATGCAGGGAGGAACCACAAGCACATTTGAAGCAAAGTCCCAAAAGACGTATTTACAAGGCTGATCCAAGGTAACATAGATAGACGTTGAAGGAAAAGAACCTTGCTTCCGCTTTGGCAGGTTCCTTAAACGTGTTCAGCTTCGAGGAGAGAAATTACCCAGAATTCAGCCGATTAAAGATTAACAAAGTTTATTCCCTGATACAATAGTTCTAAGACAGTGAGCAAAAAACACAAAATGTATATATCTCTTCACTCCTTCTCTTGATCTCCTGAAGGGAGATCACAAAAAGTCATGACGTCATCACACAATAACATGATACAAGAAACCTAACAGCTGTGGTCGCAAGCCCTCACAATCTATAACACAAAATCAAGGTGAATAAATGAGCATTTCAAAGGCGGTAGGTGAATACATGTGTGTTCCAGCAAAAACCTGTCGGAGCATAACTTATGACCTTCTGTGAGAAACAGTCAGTGAATATTTGGACAGGATAAAAATCTGGCAACGATTCCGTGCTCCTTCGGTAGCCATCACTAAGGATACGCATGCATCACCAGTCCAGACCTCAGTTCAAGTCTATTTATAACAGTGACATAAAACAAGAAATGAAGTAGCAAATACAGAAAACAAATCCAAATAAAAATAAAAAATAACACTGTAAAAAATGTAGAAATTATAATACTTCAAAAAAGAATAAATGATAATACTTCAAAAAAAGGATAAATGATAACAAAGATAAGGAACCCCTGAAGTTAAGGGAGAAATGAAGACATGTCACAGCAGAACAAAATCACACAGTAAGAATAATAAGTAAAATGATGGAACAGCAAACCTAAAAAACATCATCAGAACATCTTAAATGTACCGTTTAGTAAAAAGCTGTGGCATCTCGCCATCACATCTAGATCTAAGCAAAACGCAATCCTTTAAATGCCAACCATGAAGTAAAATAATAAAATCACAAGTTTAAAATATAAGTCATAAGATCCTGTTAAGAGTAAAACAATAAAATCATAAATGTGTAAAACAACACTGTGACACTTAACATAATACTCCGCAGTGGGGGCAAGAGGTACTTCGTCTTCAACCAGCTCATCCTGTCAACACACTCGTCACAGTAGTTATATAAAACACTTAAAACATCAAGCAAGCATTAATTAAACACTGAAAAACTTTCAAAAAAAATATAATCTTCCCATAAAGTTTACCCTTACATTCAAAAAAATCCCTTAACTTTTCCCTTAAAATTTAAATGTAAGTTTTTCCTTAAATTTTTCCTTACACAAAATTCTGTGGATAAAAGAGCTTTGAGGTTAAGGGAACAGAAGGGGTTAAGGCACAATCATTTACATGAGATGGTCGTCAACAACAACAGGTAGAGATGGATTTGCCGGTGGTAGCATGGCATACTGTCCGTGCTCCCGGTCTCTTGCTCCCACCGCCCTCTCTATGAGGCGTGTCATAAGGGACCTCGAACACTCACGTCCTTCTGTATGTCCCATAAGCACAAAAATATGTCCTTGGACCTGTGAATCCACCACCACCAAACATCTCTCAGTCTCGAAGGGTCCATCTAGAGCATTTAGAGTGATCTTCATGGTGCCACACTCTCCAAGGTCAGGGTCCCTGGGTCTGGATCACTCAGTGGAACCATCGGGTTCTGGCCAGCTTGGACCTGGCCTCCTATGAACTTCTCAATAAGCCTGGAATTAGAGATCTGAAACAGAGGATATAACAGAACAGCTGCAAAAGAGCTTGGGGTGTCCACGCATAGGTACCTTCTCCCCAAGATGAGTCTGCTGTAGATCTAAATATTGATTAGGGTTAGGGTCAGAAACTTTAAAAAAAAAAAAAAAACATAACAAAAAACAATATAGAATGAGACAAGAATCAAGTTACGCATGTGCAAATGAGGAGCAAATATGATGGAAAAGGTCCACCACGTTTTTCCTCTCAAAGGTCTGTTTCCCCTTGTGCTATTTCTATGAAGAACACAAGTGGGAGGACACAATTTCAAGACAAAGAGAAAAATTCATTAGGGTTAAACAGTATTCCTCATCAACTCAGAACAGTGTCGTAAAACCCATGAGAAAACCAGATGAGCAGACACACAAAGCTCTAAAAAGATAAAATGGTCAATCTGAGTTACCATTTAAACATCCTCTCTAAAAAAAACATCCTTTGTTACGGCTGTGGCCGTATTTGGTTTTGTTTGATTCTGTTTGCTCGGTGTTTTGTGTATTATTTCTTTATCAGAGTGGGACTTGTGTTTTTTGTGGATCTTTGTGTCTGTTTTTGTCTGATTATTTTCAGGTGTGGTGGAAAGGGTGTGGCCTCCCATTGGACCAGCTGGTGGAGGCAGCCTTTAAAGCCACCATTTGGACATCCAGTCGGTGGGAAGGGAGCCTTGCTGCAACAGTCTCCACGGCAGCTTGGCCCTCTTCTCCATTTAGTTTATGTCTTCGCCACTTGTTTAATTGTGTGTTGCACTTTAGTATTTTGTATTAGTTCTTTGTAGCTTGTGCCCACTCTGATTAGTCTTTTGGTTTATAGTTATGTTAAGTGAAGCTGTAGGGGTGAACTGCCATTTTCTTTAGCACATGTTTTCTCCTGTTTTTGTTAGTTTAGGGAGGTAAGTGTTTTGTCATTGATTTCCCTTTTCTTTCATTTGCAGGTAAGATTACATGTTTCAGTTAGGTTGGGGTTTTGTGTCATGGTTACAGAACACTTTCAGACCCAGATGCTGGAACCCGGAAGAAACACAGCGGGAGACGAGCGTGGCAGGTAAGAGATTTAATGGGAGCTTCAGGGAACAGAGTGAGAGCAGGACAAGGGACAGGTCCCTGGCGTGAGGCAGATGCTGGTGGCGTCACTGGTGGGTTACTCCTTAGGAAAGATCAGCCGTCTGAAGAGAAGGTCCAACGAACCGAGGCAACAGCAGAGGCTCGAGGTGTGACTGCGGGAGAAGACTGAGAGGGGAATCCGGGCTGAGGCTGATTCTGGCGACCACTCGTGGTAATGGATTCCTGGAGGTGAGCAGAAAGAGAGTTTAGACAAAAACTTGACGTAACGTGGAAACTAGAGCTTGGCAAACTAGAACTTGACAATAAGACCAACTATGCACCATCAGGGGCAACGGACTGGCGACGACTGATGATCCTGGAGCTCCTTATGAAGGCGGATGAGGTGATGAGGTAAGTGGTCGCAGCTGGAGAGAATCAGCAGCCAGGCGGAGAGGAGAGGGGGAGGAGTCTGACAGCGGCACCATATCAGTACCCCCCCCTCAACGACCGCCTCCAGGCGGTCAAGGGCGGCGATCTGGGTGGGCACGGAAGAAGTCCTCAATGAGCGAGGGGTCCAAAATAAACGAGCGGGGAATCCAGGAGCGCTCCTCCGGACCGTAGCCCACCCAGTCGACCAGGAACTGGAATCCACGACCCCTACGACGGACATCCAGAATCCGGCTGACGTCGTAAGCCGGAGCGCCGTCGATGACCCGGGCGGGCGGTGGGGAAGCGGACGGCGGGCACAGAGGACTGTCCTGGACTGGTTTGATCTGAGAGATGTGGAAAGAAGGGTGAACTTTCAGGGCTGTAGGAAGACGGAGACGGACACAGGTAGGGTTGATGAGTTTTTCAATGACGTAGGGTCCGATGAATCTTGGAGCCAGTTTCTTCGAGGATGCCTGAATGGGGATATTACGAGTTGAGAGCCATACCCTTTGACCTGGTTGGTAATCGGGCCCCACCACCCTGCGACGGTTGGCGATCTGGCAGTTGCTCTCCTTGGTGCGGAGGAGAGCGGCCTTCGTCTGAGTCCAGATGCGTTGGCAACGCTGCAGGTGATGTTGGACGGAAGGCACTGCCAGATCCAATTCCTGTGACGGAAACAGAGGTGGTGAGTACCCGAGGGCGGCCTCAAAAGGAGAGATCCCGGTGGCAGAAGATGGGTGAGTATTATGGGCATACTCGATCCATACAAGGAATTGGGACCAGTCCTGTTGATTCTGTGCCGCCAGACAGCGGAGAGCCGCCTCCAGTTCCTGGTTCGCTCTCTCCGCTTGGCCATTTGACTGTGGATGGTAGCCGGATGTGAGACTGACCGTGGCCCCCAAGGCCGAACAGAAGGCCTTCCAGACCTGAGAAGTGAACTGGGGGCCACGGTCGGAGACAATGTCCACAGGTATGCCATGGTGGCGAAAAACGTGATTGACCATGAGATTAGCTGTCTCAGAGGCCGTGGGGAGTTGAGGAAGGGGAATGAAATGAGCCATTTTGGAAAAACGATCTACAACAGTGAGGATGACAGTGTTACCGTGTGACTGGGGGAGACCGGTGACAAAATCCATGGCCAGGTGAGACCAGGGACGGTCGGGAGTAGGAAGGGGATGGAGCAGACCTGCTGGGGCCGAGGATGACGATTTAGACCGAGCACACGTGGAGCAGGCTGCGACGTACTCCCGCACGTCCTTCACCATGGCAGGCCAATGGAACCTCCTACGGATTAGACTCAAGGTCCGGTGCACTCCCCCGTGGCAGGCTAAACGGGAGGTATGCCCCCAGGTTATGACCTCCGAACGTAGCTCAGCCGGAACGAACAGGGTACCCCTGGGAACAGGAGGGTGGTCGGTGATGTTACTCAGGGCTTGGAGTACCTTATTTTCGATATCCCAGGTGAGGGCTCCGATTATGCAGGTGGAAGGTAGTATACTGGAAGGAGTGTGTTCAGAAGGGCTGTATTTCCGGGACAAGGCGTCTGGCTTGACATTACGGGATCCGGGTCTGTAAGTGATCGTGAAATTGAAGCGGTCGAAAAAGAGACACCATCGAGCTTGCCTGGAGTTGATCCTCTTAGCGGAGCGGAGATAGGCCAGGTTCTTATGGTCGGTCCATACGATAAACGGCTGCTCGGCTCCCTCCAACCAGTGACGCCATTCCTCCAGTGCCAGCTTGATGGCGAGTAGCTCCCGGTTCCCGACATCGTAATTCTGTTCTGCTGGTGACAGTTTACGTGAAAAGAAAGCACAAGGTTTCATTTTGCCTGTGGTGACTTCCTTCTGGGAGAGGACAGCTCCTACACCTGAGTCCGAAGCATCCACTTCGACAATGAACTGTCGTGATGGGTCAGGTTGGATGAGGATTGGTGCCGTGACAAAAAGGTTCTTGAGTTTGTCGAAGGCTTGCTGAGCTTCAGTGGTCCAGATGAACGGGCGATTAACGGACGTAAGACGAGTGAGGGGGGAAGCAATGCTGCTATAGTTTCTAATGAAACGTCTGTAGAAGTTTGCGAAGCCTAAGAACTGTTGCAGTTTTTTGCGATTTTCAGGAGGTGCCCAATTGGTGACAGCCTCAATCTTAGAGGGGTCAGGGCGAATGCAACCGGCCTCTATGATGTAGCCTAAGAACTGGACAGTAGACACATGGAACTCGCATTTTTCATGCTTGACGTAGAGCTGATTTTCGAGTAATCTCTCGAGTACGAGACGTACATGGTGTTCGTGCTGGGCCTGATCACGAGAGTAAATGAGTATATCATCTAAGTAAACAAAAATGAAACGATTGAGGAAGTCTCGAAGGATGTCGTTGACCATTCTTTGGAAGACTGCCGGGGCGTTGGTGAGGCCAAAGGGCATGACCATATATTCATAGTGCCCAAGGGGGGTGTTAAAGGCAGTCTTCCATTCGTCGCCATCTTTAATGCGAACCAAATGATAAGCATTACGGAGGTCTAGCTTAGTGAAGATGCGGGCTTTCTGAACGGAGTCGAAAACTGATGTGATTAATGGCAGAGAGTATTTATCTTTTACAGTGATCTGATTTAGGTCGCGGTAGTCAATGCATGGCCTGAGTGTTTTATCTTTCTTTTCCACAAAGAAAAATCCCGCTCCCACAGGGGAGGAAGAAGGTCGAATGTGACCCAAAGTGAGCGCTTCCTGAACATACTGCTCCATGGCGGTCTTTTCAGGACCGGACAGGTTAAAAATCCGGCCCTTAGGTAAGGGAGCACCAGGCAGGAGATTAATCTCACAATCATAGGGTCTGTGAGGAGGAAGCGCGCTAGCCTTGGTTTTGCTAAACACAGCTTTTAAGTCGTGGTAACAATGCGGAATACCAGATAAATCTACGGGACCTGGACTCTCTGGGCCAGGGGTGGAAACACGTGGTACGGCGGATAATAAACAGTTAGCAAGGCAGTAAGGGCTCCATTGAGTGACGGATCCCTGGGACCAGTTTAATTGAGGGTTGTGTAATTTAAGCCAAGAGAAACCTAATACAACAGGAGTATGGGCAGACTGAGTGATGAAAAATTGGATAGATTCTCTATGGTTACCTGACGTGACTAGCAGGACGGGCTTGGTGCGGTGAGTGATACGTGATAGGTGTTGACCCCCAAGACCGGATGCTTCTATGGGAGTGTCCAGAGGTTCTGTAGGGATTGACAGATGGTCAACAACATGGGAATCAATTAAGCTCTGCTCAGCCCCAGAGTCAATGAGGGCCCTTAAATCATGAACTTGAAGACCGAGGCATAACTTGACAGGCAAAAACAGAAATTCTTTACCAGAATCAGTGACTGGGCTCTCCCCCCGCGGCCTGTCATCTAGCGAGGGGCTTGGGAGTTTAAACGAAGTGGACAACCCGAAGCTACATGGCCTTTAGTCCCACAGTAAAAGCAAGCTCCTACTTCGCGTCTTCTGCGTCGCTCCTCCTCCGATAGTCTGGAGTGTCCGATCTGCATGGGTTCATCCGGAGGTTTGGAGGGAAGGGGGAGTTCGGTAATCCTGCTCAGTTCGATCGGTGACGTGGAAGCGGGTCTTGGAGGACGAGGAGGAGGATGATTGCGCTCCCTTTGACGTTCTCGTAACCTAATGTCCGATCTGAGAGCTGCAGAGACTAACTCCTCAAAGGAGCGTGCTTCAGGTTGAGAACAGAGGTGGTCTTTTATTTGTTCGTTCAGGGATTGGTAAAAAATACCTTTAAGCGCCAGATCGGGCCAGCCAGCCTCCACCGCTAGAATGCGGAAGTCGATGACGTGATCGCTTACCGGTCGGCTCCGCTGTTTGAGTGCGAGTAACCGCCGGGTCGCTTCTTCCTGCTTACGAGGTTGGTCAAATATAAGGCGAAATTCACTGAGGAAGCGTTCATAAGACAGGTGAGTGATAGGATTGGCTGAGAGGAAGGCTTGAGCCCACTGGAGAGCTTTGTTTCGCAGGGAATTAATAATGAGTGTGATCTTACTATGGTCGGTTTGATAGTATCTGGGGGCTTGTTGACATATCAACTGGCACTGCAGCAAAAATCCTCCGCAGGCTTCAACATCCCCGAAGAAGGGTTCCGGTTGGAGTCGGATATTTTCGGGGGTGGACTGTGATCCGGAAGCGGCAGGAGGTGAGTTGACGGAAGCATGAGCTATGGCGGGCGAAACATGGGAAAATTGACTGGTTATTTCATGTAAAGTCTGAGTCATACCATCCAGGCGATGAAAAAGGTCCTGCTGAGCCGCAGCCATTTGCGACAGGGCGTTCGCTTGACGTCCGAGCATAATGCCTTGTTGGGAAACGGCTAGCCTGAGTCCTTCCGGGTCAGCTGGGTCGGGATTATGGCCAGTCCGTTCTGTCATGGTTACAGAACACTTTCAGACCCAGATGCTGGAACCCGGAAGAAACACAGCGGGAGACGAGCGTGGCAGGTAAGAGATTTAATGGGAGCTTCAGGGAACAGAGTGAGAGCAGGACAAGGGACAGGTCCCTGGCGTGAGGCAGATGCTGGTGGCGTCACTGGTGGGTTACTCCTTAGGAAAGATCAGCCGTCTGAAGAGAAGGTCCAACGAACCGAGGCAACAGCAGAGGCTCGAGGTGTGACTGCGGGAGAAGACTGAGAGGGGAATCCGGGCTGAGGCTGATTCTGGCGACCACTCGTGGTAATGGATTCCTGGAGGTGAGCAGAAAGAGAGTTTAGACAAAAACTTGACGTAACGTGGAAACTAGAGCTTGGCAAACTAGAACTTGACAATAAGACCAACTATGCACCATCAGGGGCAACGGACTGGCGACGACTGATGATCCTGGAGCTCCTTATGAAGGCGGATGAGGTGATGAGGTAAGTGGTCGCAGCTGGAGAGAATCAGCAGCCAGGCGGAGAGGAGAGGGGGAGGAGTCTGACAGCGGCACCATATCATTTTGTTTGTTATTTTGGCCTGGGTTCACCCCGAAGTCTTTTTGCTTCACTTGTAGTTCTTGTTGGTTATTGTTTATTTATTTGTAAATAAATTTGGGTATATTTTTATGGAGACATTCGTTTGGTGTTTTGTGTTATAGTCAACCTTTTAGCCAAATCTTTACTTTTTTTATGTTATGCCGCCTCGGTGCCCCTAGACCCAGAAGGGGGCGTAACATAATAAAAGTAAAGATTATTATGTTTAAACAAATACATTCAAACGATAATTTAAACGATGATAATAATAAAACAATTTCCTTGAGAACCCCTATTGTCCATATCCCTCTCTTGGACTGAGGGACCTCCCAGGCCCCTAGTGGAGGGAAACAATGCAGATTGAAACAAAGTCAAGGCACAAATACATAAACTAGATAGACGGAAAGTAAAAATATAAAAACCACAAACAGTTTTGTGCAGCAGTAAGGTGAACAGGCGTCCTGTCCACGTTCCTGTGAAAGGCAAGGTAACAACGTGAAGAAATGAAACCACTTATTGTCGTTGTCTTACAGCCGTGAGGTCAGTCGCACCCTCATCGTTTGATTTTGATTTGAAATGGTTTATTTCAAGCAATTAAGTAGAAATAATACACAAAAGCAATATAATCTTCAGTTATACATTCAAACAATAACTAATCAAACTTAGGATAATTAGACATATTAATAAATATTGCTTAAAGGGAGTGGAAGGAAGTGAATTTATATAATCCCACCCTGTTATACTATAACCATTTTATTACATGATTTATCAATATCCGGTTCCTAGCTTTTATCAGACAGAATTAAGATTCATAAGGTATCGATAAAGCACATGAAAAAGATGAATTACTTAATTATTGTAAAAAAATAACTATTTTAGAAATCAACATGACAAATGCAGATCAGTTATCTAAAATATATGCAGATTATGTTACTTATAAAAGTCATTCATATGATTAAAACATAATACTATATCAGTAAAATACACAACACTGTTTCAGGAATTTTCATAGCAAAATTTCATCAAGTATCAAAAGTTAAAAACGTGCAAAATTATGTTACATTAGGAAAAATTTTTGAATCAATGTATCGATTTTTGGAGCAAGTGAAGTAATATCATTAAACATCGATCAGTTTAACCATTTTCAATAAGTGATTAATCATTTGTTTTACTTTTTTTTTTATTTTTTCGTATTTTTTTTTCGTGAATCATAGCCCTCAAGGGGGCAATGTCTTCCACAAAACAAAGAAGAAAATGTCTACTATAACCACAAAGACCCAAAAACCAACATGTCCAAACTATCTCTGGATGTTTATGCTGCAAATTAGACATTCTATGCTCCATAGACATTGAAGATTCTGTGCTGGAAACAGTTCTGCCTAAAAAATGTGACTTCCCTTCTGCAACATTGCAAATTCCTGTTAGACATTTCAAAACCCAAACATACAACTGCAACAGAAGATCTTTCATTACTTGCAGGCAGGTCTCAGCAGTTGGTGCTGCTAGCAGGAAGTCATCAACCTACATCAACAAAACACAATCCTCTTATAGACTACTGTAACGGCCTGCTCACCGGCCTCTCCAAACGAGCTGTAAAACAGCTTCAGTGCATCCAGAATGCTGCTGCTCGAGTCCTGACCAAAACCAGGAAGTATGATCACATCAGTCCTGTGCTCAGGTCTCTGCACTGGCTCCCTGTACCTCAAAGAATAGACTTCAAAGCAGCCCTGCTTGTGTACAAGTCTCTCCATGGCCACGCACCAAAGTACATCTCTGACATGTTAGTGCCATATGAACCATCTGGTACTCTGAGGACCTCAGGGTCCGGCCTCCTGTTGATTCCCAGAGTCAGAACTAAACAAGGGGAATCAGCGTTTCAATATTCTGCAGCTAAAATCTGGAACAGCCTCCCTGAAGCCGTAAGACAGGCCTCTTCTGTGTTCATGTTCAAATCTAGACTGAAAACATTTCTGTTTAGCCGTGTATATGACTGAAATGTCCTATCTGCACTTTTCTGTCATTCATTTCTTTTTAAATCAATTTTCTATTTTTTTTTTTACTTATTTATTTTTTCTTTTCTTTTAAAGTAAATTTTACGTTGATTATTTCTATGATGTATTGTGATTTGAATGCATTTTTCTGTTTTTTTTTTATTTGATTTGAAATGGTTTATTTCAAGCAATCAAGTAGAAACAATACACAAAAGCAATATAATCATCAGTTATACATTCATACAGTAACTACCGGTAATCAAACTTAGGATAATTAGACATATTAATAAATATTGCTTGAAAGGGAGTGAAAGGAAGCAAACTTATATAATTCCACCCCGTTATACTTTAACCATTTTATTACATGATTTATCAATGTCCGGTTCCCAGTTTTTTATCAGACAGAATTAAAAATCATAAGGTATCGATAAGGCACATGAAAAAGATGAATTACTTAATTATTATGTTAAAAATAAAAAATAACTTTTAGAAATCAACATGGCAAATGCAGATCAGTTATCTAAAATATATGTTACTCATAAAAGTCATTCATATGATTAGAACATAATACTATATCAGTAAAATAGACACAACACTGTTTCAGAGATTTTCATAGTAAACTTTCATCAAGTATCAAAAGTTAAAAACGTACAAAATTATGCTACATTAGGAAAGATTTTTGAATCAATTTATCAATTTTTGGAGCAAGTGAAGTAATATCATTAAACATCGATCAATTTAACCATTTTCAATAAGTGATTAATCATTTATTTTACTTTTTTTTCCTTCTTTTTTTATTTTCTTTTGCTTTTTATATTTCATAAGGTAATGCTGTAAGGGAAAAAAAATAAAGTAAAAGGGTCCATAATCCGTCGATTATCCAAGGTTGGCATATCTTCTACTGCTGAAATAACAGCTGTCCTTTTGGGTTCAAAACAGTTTGTAGTCTCTTCCATGTTATGTCTGCAGACATTAGATTCAGGTCCATATCCTTCTTCAGCTGATATCAGCTCGGTGAAAGTTGAGGTCAAGTTGTCTGCAGGTCAGAACTCTCTGCTGTTGATTCAGGTGACGTCAGACGATGGAGAAAGTGATGAATACAGGTGTCATATTTCTTGACATTATTTGGTTCTTTGGTTTATTACTCCATGTTGGTTCAGACGACCGTGATCAAACACTTCTCAAAGTCCTTCATGGTGTTCACAACCAGAACCTTGGACCGGTCCGGTGGACCGAGTGGTTTGACGTAAATCCTGCAGCCTTTAACCCAAGTGTTCTCAATCTTCTTCTGCTTCCTGAGAAGCCGTGCATGTTTGGAGATTTCAGCATTCCTCCTGGTCAGATGGTCGTTCAGATAAACATTAGATCCTTTGAGGTTTTTACGTTGATTCATCAGAGCTAGCTTGTGTTTGTGATTCACAAACCTGATGAGGATCGCTGGTTTATCCGTCTCCTTTCTCCTGGGGAGCAGGTGACAGGTCTCCATGGTGTTGAGATCCAGGGAAATCCCTTTAGATGTGAGAAATGAATGTATTTGCTGATCCAGAGACTCTACACCACGCTCCGTATTAGCACTGCTAGCTATGCTAGCGCTAGCATTAGCATTAGCAGTGCTTGCTCCTGCGTTCAGCTTCGCTCCAGGTTTGATTGGTAATCCAGTGAGAATGACATTATTCATCCTTACTTGCTGTTCCACATCGTCCAGTCTTTTCTCCAGAATGTCGACCCGGTTTTCTCGTTGCTCGTTTTGAGCCTGAAATCTTCGGAAGTCTTCCATCATTTCCATGAGTGGCGTTAGCTTAGCCTACACCTGATCCATAAAAGATTTAAGCGTTTCTTGAATGCTATCAAGAGCTTTTTTGGGATCTTCATATTCCTGGGTTTTCTTAGGGGGCATGGTCAGCTCTCTTTTTGGAGAAAATCAGCTTTTCAAGTAATTTAAAGATAGTTGTATCCGCAGAGAGCCGCGACCATGCGTCCTGCCCGTAACCCGGAACCGAAAAAAAAAAAAAAAAAAAAAAAAAGTGAAGCACCTTGAATTACTTTGTGTACGAATTGTGCTATACAAATAAACTTGCCTTGCCTTGCCTTATAGTATAATATCCTGTCAGAAAGACTTCAAACAGTGACTGAAAATGCCAGGAAGATTTGTAAGTCCTCTTTACTGAAATGCGAATAAATGTCTGCTATTTTCATGTAATGGAAAGCAAAAGAAAGCATTTACTAAATAAATGGCAGTGAACAACACACATTGTGGGGCTAAATTTGACAGCATGTAATATGGGTCAGGAACGGGTAGAACTAGAGTAATGGTGATGTCATTAACAGCCCTTAAATCATATACGTTTAACCATCTGCTTTTAAAACCGGTCTCAAAGGAGTACACCACAACGAATGCTCAATGACACCAGAGTTCCACAAACCAGTCAAAGTTTCCTCTGTCCCTTCATCTCCATCCTTCACCAGCAGTACTGAGACCTAAAAACTTTCGCTCCTGCAGTTACCTGAATCACCACTGGGGACTATCTGAACTAGTTCAGCAGCAGTCCTGGTCATGAGTACTTCAGGGACAAACTGGTATTCCCAGTTCTTCTTTAGATCTGGACTCATTGTGTATTTCTGCAGTATCAGCCATGTCAGGACTTTCATCCACAGCCACAGAGTCTGCAGTAAAGTCTTTGCTTCTTTCACTCAACTGTGTTCTTCAACCAGCCGTCATTTCACAAACTCCACCAGAACCGTATTTCTGCAGGTTTCTCTCTGCCAGCATCTGTTTTCTGTGTGGACATCAGACATCAAGCACCTCCATCCCCTCTGCAACCATCAAACTTTCACAGCAGCTTCACTTTAGGATTCTGCACTGCTGAAAAGCGTCTGCTAAAGTGTCTGATTCTTCTTCAACTCTTCTGCTTTCTGGATCTTCTGCTCTGACAGAAAATACTTTTTTCCTAATTCTGCCTCCAAGTGATTCATTTTGTATGGTGTGTTCTTGTGTTTCTTACTAGCTGCTATTTTCATGTCTGCTCATTGTGAGAGGTGGACAGGCTGACTTTACTCAGAACAACAAAAGTTGAATTCTACAGACCTTGTGTGTGTGACCTTCAGACACACTCCAATATTGTGTTTTTCTGTCATTTCTCTACATCAAATGTGTCATTAACTATCTGAACTAGTTCAGCAGCAGTCCTGGTCACGAGTACTTCAGGGACAAACTGGTAATCCCAGTTCTTCTTTAGATCTGGACTCATTGTGTATTTCTCTGGAACACAGAGGAGGATTTCCTGTTCTAAAGGTTCTGAACAGGGTTTTGTTCATTTAGCTTTGCTGTTGGGAAATTCTACAATGTCTCTTTGACAAGTTTTCATGAATCAGCAACTTTGTTTACATGAATCAGCAACTTTGTTTTCTTGAATCTTCATCCTCTGTAAAATATCTGCAAGGGGTACAAACCTTCTTTGTTCATTTGACTTTTGTTGGATCCATTAAAATGAGATTTTCCTATTGAAGATTTTTTTTACCCATAATTCAAAGTCATCATGAATTCTCAAACAATTCACTTTACAATTAGATGATGTCATTTGAAAAAATAATTTTACAATTTAGGATCAAAGATGAAGAAATACAATTTAATCGGACATATTTGGAATTAAATCTTTAAATCAAATACAAATCTAGTAGATTTTAAACTGTTGTGGTTTTTGGTTCCATAATTCAGATAAAAATTCATTTTACAATTGTCAGTTGCATTTTATTTTAAGGTCATTTAAAATCCACCACATTTTCATTTAATTTCATGTTTTTGGGTCAAAATCCAACAGAAATTGCTAAACAGCCCCCCTCCTCCCATTTTTCATCCTAAATCTCTCCTGTAAATGTCATCTGTCAGTGTCACATCAGGGCGGGTCCCACCTGACAGAATGGACCAAGTTCCTGGACCTCCAGCTGCATCACTGCTCCTGAACACACTTTTCTGTCTCATTGCAGGTTGGAGTACTGCAGTTTGTCAGAGATAAGCGGTGAGGATCTGGTCTTAGCTCTGAAGAAAAACCCGTCCTATCTAACAGAACTGGACCTGAGTGGGAACAGCCTGGAGGATTCAGGAGTTTCTCTTCTGTGTGGTTTTCTAGAGACTCCAGACTGCAGACTGCAGACTCTGAGGTAATATGATGACAAAGTTGTGTTAGGACTAAACTGCAGACATGAGGCTCATCAGCTCTGCTCTGTGTCTTTGCTTTGGTCCAAGAGATTATTTTAAAGAAGCTGTGCATGCTCACATGCACTCTGAATCCTGCTGTGTTTCAGCAGATCAGCTGAGAGTCCAAAGGGTTAGGGTGACAGAGTCCTGCTGCAGCTGGATGCTGCTCTGACAGACACATCCTCCACAAACATCCTCACCTTTTCATCCACAAACATCATCACATCATCCATCGAAGCTCCTAGCAGCTTCTGACTCTGATGTCATGGATCAGGGATCAATGTCCAGCATTTGCTGCTGACTCTTCCTCATCACTTCCTTCTTCTCTCTGCTTTGATCTGTTGGAGCTGAAAGTCTCTGCTTGAAGGGCTGCAGCAGAGAAGGACTGGAAGATCATCTCCTGAAAACTGGGAGGAAGACTTTCCAGCATCCTGCTGCTTCTGCTGGACTCTTCTGATCTGCTGCTGATGCTTCACATCTTTGGATTTTTTCTAAACTTTCTGATAATGTAATGAATGAAAAACATGAACTTTGTCTTAAACTCAACTCTTTCTTCTGGATTCAGGTTGATGAGATGCAGTTTGTCAAAGACCTGCTGTGCTGCTCTGATCTCAGCTCTGAAGTCCAAACCGTCCCACCTGACAGAACTGGACCTGAGAGACAACGACCTTTATCGTTCAGATGTTCAGCAGCTCCAGGATCTGGTGGAGAGTCCAAACTCCAAACTGCAGACTCTGAGGTCAGTAGAGGGTTGGAGTCAGTCCAGCTGCTTCCAGATGTTTGGTCCTAAAGTTAGTCTGAGAGCAAAGATGCAGAGTTTCCTGTGAAGCTGCAGCTTCTCAGTGAAGCTCTGAGGAGAATGATGACAGGCTTCAGGACAACAGTCAGCCAATCAGAGCAGCAGAAGCTCCAACAGGTGAAGACAGGAAGCTGCTGCTCTGAACAGGACTGAAGCTCCTGCTGCTCTTTCTGCTGCTGTGCTGCATCACTGACTGACAGACCAGGATCAGGAGACACTCCTTCATCTCTGTCTCTACACTTTCTCTCTGCAGGTGGAAGACTAAAAAGTCTGACTGATGTTCCACCTGGAGGAGCAGAGAGGAGCAGCAGCAGCAGCTGGTCTGCGGAGATGTGGTGACTGGACGGTGTTCCTGGGAGGTGGAGAGCAGAGTGATGGAGGAATCAGAGGAAGTGGAGATGAGTGTCAGAGCTGCAGCAGGAACTGATCTGAGATCAGCTCCAGTGTCTCTCTCAGCATCAAGTGGACAGTTATTGTGCTGCAGCCCCCCCTGGTGGACTGATGGAGAACTGCACTTCCTCTTATTCTAACTTGGTGTTGATCTGAAACATCATTATGGGGTCAAGTTAGGATCAGCTAGAAAGGAGTTATGGAAATGTTGAAATAGAAATATTAAACTTGAGAGAAATTTAAAAAAAGTAAAATATAAAAAAAATTTTAACCATAGACTGTCACTATATAATAAAAATCATTTAGGAATTTACAACTTTTTTTCAGTTCTCTCTCTTTGTTTTTATGTGGGGGCGGAGCTTTGAGGTCATTGGCTACCAGGACAGGATTTCTATCTGGTGAAAGAGCAGACGTCTTACTACAGATTTTCTACATGTTTTCCAGACATGAACATTTTCACACTTTAGTGGTGACAACGATCTCCCAAAGTCTGGGACATCTATAGACATTGTTCCAGAGCAGAAAAGTCCTTAAATTACCACAACCTCTTTGGGAATCATGGGAAATCATGTCCCAGTAGCCAATGAGCTCAAATCCCAGCCCCCATGTAAAATATGTTCAGCTTTGCAGTGAAAACATGAAACTGAGAGCAAAGAGGTAGAGATGGAAATAAACGTTAATAGTTGAAAAACATTATTTTGTAACAGTTTTAGGCTTCAATGTTTCTTTAAATTCAAGTTTTAAACAGTTTTCATATTTATAATCTGTTTTTTTTTTCCAATTACTGTATGATGATCCTAATTTGACCACATAGATCAGTTGGATTCAGATGTTCAGCAGCTCCAGGATCTGGAGGAAAAAAAAGACCTGCAGACAAACAAATTATTTTCTAGATCATCACTTTCTTCTTTGATCTACATTTTTATAGACACGTTTGTGATGAACCAATCAAGCATTGAGGGATTCATTGATCAGACAGAACCTTTCTGGATTACATAGATCTATGTGTGGATCAGGGAAAAACACAGATCCTTGGATCCTTGTTCTGTCTCTGGAACAGAGAAAGACATCAGAACCGGAACTCTGGACCACTTGATTTATGTCTTAAATACAATTTAACATTTTTTAGTTCAGTTTTTATCTCTGTTGTGAACTTTGAACATTTTATGCAAATAAACACTGATATGAATTTGTAATAAGACTACTAGTAATTAACTAGTAAACTAACCTGACTAAAGTTAGTTTATATTTTAAAGGTGTTACCAAAAATGTTTCCTTTTAGTGAAAAGTAAACCTGAACTGGTTTATATAACCCTTGTGCTATTCTATAGGGTCCAGATGACCCCTCCACCCTTCCATTAAGATGTTCTCCTACCATGACAAGGGTGGATGAAGGTGGAGAGGATTTCATGGAATCCATGGACACCAGTGAAGATCACAAATCATTGACGAAAAAGGGTTCAGAGCTCTGTCTAGTGGGTCTAGATGACCCCACTCCCAATGTTAAAGTGCCTAGGATAGGACAAGTGCTAAACTGATGTGGACGTGGGCCCTAGCTCTAGCTGTAAACACTGCTACAACGTGCAGGGGATTGTCATGGATTGTTACCTCTCAGGTTGAACACTTCGCCTGACCATGTGCCAGTGGTTGTATTGATGAGATGGATCAGATAGAAGACCTGGACCAGCATAGCTGCCCCAGTCTGCAGTCTAACAGTGGTGACATCAGGCTGGGCTCATGGGTTAATTTTAAAGAGAGTAAAACTGTCATCTTTTTTGTAGGGGAGAGCTGCCATTTTCTTCAAAATAGTTTTTCTCCTCTTGCTTTTAGTAGCCAGACAGTCAGCATGTAGGTTTGTGACTTTTATTTTGTAGGATCTGAGGGGATGTTTGTTTTCTACATTTACTAGAGGTGTGTTTTGTTTGTTGTGTTAGCCTTGAATCTCCCTGAATTTAAAATGCTCATATAATAAATTCAAGTTATTCTTTATCTCCAGTTCTTTGTTTTTTTTCTCTCTCACACACCTTTGTCAACTGCACGACAGAGCCTAGTCTGGGCGTAACAGAGACGGACACCCCCACTGGAAACCCTGCTGAACAGAAATACACTAAAGGAATTATGACAGTTTATCTATAATAATAATAATAATAATACATTTTATTTAAAAGCGCCTTACAAAACACCCAAGGTCACCGTACAAAGTTAGAGTCAGAGAGACAGTCAGGTTTATCTGTCAATTTCTTCACATGTGCTTGACATACAAAGGAATCGAAATTACGTTTTCCACAGTCCCGTGCGTAGACAAACAACAAACAGTAAAGTGCAGATGCACTACAAGAAGGTAAAACACAATAAAATCACAACATGTTAAAAACAATAAAAAAATTTGATTCATTAGTAAAATCAGCTGACAGAGAATGAGAAGTTCTTAACCGGAAATACAAGCTTAAACAGGTTTTTAGTCTGGATTTAAAGATCATGAAGGAGTCAGTGTAACGGAGGTCTGGGGGGAGAGAGTTCCAGAGTTGGGGAGCAGAGCGACTGAAGGCACGGCTCCCCATGGTGACCATACGGGCCGGAGGGACAGAGAGCTGAAGGGAGGAAGAAGACCGAAGAGAGCGAGAGGGAGTGTTGATATGGAGGAGATTAGAGAGGTAGGAGGGAGCCAGGCTATGGAGGGCTTTAAAAGTGTAGAGAAGGAGCTTGAACTTAATCCTAAAGGCTACTGGAAGCCAGTGCAACTGCTGGAGAACGGGAGTGATGTGATGGAAGGAGGGGGTTCTGGTGATGATGCGGGCAGCTGAATTCTGGACCAATTGAAGTTTATTTATAGTTTTGTTGGGAAGACCAAAGAGAAGAACATTACAATAGTCTAGACGAGAAGTGACCAGACTATGAACTAAAATGGAGGTGGAGTGGATGGTGAGGGAGGGGCGGAGACGATTAATATTGCGTAGATGAAAGTAGGCTGACCGAGTCATGCTATTGATGTAAAACTGAAATGATAATGTACTATCAAGGATGACACCCAGACTCTTTACTTGAGGGGAGGGGAAAACTGGAGAGGAATCGATGGAAAGGGTAAAATTAGAAACTTTGGAAAGGGTGGGTATGGAACCTACGAGGAGTAATTCGGTTTTATCACTGTTAAGTTTGAGAAAGTTTAGGGTGAACCAGGTTTTTATTTCAGACAGGCAGGAGGAAAGAGAGGCAGGTGGAATAGAAGAGTTGGGTTTACTGGACAGATAGAGCTGAGTGTCATCCGCGAAACAATGAAAATCAATATGGAATTTACGGAATATATTGCCAAGGGGTAGCAGGTAGGTAATGAAGAGGAGGGGACCGAGAACACAACCTTGGGGAACACCAGATGAAATGAGTGAGGGTTGGGATTTAATAGAATTTGGCTTTCATTTTATGGAGTTCAGGGGTGAACCAGGGGGAAGATTTAACCAATGAAACAGACCGGGTTTTTACAGGGGCGAAATTGTTAAGAACATCTAAAACGCAGTTATTGTAAAAAGAAACCAGTTCATCAGGGTTGGACGAGTTCGGGGAAGGAATGCGCTCCAAATGAGAGGAAACCAGCTCCACATTTATACTCTTGATGTTTCGGAAGGAGATGAGGCGAGTGGGTTTAATCTCAGATAAAATCAAGGGGATGCTAAAAGAAACAAGATGTTGATCAGTCACAGGAAGGTCATCTGTGGAACAGTTAGAGGGGGTTAACCCAGAGCAGCAGACCAGGTCCAGAATGTGTCCCTTAGCGTGGGTAGGCAGCTGAACATGTTGAATAAAACCAAGACTGTCCAGGCATGAGCAGAAGTCTCTGGTGAGGGGGAGGTGGTTGTTATCAAAATGTATGTTAAAATCACCCATACACATAACATTAGGAGAGAGAGACGATAGGTGAGTTAGCAGAGTTCCAAAATGCTCCAGAAAGTCCCTGTTCGGTTTTGGGGGGCGGTAAACCACTGCTATTAAAGTTGGTGTGGGTCCGGGAAGCATGAAGGCAGTGCACTCAATGGAGCTGAATGAGGGGAGCGGAACCGGGAGAACTTTCCACGTCTCGCGATATATCATTGCGAGACCGACGCGGCCATGGCAACGAGGCTGACAGAGGTAAACAAAGCCGGGAGGGGTGGAGTCATTGACTGAGGAAAAGTCATTCTGTTGCTGCCAAGTTTCCGTAACGCAGAGAAAGTCAAACTTACGATCCACAATTAGATCCTGGATCAGCTGACCCTTGTTAGAGAGGGAGCGGATGTTGATGAGGCCAAAGTTGACGGTTCTGATGACTTGGCGCGGCGCCGAAGAAGTCGAGTTCGCAGGTCCGGGGAGGCTGGAAAGGAGGAGAGGAAGCGGACGAGATTGGACGAGGCTTGGTAGTGCCGGTGCGTACCACGGTGGATGTACCTCCGGCGTGGCGGGAGCTGGGCGTCCGTGTGGACGTAGAACAGAGGAGGAGGAGCTGTAGGCAGCCAGCGGAGACGGAGGAGTTCCGACGCTGAGTACTGAATGAGTCCGGCCGTGGGGCGGTGGAAAAGCCAGAGGAGGATCCAGGTTAGAGCCGACCAGATGTAAAGTTTGTACGTGAGCATAGCTGACAGGAAAAGGCCCCGGGACTGCAGACTGAAAAACGTAACTCCTAGCTAGCCAAGCCCCAGGTTGGAGGAGTACAGTTGGAAGTAAATAATAAATGTAGTCGATGGACACAGTGACGTGTGTTCTCTGTTTTCACAGTCCAAAATCTGTCGTAGCAGAATTGTTTAGAAAAGCGAGAGTTAAAGTTACCAGTGAGCAGCGGCAACAGTCATGCCAGCGTCCACTCGACCCTATTCTACTCTATTTTTATACAGAGACAGAAGTCCTCTTCACACTGATGCAAGCTAGACCATCAAAAGCATCAAGAGGTTTAGAGTCTTACCAAAGGATGCTTTGACACATGAAACCTTTAGTTTTACAATCACAGGGTGACCGCTCTACCTCTGTGTCACAACCAATCCCAACAGCTGTGTGGTGAGTGGCCACTAAAACTTAGTGACTGAGACTGTGAGCTAAACAGGAACAACAAGAATGAACGCTGAACAGAACCAGAACACAATAATGTCCATAAAGCAAATGAAAAAAACAAGAAAAGTCTGAGTGGTGCGCAAATGGTGCTCATTTCCTGGTGGCTAACCCTCTGTGCTTCCTGGTAAGTGCGGTGGTGCCGTCTCTGAATCTGCTTTAGGTTGTCCTAAACAAATTGTGCTCTTTAGCTAAAAAAAGAAAATCTCCCCTCTACGCGCCAGTGAGCTTAAGGTGTGGATGAGCTTCTCCTCACTGCTCAGGTGATCAGATTGTTTGGTCTGAGCCTCTACCTGTTTGTACATTTTTATTAATTGTGTTTTAACCAATTTTTGTTTGTATTTAGGGGCAGCAGAGGCACACTGCTGCTTTTGTTTGGTTTTTCGGATTTATAAACACACAGCAAGTACACCTTTCTTCAACCGGTGGCTGCTAGCTCTAGGCCTCGGTGCTCCAGCTCCTGCAAGTGGGCTTCAGGGCACACTCCATGCCCGGACCTTCATATTCTTGGCCTCTGCAGCAGCCAACAGAGTGGCGTCTAGCCCTCTTTTTCTTCATGGTCATTGGACTGAGGACCTGCTGAGAGGTGTTGTGCCCCTCCGAAGGGCCGCTGCTGTGTTGTGCTGGTTTTGTTCTGTTTTTACCTGTTTTTAGAGTGTTTGTGTGACGGTGGGCATTTATTGTGTTTTTTTTTTCGAACAATATTGCTGACCCTGGTTTTGTTTTATATTTCTTTTCCCCCCCCTTTTCTCAGGGCCGAGTGCAGGGAAGGAGCGTGTTCGACGACAACGGTGGAGGCTCACTTGGGGCGTGTTCAGAATTAGTTTATATTTTGTTTTTGTTGTTTCCACGTGTGGGGTGTTTTTGTCTTATTTTTGGTTGCCAATCTCCTCCACGTAGGTCGGCCCAGCGCTCCGTTGGTAAGCCTCGGCCCTTTTTCCCTCCCCAGTGTGATTGAGTTTGCTGTGCTTAACACATTTTATGTAAATAAAACTAATTTTAGCTGGTACCACGTCTTGGCCTCATTTTAAACAATAATCTGCGTGCCTGCGTTGCAGCACTTTGGGTTCCCCGGACCCTGTACCCGGGGTGGCATTGTTGCTTTCTTTTATCTGCTACAACCACATGCCACACTAGTTATCAGAGATGGCCGGGTCAGTGCAGCAGTGCCTTCTCCAGTTGTGCCTTCTACTTCAGAACATCCTTCGGTCTCTGTGCAGTACACAGCTCCTGCCAACAACCTCGAGGAACCTCAAAATAATTCTGGTTGTTGACAGCTATCCGCTACCACATATTGAGGAGGTGTTTCATGAGCTATGTAGAGCATGGATGTTTTCCACCATAGACTTGCAGAATGCTTACTACCAAGTACCCCTTCACCCTGAAAGCAGGGACGTTACTGGTTTCATTACACATGATGGACTGTTCCGTTTTACCAGAGTACCTTTTGGTTTGGCTTCAGCCCCCAGTGCCATCCAGTGTTTGGATGGTCCATCCATCCATCTTCCTCCGCTTCATCCGGGACCGGGTCGCGGGGGCAGCAGTCTAAGCAAGGATGCCCAGACTTCCCTCACCCCAGCCACTTCCTCCAGCTCCTCTGGGGGGACCCCGAGGCGTTCCCAGGCCAGCCGAGAGACGTAGTCTCTCCAGCGTGTCCTGGGTCTTCCCCGGGGCCTCCGCCCAGTGGGACATGCCCGGAACACCTCTCCTAAGGACTGAGTTTCAGAGCCCAGGCTATGTGTGGAGGTGAGCCCGACTATATCTAGACGGTATCTCTCAACCTCTCACACCAGCTCAGGCTCCTTCCCTCCCAGAGAGGTGACATTCCATGTCCCAAAAGCCAGGTTCCATGACCGGGGTTTGGGCCGCCAAGGCACCTGCCCTCGACTGCCACCCAAACCACATTGCATCAGCCCCTTTTGAGTGGTCCCAGGTCGCTCCTTCGGGCTGTGCCCGACCGGGGCCTGTGGGATGAGCCCCGGCCACCAGGCGTTCACCTGCGAGCCCCGACCCTGGGCCTGGCTCCAGAGCGGGGCCCCGGTGACGCCAATCCGGGCGACGTAATCGGGTCCTTGTTCTTTCTTGTCATCAGGGGGTTCTGAACCGCTCTTTGTCTGGCTCGTCACCCAGGACCTGTCTGCCATGGGAGACCCTACCAGGGGCTTAAGCCCCAGACAGCTTAGCTCCTGGGATCATCCGAGCTCTCAAACTCCACCACCACGTTAAGGTGGCGGTTCACGGGGAAGAGGTTTGGATGGTGCTCAATGTTATTTGGATGATGTGATTGTGTTTGCTAACACGCCTGATCTTCATAAAAAGCGATTAAAGGGTGTGCTGCACCGGCTGTGCAGTACTGGGCTAAAACTTAACATGGAAAAGTGCTTGTTTAGACAAACTGAGCTGTCATTTTTGGGGCATATTGTTTCTGCTGCAGGTATCAGACCAAATCCTGATCACATCAGTGCTATCACAGATGCTGCTTACATGGGGACACCGAAAAAACCATTGCGTTTGCTTCACAGTATCTTAGTGAGTGTGAAAGGAAGTATTCTATCATTGAGATAGAGGCGCTCGCCTGTGTTTGGGCTGCTGAACGTTAGCGCACATATTTGTGGGGTAAACACTTTACTCTATGCACTGACCATAGCCCACTCACTACGCTGCTATCTACTAAAGGTTTTGGACGAGCATGAAT
The DNA here is from genome assembly GCA_023969325.1 of Oryzias curvinotus. NCBI lineage: Eukaryota > Metazoa > Chordata > Actinopteri > Beloniformes > Adrianichthyidae > Oryzias > Oryzias curvinotus. Next base: position 403,506 of record JALJSC010000253.1, on the reverse strand, counting down.
GCGGATTGCTAGATGGTCAGCTCGCCTCATGTGTTTCAACTACAGTGTAGCAGGGGTGTCAAACATACGGCCCGCGGGCCGTATACGGTCCGCCAGATGGTTCAATCTGGCCCAGTCATGAAGAGTAAAAATTATAAGAGTGTTTAAAAAAACAAGCATGTTTCTAGTCCATTCCTGTGGCGAGTTCTGATTTTTTAAAGAAATAACTGAAATGCACAATTCCACCACTAGGGGGAGCAAAGGCTACGCAAAACAGGTGAAAACTAATATTTTTCCCACTTCCAAAAGTGAAACCTAACGGCTCTGTTTCTGAATAAGATATAGTTTGGTTCCCAGCAAGCCCCACTACCGTTACATTGTTATAAGAATGATCAGTAGTGACACCCTAATGACCAAGATGTTGTCAAAAAGAAAAAAAAGGGTTGAAGTGAAGTCCTGAGCTTTCCAGGAAAAATTTTCCAGGAAAAGTTTTATTTGTTCACAGAGCTGAATGCAAAACCTGCGTGCTTGTTATGTTATCAACAGGTGGCAGTGCTCAAAGAATATAACATTCAGCACCACTATGAGACAATGAGGAAAGTTTCACCATTTGCAGTTAAGAATAGAGAGGATTTACTAACTAAAAGCTGGCATGAAAAAACAACCGTCTGCATTTACTGCAGCATGACGTCAGTGAGGAGCAGTGACAGACATCTGATTGCAGACAAGTTGGAGCAAACATCCAGACCATTTTCAGATGCTAAACTTATGGGCTGAAGGCTGCAGAAGTCTTGTTCTCTGGTCACTGATGGCACTTATCAAAAGTCAGGAAGAAGACAGGTGTTACCAAAAAATTCAAGCAGAAACCAGGAAAAGATTCTTGGACATTTCATTGTGTTTTGCACACTTGAATGGCAGTAAATATGTTTCTGCACAGGATCTGAATCCTGACATTGATGGTTGGCTGAAGTTTGAGAAGAGAAAGGACGTTAACTCCAAATTCGTGTTATGTTCACAAATGTTTGCAAGTTTAATTTAGTTTAATTATTCATTGATTTGCACATTTACATTTTAGGCAGGTGTTTCATTTTTTTTTCTGTAGCCCCTCTTGAGATTATTATAAGGATTGATTCAGTGTCAGATGTAAAATATTCAGTCTGGATAAAATTAAATAAACCAAATTTTTTTAAGTGAAATGCATTTTATTTTACATCCATTGGCCTACGTGAATGAATGTGTAATAATAAGTGATTAGGCTACCATCTTGGTTGAGGCCTTTTTTCCAACTGAATAAAAACAAAACAAAAGAAAACTATTTTTTGCTTTTATGTTACTGGTCCGGCCCACTTGGGATCAGATGCCTTGAATGCGGCCCCCGAACCAAAATGAGTTTGACACCCCTGGTGTAGAGTATAAACCGGGTCGTGAGGATGTTGTTGCAGACTGTTTATCTGGTTTACCTTTCTCTTCTCCTCCACCACATAAGCTAGAGGAGGGCATGGCAGTACTGGTGGCTAATGTGGACTCTGCCGCTCTCACAACAGATCAGCTGATCCAGGACTGTCTGGACTTTCCTGTGTTGCAACAGGTTCTAGTTTATCTTTGTGATGGCTGGCCACCTAATGCAAAAGGCCTTGACGCAGCTCTTTTAACCTACTACCACATCCAAGCAGAGCTGGCTGATATAGACGGTTACCTGATCCGTGGATCTCATCGTCTTGTCGTTCCCACCTCGCTGCGATCTCGGCTTATACAGCTAGCTCACGACACACACCAAGGCATTGTTAGGACCAAACAACGGTTGAGAGAGCTCTATTGGTGGCCTGGTATGGATGTGGATGTGGAAGCTGCTGTTAAATCATGCACAACCTGCTCCCAGCATGACGAAACTGCTATAACTAGAACTGCCCCCTTACAACCGGTTCCCCTTCCCAGTACAGCGTGGGAAAAGGTGGCTATAGATATAGTGGGACCTGTTAACACTGCTTCAGCTGACTGTCACTGCGCCATCACACTGATAGATTACTACAGTAGGTGGCCTGAAGTAGCATTCCTCTCAAATGTGACTACTGCGACTGTCACTTCGTTTCTGTCTGCTGTGTTCAGTCGTAAGGGTAACCCCCTCGAATTAGTGACTGATAACGATTCCTGTTTTGTTTCTGCTGAGTTTGAAGACTTCTTAGCTGTTTGCAACATTACGCACTGCCACAGCTTTTATACTTTTGTAAATTTTTTGATTTTTTTTTCTCTTACTTTGTCTTATTTTGCAGTTTTAGTTTATTTTTAATCTTATTTGACTTTTTTTTCTTTCTTATTCCACCGGAAAAATTGCACTGTAATTTCGTTGTACATGTACAATGACAATAAAGATATTTCTATTTCTATACTACCCTCAGAGTAACGGTGAAATAAAGAGGTGGAACAGGGTGTTTGTAAACGGCTTACAAACAGCTGACATTCAAGGTCAGCCGTGGCTGTCCTATATTACTTACTTTGTCCTTGCTTATCGGGCTACTCCTCATGCAATAACTATGTTTCCCCTGCCGAACTGCTGCATGGCCACCCTTTTCGCATAAAACACCTGGCTCCTCCACGTGCATCTTCTCATTTGAAATGTGGGACATTGAGCAATATGGTTGCGCAACGCCAAGCTAAGATTAAACAGTACACAGATGTTGCTTCCCCAACAACAAACCCTGGATCAGCTGTGACCTGAAGAACCTCCTGAACAGGAAGAAGAGAGCCTTCAGGTCCAGAGACCTGGTAGGAGCTGAAGAGGGTGCAGCAACAGCTTAGGGATCAGCTGAGGAATGGGCGAGATTCCTACAGGAGGAAGCTGGAATTGAAACTCCAGCAGGACAACATGAGAGCGGTGTGGTCTGGAATGAAGAAGCAGACCCATCACAGGCAGCAAAGAGAGAGCTGACGAGTTTAACACCTTTTTCAGTAGGTTTAGCTCTCTTTTATATTTTTCTCAGTCTTTTTTTCCCTCTGCTGTCAGTTGCTATGGTAACGAACAAATTTCCCACGTGTGGGATCAATAAAGTATTTCTGATTCTGATGTATAATTGTTATTGTAATTATGTTATATTTTACTAGGCATTTACTGGATTCTATTTATGCATGTCTATTGTATTGCAGAAATATGCTTGATTCCTGCCTTCAGTAACAAATAATAGGTCAGCGGCAGGCCTGCTTTTGATTTGTGGTCTCTGTTTTCTTTCTGTACCGGAGTGTTTATGGAGCCACGACACCTGCAATGCAGACTAGACAAAAACACACCAGTCTAATGTTGTATTTTGTATGTTTTTACCTTCCCTCACTGAATAATAAAAAAATAAGCCTTATTGCCTTGAGGACTGAGTGTCATGGTAGCGATGACGAAACAGACCCAGTTGCTGAAACCCGGAAGGAGACTCAGACTCAGGGACTTGGTTGTAAATTTAATTCATATTAAACGCCCAAGAAATAAGTGTAGAGCTTGGAAGCAAGAGAGTCTGGTAGGAAGTTCCAATGGAGTTTCCAGAAGAGCGTCTGTGGTTCTGCGCTGAGAATCCTGTGAGCACGAGGACGCGCAGTGGCGGATGATCCTGAGCGCAGCGAGGAGGATTGCGTGGCTTGAACGGCCTGAGGCGTGGAGGGACCAGCGGCACCCGTGGAGAGTAGAACCTGAAGGTGTAGGACAAGACAAGGTAAGAGCGTGACTTGACTTGGGGGAAACGAGACTTAGCTTGAGGCCAGGCATAAGCACCGGAGAGAGTGTAATGGACTGGCGTAGAAAGCTGGGATGGATCTCCTAATGAAGGTCTGCCGGTGATGAAGTGATGAGGTGCAGCTGGTTCCAATGAGCAGAGTTGGGAGGGGGAAGGTGACAGACGGAGGCACCGTAACAGTACCCCCCCCAACGACCGCCTCCAGGCGGTCCAGGACGGCGATCAGGGTGAGCCCGGTAGAAGTCCTCGATGAGGGAACGGTCCAGAATAAGCGAGTGGGAGATTCATGAGCGCTCTTCTGGACCGTAACCCTCCCAGTCCACCAGGAACTGATAACCGCGGCGCCGGTGACGAACGTCCAGAACCCGACTGACCGTGAAGGCAGGGGCGTTGTCAACGATACGGGCGGGAGGTGGAGAAGCGGATGGCGGGCACAACGGACTCTCCAGGAAGGGCTTGAGTTGGGAGACATGAAACGAGGGGTGTACCTTCAGGGCTGCTGGAAGCTTGAGGCGCACGCAGGTGGGGTTGATAACCTTCTCGACCGTGTAGAGACCGATGAAACGGGGAGCCAGCTTGCGGGAGGTGGCCTGAAGAGGGATGTCATGGGAGGAAAGCCACACCTTTTGTCCCGGCTGATAGATGGGACCCCTCACCCTGCGGCGGTTGGCAATCTGACAGTTCCTCTCCCTAGTGCGCAGGAGGGCTGCTCTGGCCTGCCTCCAGACGTGCTGAACCCTCTGGAGGTTTCTCAATTTCTCAATTTATTTGTTTAAAGGATAAGCCCCTTGAGATGTGTCATCTCGTTTTCAAGGGGGTCCTCAAGATACAACAAAACAAGCAAATACTGACAGATACAGTTGAGTAAGTTTTACATATATCAAAACAAGACAAAAAAGAACTTAAAATTTACAAGACAACAAACAGGCACACACACACACACAAACATAGGCATTTAATGCACCTACTAGTAATTAATTTAAGGTAAGGAAATACAATAATAAATAAAAGGCAGAAAAGAAATCAAATTAAATCAAAAACAGTTACAGGAGTGTTGAAGATGTACTAAACAGGCATTTTTAAATGCAAAGAATGAGGTTAAAGAGCGAATGGATGGAGGAAGATTGTTCCAGTCGGAGGGTGCCTTATAATTAAATGAATATTTTCCAATTTCTTTTTTAACTCTTGGAACAACAAAAAAGATTTGATCTGCATGACGTAAATTATAAGAAGACTGAAAAGAAGTTAGATATTGTTTGAGATAGTCTGGATAGCTAAGGTTAATACATTTGAAAATGAACAATAGCCAGTGAAGCTGATGTCGAGAGGATAGGGGAAGCCAGGACAGTTGCTGAAACATAAGACAGTGGTGAGTTCTAAATGGACAACGAAGAATAAACCGTCACAAGCTGTTATAAATAACATTCAGTGGTCGGAGGTTAGTGAGAGTAGTGTTTTGATAAATTATGTCACCATAATCTAAAATCGGGATAATCAGTTGTGAAATGATTTTCTTCCTGACTGAGAGACTAAAACAATTGATTGATAGATAAAGTAATTTTAAATGATACGAAATTTTGTGGACAATGGACTGTATATGAGCACTAAAAGAGAAAGAGAGGAGTCAAGCCACAAACCAAGGTATTTGAATTTTTCTGCTACTGAAATAAGTGACATGTCCAGGTAAGTTAAATTTATTTCACTTGCAGCTACAGGACGTAGTCTTTTTTGAAACAACATAAAATAGGATTTAGATTTGTTAAGTAGAAGTTTATTGGATTGTAACCACAATTGAACAGAATTAAAATTATGTTGAATTTAATGTTGAAAGTCAACAGTGTTGTATTTAGATGAGTAAATGACAGTATCATCGGCATAAAGTTGAATATTGCTGTAGATGCATTTAGTTGGAAGGTCATTAATGAAAATAGAAAATAAGAGGGGACCGAGTGAGGAACCTTGTGGAACGCCTTTGTCTACGCTTAGAAAGTTGGAATAGCTGCCAATAAAAAGCACACACTGCTGACGATGATGAAGGTATGAGTTGAACCAAAGGAGCGAGGATCTATCAAGGCCAATTGAATGAAGTTTGTCCAGTAACAGATAGTGATCTACCATGTCAAAAGCTTTGGTAAGATCAATAAATAAGGCACCAGTTAACATGTTATTATCAAAACCAGAGAAAATATCATCGGTGAATTTTAACAAAGCTGAAGTTGTGGAGAAATGCTTTCGAAAACCGGATTGGAAAGGAGATAGTATATTATTAAGTGTTAAGTATTCCGAAAGTTGATTAAAGATAATTTTCTCATATACTTTGACAATACTGTTGATGATTGAGATTGGTCTATAATTGCTCATGTCATTAGAATTCATGCCTTTGTGAAGAGGTACAACTTTTGCACGTTTCCAAGCCAAGGGGACTTCAGACGTGCTAAAAGAGAGATTTAAAAGAGCAACCAAGGGAAAACAAAGCACATGAGAAGCAAGTCTAATAAATTTTGCTTCGATGCCATCTGGACCAGCACTACTGGTGGATGAGAGCTAATTTATGACCTGTTCCACATCAGTCGGATTGACCATTCTGAAGGAAAAGGTACAGCCACTGGACATGTTAACACAATGAGAAATGGAATGAGAAGGAGATTGAACAGAAGGTGATATTGAGAAATGCTGACAGAATGCCTCTGAGATAACAGCCGGATCATTTGTACACACATTGTTAATAAGCATATTAGTTGAAGCAGAATCAGTTTTTCCTAATAGGTTGTTAATTTGCCTCCAAAATTGCTTTGGGTTATTAGCATTGTTAGATAGACTTTCTTTGTAATAGTTCGATCTAGCATTTCTAGTTCTTGTAGTGCAGATATTTCTTAAACGTTTGTAAGCATCCCGATCAGCAGGGTCTTGAGTATGATGGAATTTCTCCCAGGCTTTATCCCTCTGTCTGAACAGACTAATCAGTTCTCCATTTACCCACGGCATCTGTTTGTCTTTTACTCTGATCGCAGTTGGTGGTGCATGTTTATCAATAACATTCAGTAACTCAGTAGAAAAATAGTCCCAAGCTTCATTTATGAAAGGAATTAAGTCGCGCCAGAATCAATGAGAGCTTTACAAACATGGGTTCTTAACAGATAGCATAGCTTGACAGGTATGTATAGAAAAGTATTCTCTGTGGTCAGAGGAGGATGACCTGCCCGCGGCCTGCCTTCTCTTCATGTTTTTAAACATAATGAACATTGGTGAATGAAATGACCAGCCTGCCCGCAATAAAAACAGGCACCCTCCTCTCTACGTCTCCGTCGTTCCTCAGGTGTTAGTTTGGAATGTTCTATTTGCATAGGTTCCTCTGCAGATTTTCCAGCCTGCTCAGGAGAAACGGAATGGAGGGATTCAGTGAGATTATTAGAAGAAAGGAGAATGACAACAATTTTCCAATTAATATTAAGCAAATCCTCAATAAAGTTATCAATATTTAATGTTTTTGTTTGTCGAACTTTAACCAATTTTGGGGGAAGATGAGGAGTTTTAATTTTCCAAATGCAATATATGATACAGTGGTCACTGAAGCAATCTGATAAGACACCTGAGTCCTGGATTTTGTCTGGATGTTTTACTAGAATCCAGTCAATGAGAGATTTAGAATTAGTGCTGATTCTTGTAGGTTTGGAAATTAACTGTGAGAAATTAGAGCTATTAAAAAGAGTACATTCAGTAGCAGATGACGGACATAACCAATTTATGTTAAAGTCTCCCAACAGGATCATTTCACTTTTACTACCCAAAGATGTAGCAGTAGAAACAATGTTTTTAACTGGGTCAGAGGGTGAATTGGGGGGTCTGTAAATATTACCAATTGTGAAATGTTTATGATCATGCAAAATTAATTTAATAAACAGGCCTTCAAAACACAATGGTGCCACTTTAGGTAAAATGACCTGTGACTGTATGTTTGAAGACACATATGTAGCTACTCCACCTCCTCTCTAGCTTCTATCTGCTCTGTACAGAGTGTAATTGTCCAGGCTAATGACACTGTCTGAGATATTAGAAGAAAGCCATGTTTCAGATATAGTGATGACACTGGGTTTATTGTAAACAAGCCAGGCCCTTAGTTGATCTATTTTTGGTAATAGACTCCTCATATTAACATGAATTATTTGAAGACCTTTAACCATAATTCAGGGAACAGGAGAAAATAAACTGCAATAAACAACACTGCATGAAGCAAATTTTACTAACAATGACTGAATTAATAATTGCCAGGGGCACAATAACAGTCACACACATGCACAGACATTCACACAAAACACATAATTGAAAAAGCTGGAACATAACTGTTCAAAACCCAAAAATTTATTACCACCAGATGGAAATGAGTATTACCAGAAATAAAGAAAAAAAAAAGGAGAAAAATCTGCTCAACATCAGCAAATGTAGCTAGTGTAAATATTCAGAGCTGCAAAAAGAGAAATGAAAAGCTGCACGAAACAGAGGGAACAGCGCCTTGCGACATTACGTCATTACAGTAGTAGTTTACGGCAAACAAAGTTTCATATGGCCGTCAGTGTAAATTAAAGAAGTTTAGGTAGTTCAAAAGAAAAACAGTAGAGAGATTTTTACCGTCCATACTCAGAGGGACTGTTGGGAAAAATCACGAATGAAGATCTCAGCCTCGTCAGGTGAGCGAAAGAACAGCTTTTTCCCCTCGACGTGGACTCGAAGCGTTGCAGGATATTGCATAGCATATTCAACATCCAGGTCACGGAGCTTCTTTTTTACCGTAGTAAACAGACGGCGTTTCTTCATCAAACCAGCGCTGAAATCAGGATAGATATGCACTCGATTTCCTTCAAACAGAAGCTCCTTTTTGTCACGGGAGAGGCGAAGAATGTTGAGCTTGTCCTGGAAGTGCAGAAACCTCACTAGGATTGGCCGTGGAGCAGTTTTGGGATTGGGATTAGGTGTTCCAGGAGAACGATGTGCTCTTTCGATGACCAGAGGAGAGGGAAGTTTATCCTGACCAAAAAGTTTAATGAAAAGCTGACCAACGAAGCCGATCATGTCACGGCCCTCAGAACCCTCTGGCACACGAAGAAGGCGAATGTTAGAAGCTCTACTCCGGTTTTCTGCATCTTCAACTTTCTCCGCCAGGTAAGAGTTCTGTTTCTCAAGTTGTTTTATGCGAGTCTCCAGACGAGACAGCTCATCTTGATTGGAACCAACGCGGCCTTCCATTTCACCCACTGTAGTCTTCATTGAGTTCAGCGAATCTTGCATCTGGTGGATGCTATTATGAATCGTGTCGAGTTTAGCGTCAAAATGAGATAACATCTCATTCTTGAACTGCTGCAGAGTCTCTACCAAGGTTTTGTTTGTCACAGGTTGACCCATATCCGAGTCCATGTGGTCAAAATGAACAATGACACAGTTTAGTATGTAAATTTTCAATGGACAAATTTCCAAAAGACTCAGCCAAGCATGAAAGCAGCCCAAGTAAGAGTTGAGCAGGTTAGGTAATTATAAGCACCAGACTGAGGTTTTCATCGGAGCTCACATCAGCCCTGCTGCACTGTCGGCCATCTTGAGTTATTTTAGCATATACACGCCACATATACACATGGAGGTGATGTTGAATAGAGGGCACGGCCAGATCAGACTCCTGAGAGGGGAATAGAGGGGGAAAGTAGCCCAGGGAAACCTCGAAAGGTGACATACAGGTGGCTGATGAGGGATGGTTGTTGTGAGCATACTCTATCCAGACCAGGAACGATCTGCTTGACATAAAATATAAACATGGGTTAAAACAAAAAAAAGTCATAAAAACCATAATCTACAAACAAAAATCAAAAAATGAATAGTTCTTATTTGAGAAAGGACTGTAAATGTTATTTATTATTAATGTCATAATTATTATTGGTCTGTCATTTTTATCTCGTCAACTCCTGGAACAGCCTCTTTTTTAATTGCAAATGTTTTTTTTTTTTTGCAAATGTGACTTTAGCCAAAGCATAAGAGATTATTAAAGTTGATGCATTAAAAACGTTTCTATGTAGACGACTATATAGTCTATATAAAGTGTAATGAATGGACATTTTTTTTTTAACTGAGCATAAATATTGGAGCTAATGCATGGACACACACTCAAAAGGCTGTTTTGTGACGCTTATATTGAAATGTTTGCCGCATGTTTTGGTTATTTTATACAATTTTATGCAATACATTTGCTTGAAATTATTTTGAAAGGAACTGACTGTGGAGATGGTTATAAAGTGATTGTATTTGTGAGTAAATCTCTTTTTCTTGTGCTATTGTGTTGACACCATATTAAATACGTCGCTCTAGCTCCCCCTGCTGGTGATCCGTGACTACTACAACCTTTTTTTGTGGAAGTGTTTTCCAGCTTCCAGTAATTACTGAGAAACAAAAGACTTTCCAGTTCAATTATATTAAGTATTATAAGTTTGTCTTTTGGGGCTTCTCTTCTTGGTTGTATGGCGTGGTTACGGTAAACGAGAGCTGTTGAGATTAAACCGGGAGCTTGTGGTAAAACCAGCGTCTGCATTCTTTGAAACGCCACAGTATTTCTCTTTAACCAAACTAGACGTCTGTACTGCAGACTCAACCTGAGTCTCCCAATCCTGAAGCATTTTTCATGACCAGACTTCAGAGTAAATACGGACTTCTTGAGCTGTGGAACCACTTTGGAGCCTTGAACGTCCATCCTGAGACTGGAAGGTTGGGAGTTCAAATCCAGGCCCATACTAAAGACTGAAAATGGGACCCAGTGTCTCCCTGCTTCACACTCAGCATTAAGGGGTTGGATTGGGGGGTGAAACCACCAAATGGTTCCTGAGTGTGGTATTGTCTGCAGCTCACCGCTCCCCCAGGGGAGGGGAGAACAAATTTCATACATCAAGGTTTGTCACACCTAATGAGACTTTCATGAAGAAACCATAGATCATTGGTTTGTTGAATGCATGTATGTAAACAAATATTTGTTAGGATTAGGAAAACACCAAATACTTTTTGGAGTATTCATTGGTGATACTTTATTGCATTTAGTTCTTCATGTTTTAGTAACACTTGGAAAATGTTTTCTTTACATGAAGTCCTTTTTAAAAATCCAACCACTCTTTAGTTTGTTTCTGAAGGAGGTCTGCTTATATTTTACTTCACTTAGTCATGAAAAGTAGAAAACACAAGAACAATGTCCACTTTTGATTTTGAAGTTCCCCTAGTATTTGAATACTTAGTTTTTTTTTTCTTTTTTTCTTTTTCTTGATGTTGGAAATTGTAGCTTGAAGAGCTAATAAAAAACATGCTTTTACTGAGGCATCTGGTTGGTCAATTTATAACTTGAAGGAATTATGAAAAAAATATTTAAACAATGAGGATCATCAAGAACATCTAACAAGTAAGGGTTGATGGCTGATGAAGTGTGCATTATCAGAAATTAACGCATGACGTGGAAGCCTGAACCATCTGACGCGAAGCGGAGGACGGTTGCTTCTGTGAAGTTAATGCAGACTTCAAAGGCCATTAACCGGCTTGTACCACGGTCACTTACAAAAGCAATAAATATGAACCAGTTTTTAGTCCTTAATCCTTGTTATTTTTCCGATGTGGATCACTTTTTTCATAAAACGCACATCATTTATTACGTGATGCAACACCGCTGTAGTTAATGTCCGGTTATATAAAGCGATATATATATATATATATATATATATATATATATATATATATATATATATATATATATATATATATATATATATACATATATATGAAGTTAATGTCCGGTTATATAAAGCGATATATATATATATATATATATATATATATATATATATATATATATATATATATATGAAGTTAATGTCCGGTTATATAAAGCGATATATATATATATATATATATATATATATATAGATATGCTGGTGAAACTGACTAGATGGTGAAACTAAAGTTTATTTTAAAGTAGCGCAGTGATACAGAACATTTAAGCTTTGTGACCGGAACTTTTTTATGGCGTGCGGTTATCCTGTGGTATATGACTTTTTAATACACACCCAGCAGCCAATCAGACTCGAGTACTCACCCAGACCATGGTCTAAAAGTAGGTATTCGAGCAAGAATGACTGAGTAACAGCTGTTTATTTCTTTAGAGAAGTCTCTGGGAGTTTTCTGGGTCTAGTGATGGTTTTCATAAATTCTTTTTTTACACCCTTAGATATAAGTCAACACGTTCCTCGATACACCACCTCAGAAATGTTAAGAGTTTCTCACAGCTGTATCAAGAACATCCAAACTCTACCTTTGACATAGCAAAAATCAGAAAAAATGGAACAGAAAAAAGCAAAATAATAATATCAAAAATCACATAAAAATAAAAGTAAAACATGAAAAACATATTGAAAAACAGGTCAAATGTCATGTTAGCCGAACGAAAGGTAACAGACCAGGTAGCTAGCTACCTGGAAGGACCATGTACACCAGAATGCAGGATAGTTAGTTTTAATGTCCAGGTGGAAATCAATGAACAGGAAGGGAGTTCTGTGACTGTTGGATTGTAGCAGACTAAGAAGAGGAGGGAAGATTTCCATTTCCTTAAGAAATTCAGCAAAATCACATGGTTCAATTACATTTCTCTACCAGATGTTACTGTTCTTTGTTGGACTGAAGCCTTGAAAATCTCTGTTTTTTGGTCCAATCAGAGCTGAAAGCTCCAGAGTTGGTTCTGCTTTTCAATCCTCCCTGTTTCTCCATCTCAGCTTCTTCTTCCTCCAGTAAATCTGGGAACTTCTCTGTTTTTCAAGAGGCTTTTCTAATGTCAGACGCCATTCATTGAAACCCATTTAGAGCTGAAAGTTCTCCTCTATGCTGATGACTCTTTGCTGTCTTCAGCTGAAACATCAGAAAGTGTCTTGATAAGGCGTTGACATATGATGGAGGATCAGGAGGTTCTTCCAGATGACTGGACAGCTGCAGCCAAAGTCATCATGGAGACTAGGAGAAGGTTCTCGGTCTTCCATCTGGAATGAGATGAAAATACTGAAAAGATCAGGAGACTTGGTGTTGGAATGAAAATGTTCAGGAGTGTGAAAAAATGGGACTCCGTCTTAGAGCTCAAACTCTCACAGATCAGACATGTCTTCTAGTCATCCTCTGGGTTTGCTCACATCTCAGGAGTATGTTCTTCTTCTTCAAAGGTCTTCATGGTTTCATGGAGACTGTGACCAGATGAGTGGAGAAAGTCCTCTCCACTCATCTGGAAGAGAACCTGCTGCAGAACCTGTGCTGTGATCCTAGAACCTACAACAGACTCCCAGCTGATCTGGTCTGATCTGTTGGAACCGACTCCATTCTGAAACTCATTCATCATTCATTCATTTACTATTCCATTTTTCCTTTCGGGGTCACGGGGCTACCAGAGCTTACATGGCCATTTGTGGGTCAAGGCAGGAGATGCCCTGGACAGGTCGACAGTCTGTCGCAGGGTCCATCCTGAGGCTTTACTGCTGAATTCCTGTCCACCAGGGGGCAGCACTGCTTCAATCCAGCAGCAGGTTACCTTGATCTTCTGAAGGATCTGAAGCCGTTACTGAGGAACAAAGTTGTCCTTCAGAAATGTGGTTCTGCTGAAGAACATTCTTCCAAACTAAAGCACAGCCAAAGTCCCCAAAGATCATCTAGAAGATCCACATTCTTTCAGTCAGAGCTGCTCTCAGGTCGACTCTTGTTCCAAAGTCAAAGTCAGCTTTAGTTGAATATACTGAATGCACATGATATACAGCACAGAGGAAATGTCTTTCCTCTCAACCCACAGTGCAAGCAGCCTATAATAATAATAATAATAATAATAATAATAATAATAATAATAATAATAATAATAACAGCAATCTAAACAGTGCAAAAGAACAATGAGATGGTTTAAAGTGACAACAGTGCTAGGAAACAGTAAGTAAACAAGTGGGTGATGGTGGTCTTTGGAAGTTTCTCTGGGATGGATGGGAGGGGTCCTGATGGCTTTGCGGGTGGGGGGGGGGTTGATAAATGTCCGAGAGGCCAGTGAGAGGGACACCGATGATCTTCTCAGCTGTTGTAACCCTCAGTGGCGGTTCTACCCTGAATTACTCCCCGGGCGAGACCCTCCCCAGGCGCCCCCCCCATAGAGTCACTTTGTCCATGTCAACTGACATGTTTTATTGTCATTGAAATTAAGAAATTGATTGAAAAAAAATACGTTTATCAGAATTCTGCACTGCTTTATAACAGTTATCAGAACATACAAAATAAAAGGCCATCAGCATGGCAAAAATACAGTTAGGTAGGAAAATATTTAATCAAACACAATAAAATAAATATTATAAAGCACAAATCTTTTATCACACAAATAACACGCTAAAATAAATATAACTGCAGCACCAAGACACTAAGAACAGAAACACTAACTAAAACCTAACCTTTCTAGTCTTCCTTGATGCAAACTCATCAATAACATCATCATATGAAATCTGCCCCCCCCTGAATGATTGATACTAACAACAGCAGGTTAGTGAGTCGCTTGTGAGACATCGGTGACCTCAGGTATGATTTGAACCACTGGAGTTTGGAAATTTAGGAAATTTAAATAGTCATGCTCTAAATCAATTTCTACTTAAGAGAAGAAAAATGAGCTCATGTTTGCTGTCTTCAATCCTTTGTCTGGTACATTTTAGTTATGACCTGTTACATGTTGTTTTGTTACCATAGAGTTGTAGTAAATGGTAAATTGTCATCTTTAAAACTACCTACAGATGTATGCAAATTCTTTTGAGTTATATTATAACCCAACATTCATAGATAAATAAAAAATAAACTTCATACATGCAGGCTCAAAATTAACCCCTAAATCCCCAGTTAAAAAACATTGTGAAAACGTTTAGGCGGCCACAAATGATTATTACAGTGATGACCAATCTGCAGCTATTTGTCCCATAAGCATGTTATGGCAGCAGCAGCAGCAGCAGAACAGCAGCAGCAGCAGCAACTATCACAGCTTATTTAACATTATGAACTAATATACAACAGCAAAACACAACAAAACCTTTGTGTTACAGCAGAGCAGACAGACACATGAATCATAACTAATGTTACAAGTTAAACCAGAGCAAACGTTTAAGAAGAAAAAATCTTAAAAATGACGTTGTTTGCAACATTTGGGCCTACTTCAGGTTTTGTCATCAACCAAAAAAAAGTTTTCCTCTGCAACGTTGTTGTTGCAGGGCAGGTAGTTTTAGAAAACATGCATGTAACTGTGTGGACAAACCCTTTTCTTTATCCCTTTTCTCCTCTTCTTCTTTCCTTTCTTTAGGCACCAGATGGCTTTGACCTTTTTTTCTCCATATTTCAGATGTTTTTGGCATTTAGCATAAATGTCCTCACTAAGGCATCAAGTCCGTCGGCTAAACCAACTGTCACCTTAGTGACAGCATTGTTTTGTGTTCCCATTTTTTATTTGAGCATTTAACACTAAAAGTAACCCAAAAAAGCACGATATTTTTATACCTTTATTAAAATTTAGCTTAGAAAATGTCACCATATGACTGACTTTTTAAAAAGTTTATAAAGTAGATCCCACCCCTCGCCCTTGTCCCCCACCTGGCCAATTCATTTGGAAGCAACTCACAGGTGAACAACTCCAGGTTTTTAGCTCTGTGTTCATCCAAACAGACCCTGATAAAACACTGAGTAGTTATGAATATGAAAGATCATAAAATTATGTTTTCTTTGTGTTTATTTAATTATATTAAAGACATTTTGATCAGAATGACAGTACTGCCATTTAGCTGCAGCTACACCTGTTATAACTGTCTCCACCAATCATTCTTGGAGGCTTGATCACATGTCATCAGTCTGACCAATCAGAAGTGGTTAAAGTCTTCACTTCCTTGTTCTGATTCTGCTCATAAAGTCTCTCAGTTCCAACAGAAATACCAGCTAAAGCTCGTCTTTAGTGGTGTAGCTTTCCATAGAATCCGGTGTCAGACCGTGGAACAAGAGAACAAAACCATGAAGCTCAGAGAAGCTGGTCTTTCTGCGGTCAGCGGATTTTCGGCACTACATCTCCCATGATGCATTGGGTTAAAATGACTGTCTTAGCGCACGAGCCTCTCCTCTTTTTTTTCATTCATTCATTACCCCAACCCCCCAACATCTTTATCTCAACTTTTGCAGTCAAAGAGCTTCAGCTCTTAACCCTTGTTCTATCCTAGGCACTTTACCGTTGGGAGTTGGGTCATCTAGACCCACTAGACAGAGCTCTGAACCTTTTTTTTCAATGATTTGTGATCTTCACTGGTGTCAATGGATTACATGAAATCCTCTCCACCTTTATCCACCTTTGTCATGGTAGGAGAACACCTCAAAGGAAGGGGGGGGGGGGGTCATAGGATAGAACAAGGGTTAACAATGTACTGCAGAGTCTTCCGGCAGGTGCATCCTCTGTACCACTCAGTGATGCAGCTGGTCAGGATGCTCTCCATGGCCCCCTGTAGAAGGTCTGCATGATGGGGGAGGAGCTCTGACCCTCTTCAGTTGTGGAGGAAGTACAGGAGTTGTTGGGCTTTCTTGGCCAGTGATACGGTGTTGTGGTTCCAAGACAGGTCGTCGGAGATGTGCCCCCCCAGGAACTTGGTGCAGCTCACCCTTTCCACAGCAGCACCATTGATGATCAGTGGAGCGTGCTGGGTGGGGGTTCTCCTGAAGTCCACAACCATCTCCTTTGTCTTCTCCACATTCAGGTGGAGATTATTGTCTTTGCGCCACAGAGCCAGCCTGTTCACCTCCCTCCTGTAGGGGGTCTCATTGTTGTTGTTGATGAGACCACCACTGTTGAGTCATCCTCAAACTTGATAAAGAGGTCGGAGCTTGATGTTGGGGTGCAGTCGTGAGTCAGCAGAGGGAAGAGAAGGGGGCTCAGCACACATCCTTGGGGGACCCCTGTGTTCATTGTGATGGTGCTGGAGGGGTTGTTGCCTGTAGTTTCCCTGTCAGAAAGTCCAGCATCAGCAGCAGGGAGGTGTTTGGTTCTAGCTGGTCCAGCTTGTGGATGAGCTGCTGGGGGTGGGGGGTGGGGGTGGGGGGGGGGTGTTGAAGGCGGAGCTTAAGTCGACAAACAGCATTCTGACATGAGAGTCTATAGTTTCCAGGTGGGTGAGGCTGAATGGAGGGCTGTGGAGATGGTCGATCGGTTAGACCCATATGTAAACTGGTAGGGTCCAGAGTGGGGGTGGGGGGTGGGGGTGGACATGATGTGATGACAGTCTGAATGCTGATGTTTTTGTCTGCAGTAAAGAGGTCAGAGGTCAGAGCAGAGCTTTCAGCAAACAATGTGATCAGAAAAGATGGAAACATTCACAAAGAAACTAGAAATGTTCCATAAAATCAGAATAATGGTGATGTCTGCAGATCAATTCCTAAACACTGATGATCTGTTTGAGCTCAAAGGAACAGTTCTGCTTTGAACAGACGACCCTGAAGGCATCAGAGCTCCTGCTGCAAACTCCAACATGTTGGCTGTGATGCAACAACCTGACAGTTGATCTGATAGCAAAGGAATGGACGAGGAAGACGGACGAGAAGGAAAGTCCCTGCAGAGAGCTGAAAGACGACAGGAACAGAAAACAGATCAGATATGAGGTGGAAAATGAAACACCAGAAGATCCTGATCCTTTGAGGGAAAACAGAGATTTGGATGATTGGAAAGATCAGTTTGACTCTTTTTCTGGACTTTTTCTAAAGGTCCTGCATTAATCAAAGTGTCAAACTAAAGTGTTTTTCTGCTCCTCACATCTTTCTCACCGTTGGAATCTGTCAGAGTTCTTCCTGGTATCTGTGACAGATCTGGAAGATCCACATTCTTTCAGTTTGATGTTTTCTTTGTGATCAAATCTCTGCCTCCAACGGCTTTTCTGACTTGTTGACATTCAGACTTCAATCTGCTCAGTTCTGAGCTTCTGCAGTGGAGAACGATCATCTAAATCCTAAAAACATCTAAATCCTAAAAACATCTCAATCTTGAACAGAACCCTCTAAAAACCCAATGCAATCTGTAATTAAACTGATAACTCTACATCATCAAATTCATTTGTTCTTCAGTCATTTTCCTTCAGTTTTAGGATCTTGTGGATTTGAAACGTTGTGATTCTAACGGAGCTGGAAAGAAAAAGCTTCTCAGCTTCACTGTCAGACATTTTCCTGAGCTGCATGTGAACAAACTCTCTGTTCCTCTGAGTCTGACTGATGATCAGAAGGAGCTGGTTCCAGGAAATAATCAGGCCCCTCCCTTCAGCTCCTTCATGAGGTTGTGTTACAAAAACAGCTTATGAATCTTCAGAAAACCAGCGTAAATTTAATAGATCAGGATTAGTCTTGGTTAGAATATATAAATAACTTTGAAACTGATCAGTTTTAGTATGCTTGAAATAAAGGGAATAAAGGAGCTTTCAAAGAACGAATCTGAGAAAGTGAAATCAAGTGTTGAGTTTAAAGAGAAGGTTCTATTTTTGTATTTATCGCACCATAGAAAACCATCAGAAGCACAGATTCCAACAGAAAATCGACTGTGAAATATGGAACCTGCATGTAATCTTAACACCAAATTTGTATATGCACCAATGGTAAGAGAGAAGTAACCTTTCGTCTTTCCAGAGGGACGCACCTTCAGAAGGCCATCGAGGAGCAGGCCAATAGAAGAGTATCCAAGAACCAAGGAGATCATAGATGAGGAAGGTCAACATCTCATGTAGAAATGGACGGCAGCTCGGCTGGATTTGATGTTTTGTACTTGAAATCAGCGGTTCTCAAATAGATGGACAACAAAAACAGACTACTGAAATATCAATTGGTAAAGGGGTGTCTGGATACCAGCAAAGATGAGATCCATGAGGGATCGTGGTTTTGATAGTATTTTAACTGGGCTGAACCTCAAACATTTAGAGGCAACAAGTCTCTAAATGGAGATACTCTTAGTCGAATGTCATCTGCTTGAAAGCAGAGCAGACTGAGGATTGTTTTGCAGACACACATTTTAACTCTTGGATCTGAAGCTACAGACCATCAGTGATATTGTTTCTGCGAGCAGGGATACATTTTGCTTGTAGTGTAAAAGTATTTAAACACTAAACCATGTCAACTGATGATGCATTAAACTATTTATCATTGCATTTCTTGAAACAACCTTTGTAATAATCTCCACGGCTAAATTCTCTCAGAACCACATGATCTGTTAAAGAACCATTAGAGCTGTGGATTTGGGTTTAACGTCCTAAATTTCCGGGGGCTGGACATTCATAAACTAGTCTTCATAAAATTCCCCCCAAAACCAACGGAGGGTGCAGCATCAGTAAACAAGTGGAGGGAGACCAAAGACCCAAAACAGTCACTGTCATAACGAAAACCACTGCAAGCATCGAGAAGGAGAGACCAGAAACGCAAGACAGAAACACCCAGAACAACAGGAACACGGAGGTCCAGGACTGAACTATCTAGAACGAGAAAACAAGATGAACGGATGACCGTGGGGAATAATGCACATAGCAAAATTCAGGTGGCCCAATAGCAATAAACCCCATTCATACATCCAAAGATTAAAAAAAAAATGATGCTGCATGAATGTTAGGGATTTCATAGAGGGCAGAGAGGCCTGCATCAATGAACTATCCTGATTTATGTTGCAGAAAATAAATCCAGACGGGTGGAGGACCACACGTCTTGCTTGAATAAAGCGTAAACCCAGGTTCAAAAACGAGTCGCGACCATAGAGATTCAATGACCAGGGATAAAGGAGGAAAATAAACCACTGAGAAATCATCAATGATATGCAAAACAAAGGTGAGCCCATAGGATTACACATAGTCCAGCACAGGACTCCTGACTAATGTAGTCTAAACCATGACTGGTACGACAGCCGAAAGGTAAACTGATAAATAACACTCTGAGCCCCACCTACCAAAAGACGGCACTGGGAGGGATTAAGAGACAGAACAGTGAGAACATCTGCGATATCCGCCTTCCCCAGCTAAGCATTGCGTACGGTGGAATTAATCATGGAGATGGCATGGTCAGCATGGTCAGCATGGTCAGCATGGTCAGCCGAAGTGCAAAAAACAAATAATACCGGAAGAATCACAAGGAATTAGGCTGCTGATGCCCAGAATGGGTGAACTGTGAGGCGTCGACAGGTCTAATATAAGTCGCTTCAAATCTGAAAACTTCCAAGAGGCCACCCTTAGGGGCTGACTCGAAAATGGGAAAATGGGGTCCTGGAAAGAGCCCATCATACAGCCCCCACAAACCAGCCTGAAACCCCTGAACCATTTAGAGACAGAAAATAACAAAATATTTGTTAGGTTGAGAGGAAAAAGGGTGGCAGATGTCAGTTCCCCAAAGGCTAGGGCTGGACTCTCTAAAAATCCAGTAGAATCTGTAATGAAACTGATAACTCTACATCATCAAATCCATTTGTTCTTCAGTCATTTTCCTTCAGCTTTAGGATCTTGTGGATTTGAAACTTTGTGATTCTAACAGAGCTGGAAAGAAAAAGCTTCTCAGCTTCACTGTCAGACATTTTCCTGAGCTGCATGTGAACAAACTCTCTGTTCCTCTGAGTCTGACTGATGATCAGAAGGAGCTGGTTCAGCAGGTCCGGCAGACACCCCCCCCAACCAACCCACCCCAGCCCACTGAACCAGCCAGGATCCAGCTCAACCCAAGAGAGAGTCTGAAGCTGACAGAATATGTGTGGAGGACATTATCTCTAAACTAAATGGTCTGACATGAGGTTTCTGTAGTGATTGATGCTGAGATTATTTTAGATTTCCAGTTTAGGAGGTTAGTTTTCTTTGTGCTACAGACAGCGGTGAGAACCATATAAGCCTTGTTAGATTCTATGTTGTTACTTAGGTCACCTAAGCAGAGTTTGGGACATGCAGGGACTGTATATTGAAACCAGATTGATAAATCCTCACTGACCTTACTCCATAATGATTGGACAGGTGAACAGAACCACAGGGTGTGCATATAGTCATCTGTGTAGTTACCTGTACACTGTGTGCAGTGTACAGCTGACTGAATGAGACCCATTTTAACCCTTGTGCTATCTTAGATGACCCCCCCCCTTCCATTGAGGTGTTCTCCTACCATGACAAAGGTGGATAAAGGTGGAGAGGATTTCATGTAATCCATTGAACCAGTGAAGATCACGAATCATTAAAAAAAAAAAGGTTCAGAGCTCTGTCTAGTGGGTCTAGATGACCCAACTCCTAACGGTAAAGTGCCTAGGATAGAACAAGGGTTACATAACCTCTGTCCTGGTAGTAAATTCTGTGGAGAATCTTGTACTGAATACGTTGTAGATTATGACTTTTGGTCATATTAAAGGCATTCAGACAGAGGAAAACAGAAAGCAGAAGGTCACATGACCTTCACTGAGGTCAACAATCTGTCAATCAGCTTGAAGCTCCGCCCCTCCTCCCACCAAACCAATCAGGTTTCTTATTGAACTTGTTCTCCGTCTTTAGTTTCTCTGAACTTCCTTCTGTGTTCAAACATCCTTCAGCTCCTGACACGTCCAACAAGAAGCCCCGCCCCCTTTTTTCATCCATCTTGATGATGAGCGTCAGAAATAAACCTGATCAGAACCTGATCCTCTGGCTGTGGTGCAGTGGGTGTTCACTTAGTGAACAGCAGGCAGGTTGAGGGTTTGATTCCAGGAAGGCTGCTCCACCTGCTGCCCCGCCCACCTGTGCTGCCCCGCCTCCCTCCCAGGTGGACTCTTCCTGGTCATGAGTCAGTGATCTGAGCTGCAGCTGCGTTGACACGGTGAGTGGAGACTCTTCTTCCTCTTCATCTCTGTGAAGAAACTGAAGTGAGTTTGTTTCTGGAACTTTGTCTTCACTAACTCGACTGTTTGTTTCTGAATGTTTGGAGAAGATCTTCCTCTCTCTCTGAAAACTCTCATCCCTCTGCTGTTTCCAAACCTTCATCATTGTTGGATCATCAACATGGAGGACTCTTCTTCATCACCTCAACAACAATTAGCTGATGCTTGTTGTTTTTCTAAACTCTTCAAAGGTTTTATTTCTGACTCCAAACCTTCCTGTTCTCCTCCATCTAAGTCTGTGTGAGAACAGTGTTGGGAGGAACTCATTACTAAAGTAATAGATTACAGTTCCAGGTAACTGTGTGCTGGAACACAGTCATATTTCCTCATTCCAGGTTTATGAAGTCTCAGATTCCATCAGACCAACAACTTAGAACAGAAATGTTTGTAGCAGAGCGACCATGAGGCCTTAGTGGATGAAAACATAGATTTTTCTGCTTTTCTTCTCCAACTATAAATTCTATTCTTTCATATCATCTTCAGTGTGTTTAATCTGCTGTTGATCTTCGTTGACCCTAAACTTTAGTCGTTGCGTTCCTCATAGGTGTGTCTTGACTTGTCTGTCTAGTTTTTCTAGTTCAGTCATTTGAACTTGGAGTATTGGAGGCACTTTAACGGCTGTGTTTCAGGCCAAGTCAATTTGGCTTGCATCCACAAGGCCGTCTAACACTGTCAAAACTGGTTGGGAAAACAGTCTTAACCTCCAGATGATGGAAAAACTATGGAAGTCAGCATTGTCTCTTGTCCATTTGTCCAGGATCCACTATACCAATGCCAGAATGGCCTAAATACATCCTACTATCAGTGATGCCTGCAGCAGATGTCACCTCTCCTGCTAACCAGGCATATATGTTTTGGTCCTGCCCAGTGCTTGTATCACTCTGGTCAGATATATTTACCACATTTTCAAGAGCGTACAGATACTCCGTCACATCAAATCCCATGTCTGCAATATTTGGTATTCCCACAACTCCTGATACGCTAACTGAAGGGTTCACTGCATTCTCCACCCTATCAGCACGCAGGCTGATCCTGTCATGTCCACTGGGTCTGTGAGGTGACCATAATCTCCAACTAGAGAAGCTAAGATCCTCACTTCAAGGTTCACTTAGGGGGTTTCATGTTCTTCATGGGCTCTTTTCTACAATACATGGACTCCTTGACATTTCCTCACAATCTGGAGGCTGACTGAGCGCTGGAGTAACGAAGGGTTAAGGCTGTTACCGCAGTTACCTCATTCATTTTGTCATTAAAATAATGATACATTAAAATGATTATTTGTAGTTCTGAATGACTATGTGGTTTACTTATCTCCTATTTTGTGTCTGTCCTGGCCTGTTGGGGGTATGGGGGGGGGCTGACATTTGAGTGTTTTTCTACACAGCACTGTCCTCGCCCTGACATCTGATTATACACTCTTTATGACTGCTAATATGTAGAATGTTCAATAAACAATTTAAGAGTATTGGAGCCAACATCAAAATAAAAAATAAATACATTTACCAGAATAAATGAGTAAAATGATGAGGAAAAAGTTATAATTTCATGAGAATGAACTCGTAGGATAATGTGTTAAAGATTCAATATTATACGATAATAAAGTTATAAATTCATAAGTAATGAGTTAAGAATGAAGTCTTACATTTATGAAACAACAGTCTGCTTCCTGAGAAAAGTCTAGATAACAAAAAAAAGTCAGGATGGTGACAGACATAGAGAACATCGTCTTTCATTCAGAAATACTAAGTCTTTTAGTGAGTCCACATTGTTTTATTATACGTTTAAGGACATTGTAGAAAATTTCAGGACACTAGACCTCTTCAGGACACTCTTGACCCACAGGAAGTGGATTTCTGGCAGAACCGTTGATGCCGTCTGTAGCTGCAGAGATCCAAAGGCGTTCAGCTATAGTTACACCATCAACTCTATTTTTGAAAAAACATGGCTCTTTGGTAAATTATGACCTTTTCTCATGTTTCTACCACTTTATTTAAAAAATATATAACTTTATTCTTGTAAATATATAGTTTTATTTTTAAGGTGGTCCTAGTACTCCGTGGTAGAACCAGTTCTAGTGAAACAGCTGTTTTCCTGAGGCTCACAGGCCTGGAGTTCTCTGTTCTATTATCTCAGGGTGTTTCAGTCTGGAAAAGTCTGTTGGAAGAAGATGTTTCTGCTGTGTTGAATCAACGTAACAAATGAACAGCTGGACTCTTTTTTTCTGTCTGACACCACGACAATCGTTGCTTCACATTTGTCTGCGGCTCATCGGTTCCTTCATTACTAATCTGTTAGATCATGTGACCATCGGCCACGTTGGCCATTTTGGTCCAGTTCTGCTCAGAGCATGGATTGTGTTCAGACTGAGGAATCTCAGACAGAACCAAAGCTCAGTCCAATCAGAAATGAACCAAGAAAGACGGGTCAGAGAGCGGTTCCTGGTCCCAGACCAGAGTCCACTTGGATGTATTCAGACTGAAAATCCATTTCAGATTATCAGGGAAACGGACTCTGGTTCTCTTTAAACCAAACGTGTCAAGTTTTCTTTTTATGGACTAAACTCCCTTCCACTGAATTTTGATCCTCTGATTGTGTTTCCATTGTTTTCACTTTACCAGAAATAAACTTTATTGTTAGAAATCTGAAACCAAATCGTCCTTCATAGAAATGTTTGTGGAACATTTGTCTCTTGAGAAGTTTTTCTTCTGCAGCTGTTCTAAAGAAACAAACTAAAAAGTAACTCAGGACTCGGTTATCAGAGAGTAATATTGTAATGTAATGGATTACTTTTGAACAAGTAACCTGTAATGCTTTCCAGTTCAGAGGTTCATCAGTGGAATCAAAGTCTCTGTTGGAGCTTTGAGAGGAAGAATTCATGTCTTTCTTTCTTTTCTCCTCATTCTTTGATTTCTGTCTGTTTTTCTTGATGCTTCATGTTTCCTGAAGTGTAGAAACAGGAAGTTTGTTGTTTCTGTGTCAAAGTGACTGAATGGAAATGTTGCTGCTGCAGCTCCATGTCTCCACCTGCTGGAGGGAGAGCAGAAGTGCAGCAGCTGATGGCAGCTTCCTCTGATGATGATGAGGGTTTCCTCTGCAGGTGAAGGTGTGTGTGAGCTGATGTGGATCCAGTGAATCCAGCAGCATGGATCAGTGGGAGGAGCCACAGGTGGGAGCCCCTCCCTCTAAAAGCAGAGATGGTAACCATGACAACAAGAGCAAAGCTCAGAGGTGAGATGAACATCTGTCCATGATCTTCTTCATGTCAGAGCTCAGGACTCACACCAGCAACCTGCATTCTCCACAGGAACCAACCTGGACCTGGACCTGGACCTGGACCTGAAAAGGGGACCAAAGGGAGAGATGAGTTAAAGGGTGATAAACGTGATGGCAAAGACATCCGTTCAGGAAAGACACAGTAAGTGTTTGTCAGCGTTAAAATGGCCGGATTATAGCTCAGATTTTTTATTGAACTTGCTATTTGTTGTAAAAATGTATTTTTATTTATGTTTGTGACAATAAAAGATCAAAATATGACAAAAATTGGCATTAGAAACTTTTCATTACAACAGACTTCCAACATTTAATTTATGGCTAATTCAGACAAAATTATAGTGAGAATCAGAAAAAATGTAGGAAAAAAATTATAACAAACATATGAATAAAAAAATGAATGTAACCATTTTATTACAATAAAAGGCGTATGAATATTCAGGTAGAAGTCATAGTCTTAAAAAGGTTTCTGGTACAATAATGCGATGCGTATCGTATCGTGGGACATGTATCCGGATACATATCGTATTGCCAGACTCTTACCAAGACACACCCCTGTAGAGATGTCACGTATTTTTTAAATGTTAGGGTTTAGCTTGATGCTGTTGAAAACATTCCTGTTTTTCAAAATAAAACAGTATCATCGGAAAACTAATTTGATATTTCATATTTGTGTTTTTGTCCTCAAACAAATAAATGATTCCAGTGACAATAGCTGCAGTCAGTGTCACACAGTTAGACTGTGTGACACTGACTGTCATGAACAGAAATTGGTCTTTTGTCTTTGATCATGAACAGAATGTCTGACTGCAGATCAGTCTGTTCATGATCTGAGTTCAATAGTTTAATATGGAAGAGAATCTGATGAACCTTCAGAGCAGAAGAAATGAATTTCTTATAAAAAAATGTTTTTCTATCAGGAACCTACAGGATCCTGGACCTGGATCCAGCTGGGGGTTGTTCAAGAGTGGCGTGTCAAAGGGTTATAATCCAGACTTCAAGGACATCCGTCCAGGACTGGAACAGTGAGTGTTTGTCAGAGTTAAAGGATTCTGGATTCTAGTCCAGATGATCTGTAGTTTTCAGATGAAGGACTTGAGGTCTGGTTCAGTTCTGGATCTCTGATCAGACTCACTTGGAGCATCATGTGTGTGATGAGATCTTTTCAGTTGAGTCTTCTGAGAGTCTCTGAGAGACATCAGAGATGTTGGAGAAGAAAACATGTTGACTGCTGACTCTGACTGACAGCAGCTCCAGTCTGATTCCAACCAAATCAGGAGAAAAGTTCCAGTTTTCTCTGGTTTGTTATATTTTCTTGTTGAAATTGTCTGACTTTGGTTTCATAGTGTGGACGATTTCTCCAAGTCTGACAAAGTTGACCACACCCACAACATGAGCATCCATCAGGTCACCCACAGACTTTGCTGCTTTGTTTCCAATATTGTCGTCACAAATAAAATTTAATTTCATGAATATATTTGTTCCTTTCATGAAAATTATTGATTGTCCAATTTGTTTACATGTTTGTGGTACATTATTGATCATTTTCACGATTGGAAAGGAGCAGAATTGAAGAATACAATTCTTAGAATTATCTGCTCCCCTTTAAACATTTCATCATATTTACATTTCTCACTCCATCACCTGTGTTCAGATTTCACCATAAACGGTTCAAATAAACAGTAAATACATTCCAAACATACAAACTAATTTGTTTAAATTTATTCATCCGTTTAACTTGAATAATATTGTGAAAATGTTTTAACTGATTCTCCTGGGAATTCCACATTTTTAGACCTGCTATAGACAAACACTTTAGCTTTAGTTGTTCCAACAATCTGTTATTTGAAATCAAATCTCCTATGATTTTCATCTCCTGTGGTAAAAATCTAAAGCTTTTGTAAGTCTTCAGGTAAATCTCTGTTTCTGGATCTAAACATAACTAATAAGGTCTGCAAGTTGATTAAATCTTTAAGTTTTAATAAACCTGACTTAGTGACAAGTTCATTGTGTGATCTCTAAATTTAGCTTTGTGAATAATAATAGCTCTCTGTTGTAATAGAATTAAGGGCCTTATATTAGTTTCATATGTAATTTCCCCACACTTCAATACAATATGTAAAATTAGGTCAAACCAAAGAGCAACATAATCTGCATAATGAGATGAGAGATGAGATTTCCATGTTCATTTGTCGTCCAACATAAATTCAGACACCTGTTCTATGTTTATATTGTCAATGGACAAAGTCACTTCTGTTTTTTCTTTATTACCAAACACCATAAACTGTGTTTTAGTTAGATTTAACAACAGTTTATTGTAGTCAAACCACATTTTGAGTTTTATCATTTCCATTCCAATACTTTTAGCTAAGGTTTTCAGATTATCCCCAGAACAAAAAAAGTTAGTATCATCAGCAAATAAAACAAACTGTAACAACTTATAAATATCACAAATATCATTTATATATAAAATAAAAAGTTTAGGTCCCATAATTGAGCCTTGTGGGAGTCCACAAATAATATTCAGAGGATCAGACTTCTTACCTCCAAACTGCACATGTTGTTGTCTGTTTTGTAAATAACTGATGAGTCAGTTCAGGGCGATTCCTCTAACCCCAGATGCAGATCATTTAGAAATCAGGATAAATGACGTATACTTATATAGCGCTTTTCTACCTACAAGGCCCAAAACGCTTCATCCAGTCACACACACATTCACACACTGCTGCCAAACACAGGCGCCCCCCCACCACCAGAACAAGGTGGGGTTCAGTGTCTTACCTAGGGACGCATTGACAGAATGATCTATAGTGTCAAAAGCCTTCTTTAAATCAATGAAAACTCCTATTGTGTATTTCTTTTTGTTAATTGTTGTTGAAATTTCTTCAACTATTTTCATTATAGTCAAACCCGTAGACCTGTTAGAACCAAACCCAAACTGATTCTCACTTAATTTATGTTTTATATGAAAGCTGTCTAGTTTGTTAACAAACAAATTCTCTAAAACTTTTGAAAATTGAGAAAGTAATGATACTGGTCTGTAACTACTAAAAGTATGTCTGTCTCCATTTTTAAAAAAAGGAATAACTTTAGCTATTTTCAGGAAAAATTCCCAATTTCAGTGAAAGATTAAAGAAATGATGTAGTGGTTTAACAACACAATCTATTGTCATTTTTATTAATTTCATGTCAATCCCATCACTGTCCTTTGAGGTCTTGTTTTTTAGTGTTATGTAGTCATAATGTCATTTAAAGTCAAATATAGCAAATATAGGCAAGTGATCACTTATGTTATTAATTACTAACCCACAATCTTTCCAAAATATCTGTGAAAATATTGTCTATTAAAGTTGCACTAGTTGTTGTTATTCTGCTAGGCTTTGTAATCAAAGGATACCGTCCTTTACTATATAATGAATCGAAAAAAATCAGATGTTTGTAAATGTGAATCAAGCTTGATGAGATCTATATTGAAGTCTCCACAGATTATTAATTGTTTATGTTGGTTTAGATAACTTAACAAATCTTCTAAATTGTCCTTAAAAGTTTCAGTTTTTGATCCTGGTTTCCTATCTTCACATCCAACAATCATATTTTTGTTTTATTGTAACTCTATTTCCACAGCAACACTTTCCATTAAATCATCCATAGCAGAAACATTCATTTTAATGGTTTCCATTTTAAACTGTTGTCAATATAAAGGGCAACCCCCCCCCCCCCCCCCCATCCGATTTGTTCTGCTATTAAAATACAAATCATAACCTTCGACTTTCAAATTATTTTCCTTCCCTTTAATTATCCATGTCTCTTACAGAGCAATTATTGTAAATTTTCCTTTAAATGTGTCCAAAAAAGATTGAATTTTATTAAAATTTCTTGGCAGATTTCTGAAATGAATAACAGAAAATATTCCTCAGTTTTAACTTCACTGAGTTGTTCCTCACAGTAATATCTGCAGGTATCCTTGAACTTATTAAACACACGAGTCTCTGGATCCACATCATTATCAAAATTTGATTGATTGATTGATTGATTTCAAGCATTGTAGTCAAAGTAATAAAAAATTTACACACATTTGTCAAACTCATTACAGAAAAATGATGAAATGCATAGATTAAAAATACAAAACAAAACAAAATAAAAACATAACTTAAATCATATTTGCTTAATACAGTGATCATTAACTGAAGTATAAGTAGAGTTTGATTCATTGCTTGAAAAGGAGCAGGAAGAAGCAAGCTTATATAATCCCACCCCTACTGAGTTCATTCATTTGATAGTTTTACAGTGTTTTAACTCCAGTTCTGATCAAATAGATTCTCTTGAAGTAACTAAATCCAGTGCCTAGTAATGATTGATGATCTTCAGAAAACATTCATTCATGATTTCAGTAAACAGTAACGATACCGATATGTAATAATAATTGATTATCATTAGAACACATTATCACATTAAACCAGTAATTATTGCTACACATTGTAGATCAAGTAAACAAAAACTAGAGCTTATTGGTTGTAATTCAACCCTTTCAGTAATCATTATTGCACATTACAATGTAACACTCATTGGTTGTAATTAAAAGAGCTTTGATTATTTCACCACAATCAAGTTCATGAATTTGGAATTATTCAAACACCTGTTGATCCTTAAATCCTCTTATCTTCATATCCTGAAATAACAGTTTCTTTATACATTTTCTTGAATATTTGAACATTTTTTGATCTCATCACTTAAACCGTTCCAAAGTTTAGTGCCACACACCGACACACAGAAACTTTTCTTTGTGGTTCTTATCAATTTGATCTTGGAGTTCCTACATCCCCTCAGTCTGTAGCCTCCTTCATTTTCTAAGAACTGTTTCTGGATATTGAATGGTAACGATTTCCAACTGGCTCTGTATAAAAGTTGCGCAGTGTAAAAATCCACAAGGTCATGCAGTTTTAAAAGTCTTGATTGATAAAATAGATTGTTTGTATGATCAAGATATCCGGCTTTATGTACAATTCTGACGGCTCATTTTTGAAGTAAAAAGAGAGGATGTAGTGAACTCTTAGAATTATTCCCCCAGATTTCTATACAGTAGGTGAAATATGGTAGAATTAATCATAAAGTCCATGTTCTGTATAATCACACTTAGACGTGTTTTTAGTCATTTGTGCTGAAAATAAAGTCCTGATCTCTACAGAATAGTCCTCAGTCTGATTCTGTCCACAGAGTCTAAACAAAAACAGAACTTTAGAGTTTTCATTTGTTCTGATCCAGGTCTTTCTCTAGTCTCTCTGCTACCATTTCAGCTTCTGGTGATCATTTCAGTTTTATGAACACGTTTCCACTCCTGGTCCAGTATTTTCTTGTATTTTATGTTGTTTTTTCAGGATACGACATGATCAAGCTATTTCTGAGTTTTTCTTGGTCAGGTGTTC
Source organism: Oryzias curvinotus (assembly GCA_023969325.1). Classification (NCBI taxonomy): domain Eukaryota; kingdom Metazoa; phylum Chordata; class Actinopteri; order Beloniformes; family Adrianichthyidae; genus Oryzias; species Oryzias curvinotus. The sequence goes on along the minus strand of JALJSC010000253.1, from coordinate 373,189 downwards.
ATTTAAATAAACTCCAGTGCCTTTAAGTTTCTGTCTTTTAGGATTTCCACCTTGTGCTTCTGTTCACAAATCTTATAATATTGCAGGCTTCTTCTTCTATTTTTTCTCCTTACTTGGCAGAGTGTGACATGCTGAGATGTGTCACTATCCAGATGAATGTCTTTACTTCTCATATAGTGGATCACTTGTTGCTCCAGGGTGTGCTGCTCCTCAGATGGAGAATCTTCACCTTCTTGATCACTTCTTGGCCAGCAGCATAACTCTGATGTCTGGTCTCTAGCTCTATGAGCTGAAGGTCATCTGCTCTGGAATTCTGCTCCAAGTCATCCACCTTTAGCTCCTGGATTTCAATCCTTAGATCCTTCTGTTTGATCATAGCCATTAGCTCCTGGATCTCTTTTTCCATGAGACCTGTCAGTGTTTTCTGATTGTTTACCACTTCACTGATGTCCCTTGACATGATGTTCAGAGATTCCTTCATATCTGCAATTTCAGCAGCTAACTTGGTATTACTGGACGTTCTGCTCCGAGTCCCAATAGAGGATGACACACGCTAGTTCTCTTCTTTCTGGACACAATAACTGCTAATTGTCAAAATTATCCAGTAGAATAAAGTGGATACATGAAGCACAAACTCCAATATCTTGACTCTTTTTATGGATGTCACCATATTTTAGCGATTTTGGTAAAAATGGTAAATGGCGTATACTTATATAGCGCTTTCTACCCTCTTTCGAGGGCCCGAAGCGCTTTACAGTCACAGTCCCATTCACCCACTGATGGCGCTGCTGAACACTGGCGCCAACCTCCTACCAGAGTCAAGGTGGGGTTCAGTGTTTTGCCCAAGGACGCTTTGACTCATGGGTGTGCAAGGCAGGAATCAAACCTGCAATCTTACAATCATAGGTCGACCGCCCTACCGCTGCAAAAACTGTAACAACTTAGAAATATTCCAAATGTCATTTATGTAAATAATAAAAAGTTTGCTCTGTTCATGATCTAAGTTTTTTCCATCAGGAAACAACAGCAAACTGCATCTGGATCCAGCTGTGGGTCCTTCGGGAGTGACTGGTCAAAGGATTTTAATCCAGACTTCAAGGACATCCATTCAGGACTGGAACAGTGAGTGTTTGTCAGAGTTAAAGGATTCTGGATTCTAGTCCAGATGATCTGTAGTTTTCAGATGAAGGACTTGAGGTCTGGTTCAGTTCTGGATCTCTCTGATCAGACTCACTTGGAGCATCATGTGTGTGATGAGATCTTTTCAGTTGAGTCTCTGAGAGTCTCTGAGAGACATCAGAGATGTTGGAGAAGAAAACATGTTGACTGCTGACTCTGACTGACAGCAGCTCCAGTCTGATTCCAACCAAATCAGGACAAAAGTTCCAGTTTTCTCTGGATTTGATAGATTTTCTAGTTGAAAATGTCTGACTTTGGTCTCATAGTGTGGACGATTTCTCCAAGTCTGACAATTCCACTGGTTTCTCCTCCAGTCAATCAGGACAGTCTTTTTCTAGAGAAGATTCAGATGATCTAAGTCCAGAAATCCTTGAAGAATCTTTTCTGTTTTTCTCTTTTTCTAGAAACACCAGGCCATCCTCTCTGTAGAAAAACATCTTCATAAATGTAGCTGCTGTGCTCCAACAGCTAAACTGTGTTGATCTACATCAATTACATCAAGTGTTCAGATGCTTTAGACTGAATCTAAAGTTTCTGGAATTTTATTCGCTTTGGAAAAACCTCATTCTTATGATTAACTAAACAATATTAGAAAATAACATTTCTAAAAGTGAATTCAACATTTAATCCTTTCTTGTCTGACATTATTTCTAATTATATTAAAATGCTCTTCAGTGTTTTTTCCATTCAAGGTGATGCTAAATGAAGTGGAGTCCTGGATTTCAGAGTAATTAGTGAAATGCAGTATGAAAGGGTTAAATGATGGGGGGTTTAATGTAATTATTGATGATCTGCTAGTTACAGTACCAGTTAGAGCCCTGCGCGGGACTATTTTCTTCATCCGCTCCCGCCCGCACTCGCCGAATTTCTGACCAATCCCGCCCCGCTCCCGCGACGTATGCGTTACACTCCCGCCCGTAACCCGCAATATGTATGTCCACTCCCGCCCGCACCGCAAAACTCTGAGAATTTAGTCCCGCATAATAATAGAGATGCCTTGATTTTGTGTCTTCTCCCGTCCCACAGAAAAAAACACGTATTTATATTGATATTATTAAAAAGCTCAGAGGGATGGGATTCTGCTTCTTGCTGTAAAATGTGAAAGTCTTTAAAAATGATCCTCCTGTGTGTGCGTGTGTGTTTGTGTGTGTGCGTGTGTGTGCGCGCAGACAGACGGCCTGAAGTCATTTGAATTTATGGAGGAAAAAAAACATTTTAGTGGTTCAACAGAGCTGAAATGTATAAATAAATTCTTTCCTGATAGAAAAATACTTTTTTTTAGCTTCAGCCTTTTCCAGTTTTTGCTGTTTTGTGTCTCAGTGTGGCATCAGCACACAGATCTGAACACCATGCGTGTCTCACCATGAACCTGGTTTCAGGTTCTTTTCTGCTTCATCCATTGACATCATGTCCCTGCAGGAAACCTGCTCCTGATCCCGTCAGTGTTGGCAGATAGTCACAGCTGTTCCATCCGTGTGCTGCGCCACAGCGCCCCAACTATCGCGTCATGCTGCTATGACCGTATTTGGCGCTCTCTGTGTAGGACACACTGAGGGGAAAACATCTCTCAGCTGCAGAGGATGTGAACAGGTTGTAATGTGGCCACTAAAGATCGGTTTCAGCACATGATGTGAAAAATAAAAACTTGGTTATTTATTTAACAGTTTTATTTCAATGAAACTTTTTCGTCATGTGTTGTATATTTGTCGTCACCTCATTGGTTGAACGGTACCAGCTGACAGGTGACAGCCAGGTAACAGGACGACACACCTTTTATTTGTAAAGAGACGCGGGAGTTCGGGGGGAGAAATGCACAGCTGACAGAGACGCAGAAGCGCGGAGGAGCAGCGATCTCTCACATGGATTATCTTTCCCAGCTCAGATTATTTACCTACGGAGTAAATTTACCCAAAGAGCTCGGCTCGTCCGGTACGAGGATCTGTATCAGCTCCATTGATGGTGGAATGATGCGTTGCGGAGCGGCCCCCACCCGAATGCGCGTGACAGTCAAACACTCATTTATCCTCCAGAACATTTCTGTTTGGTAGCAAAGCTCCAGGACTTGGGTTTGAACTGTAGGTTTTTACACGACGGCAGTGGCGGTTCTACCCTGAATTACTCCCCGGGCGAGATCCTGCCCAGGCGCCCCCCCCCCCCCCCCCCCCCGCCCCCTCATAGAGTCACTTTGTCCGTGTCAACAGACATGTTTTATTGTCATTGAAATTAAGAGATTGATTTTAAAAAATACGTTTATCAGAATTCTGCACTGCTTTATAACAGTTATCAGAACATAAAATTAAAAGGCCATAAGCATGGCAAAAACACAGTTAAGTAGGAAAATATTTAATCAAACACAATATTGAATACATAATATAAAATAAATATTATAAAGTACAACTCTTATATCACTTAAATAACACGCTAAAATAAATATAACTGCAGCATCAACACACTAAGAACAGAAACACATAACTAAAACCTAACCTTTCTAGCCTTCCTTGATGCAAACACGTCAATAACATCATCATATGAAATCTGTTCCCCTAATGATTGATACTAACAACAGCAGGTTAGTGAGTCACTCCTCAGACATTGGTGACCTCAGGTATGACCTGATCAACTGGAGTTTGGAAATTTTGGAAATGTAAATAGTCATGTTCTATATCGATCTCTATTTCAGAGAAGAAAAATTAGCTTATGTTTGCTGTCTTCAATCCTTTGGTACATTTTTAGTTAAGATCTGTTACATTATGTTTTGTCACCATAGTTGTAGTAAATGGTAAATATTCATCTTTAAAACTACCTACAGATGTATGTAAATTCTATTGACTTATATTATAAACCCAACATTCATAAATAAATAATAAATAAACTTCATACATGCAGGCTCAAAATTAACCCCTAAATCCCTAGTTAAAAACATTGTGCAAATGTTTGAGCTGCCACAAATGATTATTACAGTAATGGCCAATCTGAAGTTATTTGCAGCAGCAGCAGCTACTATCACAGCTTATTCACATTATGAACTACTATACAACAGCAAAACACAACAAACCTTTGTGTTACAGCAGAGCAGACAGACACATGAATCATAACTAATGTTACAAGTTAAGGCAGAGCAAAAGTTGAAGAAGAAAATCTTAAACATGATGTTATTTGTAACATTTGGGCTTACTTCAGTTTAGTCATCGACCATAATAAAGTTTTCATCAACAACGTTGTTGTTGCAGGGCAGGTAGCATTAGAATTTTGAAAACATGCATCTAACTGTGTGGACAAACCCTTTTCTCTGTCTCTTTTCTCCTTCTCTTTTTTTCTTTCCTTTCTTTAGGCACCAGATGGCTTTGACCTTTTTTTTTTTTGTCCATATTTCAGATGTTTTTGGCATTTAGCATAAATGTCCTCCCGCAGGCATCAAGTCCGTCGACTAAACCAACTGTCACCTTAGTGACAACATTGTTTTGTGTTCCCATTTTTTATTTGAGCATTTCACACAAAAAATAACCCAAAAAAGCATGACTCGTTATACCTATATAAAAAATGTAGGTTATAGAATGTCACTGTGTGACTGACTTAAAAAAGTTTTATAAAGTAGATTCCACCCCCACGCCCTCGTCCCCCACCTGGCCAATTCATTTGGAAGCGACTCACAGTTGAGCTGATTCCCCGCAGCCCCCCCCCCCCCCTTCTCCACACATTTCCAGCAGGAGCGCGTGCAACTGCACCTAACGGCGCCAAGTCGCTACACGGCGGTGCTGTCGCTGTTTTTATTGCTCTTTTTTCATCGAGCACTGAGCCGCGGCCCGCGACTGCCCCCCCCCCAAGACGATCCAGCTAAGTTTGGCGCATGCGCAAACGCGGCGGTGCTTCGTGCTCACCTCTCAGGCGGCACCCTTCACCCCGCGCCCCCTCCCTTGTCCTTCTTCACACACATTTGAGTCTACTTCTCAAAGACAGGAGAGAGAGAGAGCAGCTGCGGGACGGGGTGCCGCCAGGTTTCAGGCTGTTGAAACTCTGGGACATAAGCAAACCAATAGTGGTGCATACATTATTTTACAGGGCTGAGCCGCCGGCGCCGCCCCCATTTCATTTTTGCGCCCCAGGCAACCGCCCGTATCGCCCGTGCCTAAAACCGCTACTGCACGACTGCTACACAAACAAACGATTATATGAGTTATTTCCTGGTTTATATTAGAGAGCAGATTGTCTTGACATTTAATGCCCCAGCCGCAGAACCGCGTTGTGACGTTCCCCTCGCTGAGTGGAGGGTGAATTGTTACAAGGGAGAGGAAAAGCAGGTGGAGAGGCGGAGGAGGGGCTTTGGCTTCAAACTCTGTCAGAGATGGAAACACAGGCGTCAGATTCAGACGCAGCTTTCACTGCAGGAGTTGAAGCAGAGACTTTCTGGGATGATTTTATGAACTCAAACATGGAAACATGATTAATGTGCAGAACTCTTCACCATAATAAACCTGATCTCTCCACGTTCTCCGTGTTCACCATGCACTGATCTGACCATAACTTTAGCTGGAAGCTCCGCCCACACGCGGCCGTGGTATCATCCTTTAAAGAACACAATTTCAGGGTCGGGGCGTTGCACACCCCCAACAACAGGTTAGATGACAGAGGCCAGTAGGCGTCTCTACCTGGTGCGTTCACGGAGCTTCAGTAAATTGAACCTAACGTGGTCCGCTATTATATATTCATGCGAAAACCGTAGAATATGGCAGCACTGATCCTGCGGGTTTTTCTTTTTGCCGCCCGCTTCCGCAACACAATTCATACCGCCCAATCCCGCGAGATTTGCTGCGTACGGCTCTACTCCACAACTAGGGATGGGTATCGTTAAGGTTTTAACGATACTACTACTCTTATCGATACTGCTTATCCATCCGGTATTTTAACGGTACTCTTATCGATACTTTTTGAGGACGAACAATAAATAAATAAATAAATAGCAAATTAAGAACATAAAGTGTTTTATTTCCTCATTATGCAACAACACTGTTTTTTTTAAACATGTTTTTACTTTATACATGAGAATGTTCCAAACAGGATATTCATTTAATTATTTAATCTAATTATTTTTATTATTTATGAGCGTGATGTTTCCTTTGATCTTTTGTCCATTTTCCACAACCTTGAATAGACTTTTCTGTCTGTCAAACACCAGAGTTAGGATTGAGTGAGATGATGAAACAAAGTAACTGTGATGCAGACTCCTTTCTATTTATCTATTTTCTTTAAATCCAGTACATTATATTAATTTTACGGATGACAACTATCATTAGTCATTAATTATTATTAATTATTAGGAAGCAGCTGATAGTTTGTTGCGGGTCTGGAATTATAAGCGGTGAGTCTAAGCCCCGCCTCTCTACCTGTTTGTTGTTTGCTCCGCGTGCAACACCCACCCTCCCGCCCCCTCCCCAGCTTGTTCTACACAAACAGCGCAACATACATTCATTGTAGTAGCAAGGTGCCAGCATGGTGGGGGCTCCTTGACGCAAACTTAATTAATTTTATGCAGAAACGGGTGTTCTTAGTCTAGGACGCTCACGTGTCCCTTACGAGATCACCACTGACTGTGTGTGCGCTGCCTTGTCTTGTGTGTGTGTGCGCGTGCGGCGCGTGCTGTCTGAACAACAGCCCCGCCCCCCGTGCACACAAATAGACAGACAGAGCTCTCCGCTTCAACGAGAATAGCGAAATTAATATCATCATTAATTGACGGAAAATTGACTGACTTGGTGAGTTAAAAATGGCAGATAACGTTTATATTATGTGGGACACAAAAAATGCGACTTCTCCGTTGAGGTCAGATCTTAACGATACTGCGGTCTTTTTTATTTATTTTCTTTTTTCTTTTTTTTTTAACTTTTTAACAGATGAGAGCTGAAGGCCTCTTGTGTTGGACATATTTTACTTTAACAACAGGGGTTATGAATCTTCAGACAAACCAGAGGAATGTCTGAATAAACCCCTGTGAGGAAACTGGATTTTCTAGAAAGGACTGTATTGATAAAAAATATTAGGTTGGTTCGTTCCCTTCAGTTTCCAGCACACAGAAATGAATGAATAAGACTCAGAGACAATACTTAGCTTTAGTGAAGATTTACTCCGCACAAAACAGCACAGATTTGTATGCAGGGTTACAGACAGAGGAACAGGATCACAAGGTCTGAACAAAGGCACTCAGAAAAGGGCTTGGTATATATACTTGGCATTTACATATTCAGAAGATGGTCCGAGGGTCTATGGTGTGAAAAACCCACCCACATGTTGTTGCAGGCTGGATACTCGAAGGTCATAAAGCTTCAAGTATCAGATCTCTCTGATGTTCCCACAGACATTTGCCACAAACACCAGAACACACAAAAAGTAAAAAGGAGGATGAGGAGGAACTGTGAGAACAATAGCTTGGTTGTGCTGTCTTAGGATGCAATATAATTTTGAGATGGTAATACATGCTCAGTGAATTAAGTTTAAACCATTAGTGTAATAAAAGGTACAAGTAAATGCAATAATAGTAAAAAGGAAATTTCTAACTATTCTATTTCTAATTATTCCTAACATACCCCTTTTGGAATCCAGGACAAACTTTATTAAATTCCATCATGTTTGAAAATCTTTGGTGCTGGACCGGACGGAAAAGGAAAGGAGGGGAGAAGAGAGAGGGATGTTAGAGAGAGGGGGGGTAAGAGGGTGATAATAGGAGGGGGGGGGTAGAACCATGAAGCAGCCTAAAACAACAAGTTTACTGGATGTTTATCATTATGGTAAGGTTCAAGTGTAATACTAATCTCAAAGGGTGGGGCCTGTCCACACACACATTCAGATGTTATAAACACACCTGTTAGCTGCAAAAATGTCCACATGTCCACATGAACACAATACAGATATTGTTCACACACGCATACTCATGCCTTCAAACTTTGAAAAGTCCACAAGGAGGATGGTGTTAAACGCTGAGCTACCGTCCACAAAGAGCATCCCTGTTAGCTCTCCTCTAGCTCTAGGTGGGACAGAGCATCATGGAGGGCTGTGGTCACAGAGTCCTCTGTGAATGGACTGCCTCTTTAGGAAAACTGCTCAGAATCCAGACATGGGGGAAGCAGAGACATGAATCCAGCCTTTGGCTCCTAGACAGTCTAGACACTTCAGTGACTCTGTAGACATGGACAGAGAGTAGTTGATATGATCCATAGGTTTGCTGTTCTACATCTGAACTGTGAAATGAGAATCAAATGACAATTTGGAATTTCAGTATTTTATATTTAGATGATATAAAATATAAACTAATGAGATTTTTTTAAACTCCCAAAGAAACTTTATGAATAAGAAATTTTTCCACACAGGAAAAAAATACTGTAAATATGCTGAAATGTGTTGTTCAATGAGTGAATAGAAACTGACTTGTTAGTAGAACATTCTAGCTGTGACATGACTCTAGTTAGTTTGGTTTCAACCTACCAGTACAGACAGAATGGAGCTGATTGCTGCTGATTCTCCACAGACTGGACCAGCAGAGCTCAGAGACTCCCAGTGGTCTGTCTGTCCAGCAGCATCAAACACAGCTGGACTCCATCTTTCTGGTCTGTACATGAACAACAACTACTTTCCATCATTCTGTCCACAGTCGTCTCCATGCTGCACTTTGCAGACCAGTGGATTGTCAGAGTGTCCAACATGGAGCTGATGTTTGGCTCCATGACTTCACTCTGATTGGCTCATTCATCTGGAATTCTGTTGCAGCTGCTGGAGGACAACATTGTCACTTTTGTCAAGAAGGAGCTGAAGAAGATCCAGAAGCTTCTGAGTCACAGGGATGAAGAGGAGGAGCTGGAGGATGAAGATGAAGAGCAGAGGAGCAGCAGAGAGTCAGTGATGAAGATCACAGTGAACTTCCTGATGAGGATGAAGCAGGAGGAGCTGGCTGATGGACTGCAGAGCAGTAAGAAGATTTCTCTGAAGGTTTCAGCTGCTGAGAAATGAAGATTTCCTGATGTCTCAACAGGGATTCAAACCCTCATCATTCAGGGCTGCAGAGACTTGATTTACTGTTTGTTGTCTTCATTCAGGATCTGCTTTTGTTTGTCGACATGAAGTCCAATCTGGTCTGAAGAAGAAGTTCCAGTGTGTGTTTGAGGGGATGGCTAAAGCAGAAAGCCCAACCCTTCTGAATGAGATCTACACAGAGCTCTTCATCACAGAGGGAGGAAGAGGAGAGCTGAATGAAGAACATGAGGTCAGACAGATTGAAGCAGCATCCAGGAAAGCAGACAGAGCAGAAACAAGCATCAGACAAGAAGAGCTCTTCCAACTCCCAGCTGGAAGACCAGAACCAATCAGAACCGTGATGACTAAGGGAGTGGCTGGCATCGGGAAAACAGTCTTAACACAGAAGTTCACTCTGGACTGGGCTGAAGGCAAAGCCCACAAGAACCTCCACTTCACATTTCCATTCACTTTCAGAGAGCTAAATGTGCTGAAAGAGAAGTTCAGCTTGGTGGAACTTGTTCATTACTTCTTCCCTGAAACCAAACAAGCAGGAATCTGCAGCTTTGAAGACTTCCAGGTCCTCTTCATCTTTGATGGTCTGGATGAGTCTCGACTTCCTCTGGACTTCCACGAGACTCGGATCCTGAAGGACCCTAGAAAGTCCACCTCAGTGGCTGATCTGCTGACAAACCTCATCAGGGGGAACCTGCTTCCCTCTGCTCGCCTCTGGATAACCACACGACCTGCAGCAGCCAATCAGATCCCTCCAGGATATGTTGACATGGTGACAGAAGTCAGAGGGTTCAATGATCCACAGAAGGAGGAGTACTTCATGAAGAAGTTCAGTGATGAAGAGCAGGCCAGCAGGATCATCTCCCACATCCAGAGATCCAGAAGCCTCCACATCATGTGCCACATCCCAGTCTTCTGCTGGATCACTGCTACAGTTCTGGAGGATCTGCTGAAGAATAAAGAGAAAGGAAAGCTGCCCAAGAGCCTGACTGAGATGTACATCCACTTCCTGGTGGTTCAGGCCAAAGTCAAGAAGGTCAAGTATGATGGAGGAGCTGAGACAGATCCTCACTGGAGTCCAGAGAGCAGGAAGATGATGGAGTCTCTGGGAAAACTGGCTTTTGAGCAGCTGCAGAAAGGAAACCTGATCTTCTATGAATCCGACTTGACAGAGTGTGGCATCGATATCAGAGCAGCCTCAGTGTACTCAGGAGTGTTCACACAGGTCTTTAGAGAGGAGAGAGGCCTGTACCAGGACAAGGTCTTCTGCTTCATCCATCTGAGTGTTCAGGAGTTTCTGGCTGCTCTTCATGTCCACCTGACCTTCATCACCTCCAAACTCAACCTCATGGAGGAAGAGCAATCAGAGATCTCTCAGCCTGAACAGAGCAGTCCAGTCCAGTTGTACCAGAGTGCTGTGGAGAAGGCCTTACAGAGTCCAAACGGACACCTGGACTTGTTCCTCCGCTTTCTCCTGGGTCTTTCACTGCAGACCAATCAGAGTCTCCTACGAGGTCTGCTGACTCAGACAGGAAGTAGCTCAAAGACCAATAAGGAAACAGTCCAGTTCATCAAGAAGAAGATCAGTGAGGATCTGTCTGCAGAGAGAAGCATCAACCTGTTCCACTGTCTGAATGAACTGAATGATGGATCTCTAGTGGAGGAGATCCAAAAGGTCCTGAAGTCAGGATGTCTCTCCACAGATAAACTGTCTCCTGCTCAGTGGTCTGCTCTGGTCTTCATCTTACTGTCATCAGAAAAAGATCTGGAAGAGTTTAACCTGCAGAAATACTCTGGTTCAGAGGAGGCTCTTCTGAGGCTGCTGCCAGTGGTCAAAGCCTCCAACAAAGCTCTGTAAGAACTCTCATGAAAATCACCTTCAGTGAACAAATGAATCTGATGGAAACATGAAAGATTCAATAACTGCTGTCTGTCTTTGTTTCCTACAGACTGAGAGACTGTAATCTGTCAGAGAAAAGCTGTGAAGCTCTGTCCTCAGTTCTCAGCTCTCAGTCCTCCAGACTCAGACTTCTGGACCTGAGTAACAACGACCTGCAGGATTCAGGAGTGAAGCTACTGTCAGCCGGACTGGAGAGTCCAGACTGTAAACTGGAGACTCTCAGGTCAGCTTTCATTCAAATGTTGATTCTTGTCCTGTCTGGCTCTTTCTGATTTAGGGGAAAGTGTCAGATAGACGTCACTGACAGAGAAAAAGCAGTAGGTAGAATAAGAACATCAGTTCAGTTCAGAACCCCAGCTGGGTCTCATCTTATGACCTTTTTTTCTTACATGTTTTTCCACACCAGAATAAACAGCAGAACCTAAATCCATCCAGGTGTTGATATCTGGGACAGGTTCATGTTCTATGTTCTTTGAAAGAAAACATGAATCAATCCCAAAACGCACGTCCAAACGGCGTTCTGATGTGTCACATACGGGCATGAACATTTCTGTAGCTGTAGCTGCGGTTTATACAGCATATATTTTATATTTATATTTAATATTTTCTCTCATGAGGGAATTGTGAGTTTCACTACATGACATACACACACGTTTGTTTGTTTTTTTTTTTGCTGACTTTTAGTTACAGTATTATATTTAAACCCCACCTTGCCTCTGTGGGAAGTTTGGCGCCAGTGCTCGATAGCGGAGCCGCCATCAGTCTGAATGGGACTGTAAAGCATTTTGTTCATTGAATAATGCAGTTTCATTTGCAGACCTTAATGCTTTTTCAGCCCAGAATTTCACTTGAAAATGTCATCTGTCAGTGACTCATCAGGGCGGGTCTTACCTGACTGAATGTAAATGGTAAATGGCGTATACGTACATAGCACTTTTCTACTTTACTCGAAAGCCCAAAGCACTTTAGAGTCACATTCCTATTGACACACTGATGGCGGCTCCGCTGCTAAACACTGGTGCCAACCTTCCACCATAGGCAAGGTGGGGTTCAGTGTCCTACCCAGGGACACTTTGACACATTGGCAGGCAAGGCAGGAATCAAACCTGCAATATTATGATCATGGGTTGATCACCCTTCCACAGCCACCCCATGTAACAAGAATGGACCAAGTTTCTGGACCTCCAGCTGCATCACTGCTTCTGAACACACTTTTCTGTCTGATTGCAGGTTGAAGGACTGCAGTTTGTCAGAGATCAACTGTGAAGTTCTGGTCTCAGCTCTGAAGAAAAACCCGTCCAATCTGACAGAACTGGACCTGAGTGAGAACAACCTGCAGAATTCAGGAGTTTCTCATCTGTGTGGTTTTCTGGAGAGTCCAGACTGCAGACTGCAGACTCTGAGGTCAGATTCCATGTTTCAGTTGTGTTCACATTAATGATGAGTACAGATGACAGACTTGCTGAGACTCTGAGGGTCTTTTTCATTTTTTTTCAACTGAGGTACTCACATATATTGGCTGTGCACAACTCATGATTTTGTACGTATTTCCCCAAACTTCATTACAGTAGGTGAGGTAGTGGGAGTATTGAGTTAAATAATCTCTGAATACTGACAATAATCCTGTCCACAGAGGAATGTTTTCAGTCTAACTTTGAATGTAGAAACCAAATCTGCCTCTCTTCCATGAACTGGGAGTTCATTCCATAAAACAGGGGCTTGGTGGCTGAACGCTCTACCTCCAACCGTACTTTTACTAATTCTAGGAACCACAAGCAGTCCTGCATTTAGTGAGTGAAGTGTTCTGATTGAGTGGTAAGGGACTATGAGGTCCTTAATATAGGACGGGGCCATTCCATGTAAGGCCTTATAGGTTAACCAGCCTCTCAAACCTGGAACACAATCCCAGAAAGCATTCGAGAGTTCCCCACACTTCCATCTTTCCTCAAAACAATTAAGATCATGGCTGCTGGAAAACCAAACTTGCACTCATAGCTAACTTTAGGGACAATGCCAGAAAACTGTTTGCTAATAAATCATTGGGGGGTGAAAAAAGTGGTCACAGTTGTCATAGTATTTTTCTGATTTGAGGGATTGTATTGATGTATATTTTGGGGAACTATGCATTCTAAACTGTTTTAAACATTGTCCGAGTTATGTTAATTTTATGTCATTTATTTAATGCAATTTCACGCTATATATGTACATTTTTACTTTGTTTAACTCATTTTATTTTTAGTCTCTAGGTGGCTGGCCATGGTCAGAACGGGACAGAGAATGGAATTTAGCCTAGGCTACAATCCTGCATATTTACAGTGTCTCATTACTTTTAGAGTATTCTACACTGTTTGTTGTATGCATTGTCCCTTAAATAAATAAATACAAATACAAAATACAAATTAACAGGAGGATCTTGAACTGGATTCTGGAATCAACTGAGATCCAGTGAAGTGAAACTAACACAGGGGTGATGTGATCTCTTCGGCTAGTTCCTGCTAACAATCTAGCTGCTGCATTCTGAACAAGCTGGAGACTTCTTAAGGAACTCTTAAGACACGCTGCTAACAAAGAGTTACAGTAATCCAGCCTCGACGTAACAAACGCATGGATGAGTTTTTCAGCATCACTCTTAGGCTGCATTTACACTGCAGGTCTTGATGCCCATATCCGATTTTCTGACTATATCCGATTTTTTTTACGACCCGCTCACATTTTCTTTTAAAAGTGACCCGTATCCGATTTTTGCATTTACACTATAGAATGCTGAAACTGTCAAACGTAGAGGTTCTCAGGACTATGTAGCAGCATTCCCGCCTTTCACGGACCTCATTCGGACTTTTGTGTGACTGCGGTTGTCATGGGGGCAACGCAGCGACGGACGGAGGCGTTGCCTTGGGCGCTCCTGGATGAAGCAGGCGAACGAGAGGGGGTGCACGGGAGAGGAAAAGGGGGGCTGATGTGCTCTCTCTAGATTTGAATGAGGAAGTGTTTGCAGACGTTGTGCTAACACGGGGGTCGGCAACCCGCGGCTCAGGAGCAGCATGCGGCTCTTTAGCGCTGCCCTAGTGGCTCCCTGGAGCATTTTCAAAAATTTTTGAAAATGTAAAAAGATGGGAGAGAGAAATATATTTTTTGTTTTAATATGGTTTCTGTAGGAGGAAAACCAGATACAAATATTCTTATTGTTTTCCAATGCTGTTAGAGTGTGTAGGATTAAAATTGTAAGGCCCAGCAAGTGCGTCACCTCCAGCTGTCAAAACGAGAGCTAATCTGTCAACAAGTTGAGCTGTCAATCAACTGGCTGCGCTGGAGAACCACCCGTGTCCCTAACACTGCACGACAGTGTGCGGTCACAGAGAGGAGGAGGTACAAAGAGAGGCTGAGAGTCTACTCTCCTTACCAGCATTATAAGCACATTTCTTTTAAAAACGCAACCCATTGAGCGTTGCACAGCAGTCATCAACCTCTCCCCCTTCCACACTCACGGTGCAACAAAAAGAAACAAACATAACAGGAAGAATAAACTAAGGTGGAACAACAAAACTACCATATGAAAAGAAACGTGGGCAAACAGAAACGCTCCTGCTGAGCCCTAATCAGATCAGGGGATTGCGTCCCACAATCCCCTGCTGCTAACAGACCTACAATGCACATGACCGCCACTACATTATTGTAGCGACCAGGGGGTTAGCCCCGCCTTCAGCCCCTAAAGCTCATGGGAAGTGGGGAGTTTTGGGGTAAAACCTTGAGTAAGAGTGTTGAGAACTGAAGTGAGGTCCATGCTGTTTGAGCAGTTTGTGTACTAACAAAAATGGACTTGTTACTCAAAAGGAGGCTCTACCTGTCATACTGTTAGTTCCTCCTTAACACTTTCCGGTGTATGGTGCATGGGCAGCTTCCCTAAGAAGCCTCTTGATGAGCAGTTTTGGCTGTTGCTACTCCACTTAAGTGACAGTTCTACAGGATTGTTACAATGTTAAACTTCAACATTTCCGTCAATGAAGATAAGCGTCATAGCTTATGACACACGTTTCTACCAGCAGGGTCTGTTTAGAACACGTGAAAACATTCCTGAAAAGCAAAGACCTTAACTACCTGCAACTGGAAGATGCTGAGTGGCTGGAAAACCTGCACTTTTTGGTGGATGTGACTGTGAGGAGACACCTGAACGAGCTGAATGAAAATCTGCAGGCACCGCAGATGCTTGCAGCTGTTCTGTCATTGGAGCACAGCTGACTGTCATGGGGCACGCACGGTCCATTTAATTGTTTTTTGTTCAAATCCTCAAAAATGACATCAAAAATTGGATTTCTTTATTACATTTCTTTAATTTTATCAAAGCAATGAAACATAATTCATTGATATTGTAATGAAGTTCAACTTGCACAACAGAGCAGTCATGTGATGCGTCGTTCTCCCAGAATGCACTGCAGGGCAAATAAACATTTAATCATTAATGCTCATTATGTATTTGTAGCAACTTAGTCATTTTGATAGCAGGCTAATATAGCTAATATAGATACATATTGCATGTGTTGCCTTCATTATAAGGCTTAACCCTTGTGCTATCTTGGATGACCCCACCCTTACTTTGACATGTTCTCCCTACCATGACAAAGGTGGATAAAGGTGGAAAAATTCGATGTAACCCATTGAACCAGTGAAGATCACAAAAAATTGAAAAAAAAAGGTTCAGAGCTCTGTCTAGTGAATCTAGATGACCCAACTCCCAACGGTAAAGTGCCTAGGATAGCACAAGGGTTACATAGGGCTTTTAATATTTTGCGGCTCCAGACATATTTGTTTTTCGTTTTTTTCGTCCAGTTTGGCCCCTTCAACATTTTGGGTTGCCGACCCCTGTGCTAATAGTTTGATCCAAGTGTTGAACCTTTCCTGTGCGATGACTTCTCTTTTTCCGACCGTGGTCAGAAACGCACGGGAGATTTTCTCCAGGGCCGAAGGCGGATTCTCCTTTGGGGTTCACTTTCCCGTTCAGAACCCTCAGCCTCCAGCGGGTTAAGAAAGACTCCAAAACAGTCCTTTTGGGGGAGACACCTTCTTTTTTTTACGGTTTTCCATCCTCCGAACACACAATATATGAATGCACACTCTCCTCTCCTTACACACACAGCATGCGCGGTCCCCCATCACATACACGCCCCCCACTCCGCAACACAAGCAAATAAATAAACGGCTTCTAGCCTGTTTCATAGCAACGGTGTCCCGCTTCATTAGTAACCGTTTGCGTCCAGGACCGGACCAGAAATAACAGCAATCTCCGACTACAGTTTGAAGCCTGAGACTAAAAGGTAACACACTGACAGCAAAATCAGTGCACAAAAGCACCTTAATAAGTCATGTGATCTCAGTTGGTGGTGTCCTGAGTTGACGTAACTGACGTACGACTTGCATTTTACTGGGGAATATCCAATTTGTCTGCTTACATGGCACACGCAAATGCACGTATCCGATTAGTATCCGATTTATTTCCACATATGAATGAGGCCTGTATCCGGAATGTTTTCACACAAAACATCACTCCTGGACAGCCATCGGACTTTGTTGTGTAGCAGGAGATCAGAATATTCGCTTTCAACTTCATCAAGCAATGCACGGAACTGACGGTGGTTCCATTTACATCAGCCACCTGTTTAGCATCCGTTAACAGTAAAAAAAAACCCTGCTGGTAGAAATGTGTGTCGCAGGCTATAAAGCAAATCTTCGTTGACAGAAATGTTGAAATGTAATATTGTAGTGGCGGTCATGTACATTTTAGGCCTGTTAGCAGCAGGGGATTGTGAGACGCAATCCCCTGATCTAATTAGGGCTCAGCAGGAGCGTTTTTGTTTGCCCACGTTTCTTTTCAAATGACAGTTTTGTTGTTCCACCCTAGTTTATTCTTCCTGTTATGTTTGTTTCTTGTTGTTGCACCGTGAGTGTGGAAGGGGGAGAGGTTGATGACTCCTGTGCAATGTTCAATGTGGTACGTGTTCAAAATATATGGCCTTATTATCCTGGAAAGGAAAGTATGCTCTCAGTTTCCTTTTCTACCCTCTTCTCTTTGAGACTGTTTGGAGTCGTATGGTGTCAGGGACACGGACAGTTCTCCAGCGCAGCTAGTTGATTGACAGCTCAGCTTGTCGACAACTTGGCTCCCGTATTTCCCGCTGCAAGTAACGAACCTGCTGGGTGTTACAATATTTATTCTACACATTTTTACAGCATTGGAAAACATTAAGAATGTTGGTGTCTTGTTTTTCCTCCTACAGAAACCATATTAAAACATAAAATATATTTCTCTCCCCCATCTTTTTACATTTTCAAACATTTTTGTAAATGCTACTGGGAAACACTAGGGCAGCGCTAAAGAGCCACAGGTTGCCGACTCCTGCACTAGACAGAGCTCTGAACCTTTGTTGTTCAATGATTTGTGATCTTCACTGGTGTCCATGGATTACATGAAATCCTCTCCACCTTTATCCACCTTCGTCATGGTAGGAGAACACCTCAATGGAAGGGGGGGGGGGCGTCATCTAAAATAGCACAAGGCTTAAATCTGGACTCATTGTGTATTTCTCTGGAACACGGAGGAGGATTTCCTGTTCTAAAGGTTCTGAATAGGGTTCTGTTCATTTAACCTTGCTGTTGGAAAATTCTACAATGTCCCTTTGACAAGTTTTCATGAATCAGCAAGTTTGTTTTCTTGAATCTTCTTCCTCTGTAAAATATCTGCAGGGGTACAAACTTTCTTTGTTCACTTGATTTTCGTTGAATGCATTACAAGATTTTCCTACTGAAGTTTAGTTTTTGCTTCAATGTTGAACATGGTGAGTCTATACAATATTTTCATGTTTCTTTTTTATAACTTAAGTCTTATTTTTCATTTTTGTAAACAAGATATAGAACACTTGAACATGACATCAAACGAAATAAGTCTTACAGACAAAGAGAAGAAAACGAAAAAAAGAAAAATGATGATAATAAATAAAAGTAAATAGATAAAAAAAAGGCAAGGAGAAAAAAAAATTTGAACACGTCATACATTGGCCAGTGAGTTTTTAAATACAGTCCATCTGTCCCATTTTTCCTTAAAATGTCTTTCTCACAATCTTAAAGCAAAAGTAATCTTTACCATGATATAAATCTCCTCCACTATTTCAGTCCAGTCTGTAAGGGTTGGTGGTTCTGGCTTAAGCCATCTTCTAGTTATTGCTTTCCTTGCTGCAATCAGGAATATTTTCACCAAATACTGATCTTGAGAAATTACTGTTTCAGAAATGTTACCCAGATGTAATACTACCTGCTTGAAGGGGATTGTGTAGCGCAAAGCGTTTGTTTAGACATGATGGATGGAATGCGAAAATGGTCCTATTTGCGAACAGTTCCAGAAGATACTAGAGTGATTTGCCTTTACTGCACCACACTGTCTCCAACACATCTGTGGATTTGCTGAAAGTTTGCTTTTAATTGAAGGTGTAATAAAGAAGCGCATGAGGTTTTTCCAATTAAATTCCCTCCATTTCAGTGATGTGGTAGAAGACTGAGTTGATGCACATGTTGAATACCATTCTTTCTCTGAAATAGTGATGGACATTTCTTTTTCCCACTTTTCTTAAACATATAAAGTTGTGTTTTTCTGACATGAAATGAGGCTGTGGTACAGTTTAGAGATCGTTTTGGATGTTTTATACGGTACGGTATTTGGTACGCTCCAATTACTACCTCTTAGACTGGGTTTTGTTCACTTCCATCTTCTGATCTAATTGCTTTGTTAAAATATTCCCTCAGCTGGAGGTATCGAAAAAAATCATGGTTGGTGAGTCCAAATTCCACCTTTAAGTCCTGGAAGTCCCTCATCTTATTTTTATTTCTGATTGTGGCAAAGGCTGTAACCCCCTTTGTTCTCCACTGATTAAATGTGGAATCGTCTTTTGCTGGTTTGAAGTCTTTGTCAAGATAATTCCATTTAAGTATTTTCTTTTCCTTTTTCAGCTTTAATTGCCGTACTACCTTTTGCCAAAGTTCCATGGTATATGTTGTTATTGGATTTAATAATGTGGTAATGTTGTTTGGTAAGTCCTCCTCTCCTAAAAGGGTCTGAATCGGGTGTCCTGATACACATGTCTCAATCTCTTTCCACCTGGAATAGTATTCAGAGTCACACCAACAGCAAATATAGCGCATCTGTGCTGCAAAAAAATATAATTTCAGATTGGGGAGAGACATTCCCCCTTTATCTTTAGGCAATTGTAATGTTGCATATCTAATCCTGGGTTTTTTCCCTTCCCATAAAAATCTGGATATCATCCTGTCCCATTCTATGAACTGCTTGGGAGGTATTTCTATTGGAAGTGACTGGAATAGAAGAGTAGCCTTGGTAAGATGTTCATTTTCACTACATTTATCCTATCTGTTAAA
The DNA here is from genome assembly GCA_023969325.1 of Oryzias curvinotus. NCBI lineage: Eukaryota > Metazoa > Chordata > Actinopteri > Beloniformes > Adrianichthyidae > Oryzias > Oryzias curvinotus. Next base: position 353,679 of record JALJSC010000253.1, on the reverse strand, counting down.
TCAAAAGGGTAAGTTGACCACCTCTTAATATCCAGATTGATGTTTAAGTTAACTGTATTATAATTTTCTTCGTATAGGAGTGACAAATTTTTGGGTAAAAAGACTCCAAGGTACTTAATTCTTTTTTTGTCCCACTTAATATTGTAGCTAGATGCAGTTTTTTCTGATGGGGAGTGGTTGAAAAGCAGCGTTTGGGTTTTAGAAATATTTAATTTGTATCCAGCAAGGTAGTTAAATTCTTTCAGGAGTGTCATTAGTTTAGGCATGGAAGTGTTCATGTTCTTTAAGAACAGCAACACGTTATCTGCAAATAATCAAATTTTTTGTTCTCTGCCGTCAATTTTGATTCCTTCTAGTTCCTCGCACTGCCGGATGGCCTGGGCCAGTGGCTCAATATATAGAGAAAAAAGAGTCAGACTGATGCCGAAGCCCTGCCTCGTTCCTCTTTTTAACTCGAATCGGTCTGTGAGGGAGCCGATTATTTTTATACTAGCTGTAGGCTTGTCATAGATGGCTTTTATACATTTTATTGAGTTCTGTGTGAATCCAAATTTCTCTAGGGTTTGGTAGAGGAAATCCCAGTTCACCCTATCAAAAGCCTTTTCTGCATCAAGGCTAATTAGAGGTGCTTTTATTTTGTTTTTAGTTATGGTGTGAATTACATGCAGGCTTCTTCTAATGTTATCCTGGGTTTGTCTGCCTCTCACAAAACCAGTTTGGTCTTCATCAATTAACTCAGCAATAAATGTTTCAAATCTTTTAGTTCAAATTGATGTATAGATTTTATAATCCACGTTTAACATTGATATCGGTCTATAATTATTGCAGTTCTGTCTATCTTTATTTTCCTTGGGGATTAAAGTGATTATTGCGTCTTTCCATGAAGGTGGAGTCCTACCTTCTTTGTGGGTATAATTTAGGGCTCTTAGTAAAAGTGGCATTAGTTCCTGTTTAAATTTTCTGTACCACTCTATGGGGAATCTGTCACTACCTGGAGCTTTTTTTGTTTTAAATCTACCTATGGCCTTTTCAACTTCTTGTTGTGTTATTTCCTTTGTTATTATTTTATTTTGGATTTGTCCAAAGATCTAGTAGATCTAGTTTGTCTAAAAAATTTTAATTGCTCCCCTGTCAGTGGCGCCCTCTTGTGAGTACAAACTGCTATAATAACAGTAAAAGGTGTTTTCTATTTTTTGTGGATCCGAATGAATTTCTTGAGAGAGTGGGTCTTTGATATTTGGGATTGCAGAATCCACTTGCTGCTTGCGTAGCTTTCTAGCTAACAATCTAGTGTATTTAGGGCCAAGTTCATAATGTGTCTGCTTCATGTATCGGGCTTTCTTTTCAATTTCAAAATCTAAATGTTTTTCAATTTGTAGTTGCAATTTTTGGATCTCCTTTTGTGATTCATTATTTTTATTTAATTTAAATTCGTTTTCTTGGACTTTTAAATCATGCAATAATTTATTGTATGTTTCCAATCTTTTCTTCTTTAGATGTGTTGCCTTGGCGATCAGGTTCCCTCTCATCACTGCTGTCAATGAATCCCACAGTATTGATGGATTTACGAGGCCTTTATCATTTTCATCCTTAAATGTCTTAATTTCTTGTTTGACTTGATCAACTAGTGACTGATTATTAAGAAGTCCTACATTTAGTCTCCAGACTGTGCTTTTCAATTTACTTTCAAGATTTAGAGTTAAATAAATTGCGCTGTGATCTGACACATCCGCTACTCCAATTCTGCATTCATCAACTCTGTAATAATTTTCTTTCCCAATAAAAAAATAATCTATTCTGGAATGAACAGAGTGAGGTGCTTAGTAATATGTATACTCTCTATCTGTCGGGTGAAGCCCTCTCCAAATATCTACCATCCCAATCTCCCCAAGCGTGGTATTGAACATTTTAGTTGCTTTTCTATTGCTTCTTTTGATACTTGTTGTATCGAGTTTTAAATCAAGAATTGCGTTGAAATCCCCCCCACATATACAAGTTCCTTCAGCCTCTTTTGTTATTATGTCAAATATTGATTTATAGAAAGCCATGTCACTTTCAGGCGGTACAAAAACATTGGCCAAAGTCACAGTATAGTTTCCAATACGTCCTCTAACAATCACGTATCGTCCTTCTTTATCATTCACTTCTGAATTTTTTTCAAATTTTATTGATTTAGATACGAGAATAGCAACTCCCCTTCTATGGCTTTGTGTGAATGAGCTTTAGAATATATTCCTATAACCAAATTTTGCAAGTTTCTCATGCTCTCTGGCATTTAAATGTGTTTCCTGCAGTAAAACAACATGAACATTGGCTTTTTTCAGCTTATTCATGACTCTTGCTCTTTTAATTGGATTCCCTAAGCCATTAACATTAAGGGACATTACTTTTAACATTTGGCCATACATGAAATTTGGGAAATATTCTTTATTGGTTGGTGGCTAGTCATCCTAAACAAACAATAAATTAAACTCTGAGCAAAAAACAATAACAAGTGTGACTGCATCTCACTAAGGTACATCAAAAGAAAAAGTAAAGAAAAAAAAACAAATTAAATCGACTCCCAAGGGTGGGTATTTTAAGTCCCCTGTCTTTAACCCCTCGTCAGGTTTGGGGGAGAGCCTCTCTAAGAGAGCAATGGGCCCCCATCCAGAATCAGTGGTGCTTCCCATCAGGTACCACCAATTCTACCCAAAACAAGTCCCTAACAAAACAGGCATTGCTACTTAAACATGGGTGCTAATTGTTTATAGCGTCGAGAAAGAGTCAGCAGTACCCACGACAGGGAGTGGTCAATACCATACACCGTCTTTTTTTTTTTTTCCCTTCTTAATCCATTATCTTCTTCATGGTTTAGGCTCTGGCGACGCTGTGGGACGCGTTGCCATGGTGATGTCTGCTGGAGTTGCTGTTGCGGTGGAGGATTCTGTTCCACAGTTTGGACCACCTCTGGCTGGTCCAGCAGCCCTCTCTGGCGCAGATTATTCTCCACTTCCTCCGCGCTGCAATAAATCTGCGCTCCGTTCTCCCAGTAAACGCGCATGCGAGTAAAAGGCGTCTGGAAGTGGATTCCTCTTTTTTTCAGCGCAGCTTTAACTTCTTTGTACTCCTTGCGTTTCTAGATCACCTCTGATGTATAGTCGTGGTCAAATGATAAGATCTTGTCTCCCAGCTGGATTTTCTTCCTCCATGCGTTCCTGAGGATCGTTTCTTTCACCTGGTACTGCAGGAAGCTGATGATTATAGATCTCGATGGCACTCCGGGGCCCGGTTTAGGGGCGAGAGAGCGATGTGCTCGCTGGATTTGCAAGTCTGTTCCCTCCTGAATCAGTCCTTCACTTATTATCAGCTTTTCCACGAACTGAATCACCGAGCCCCCCTCCGATCCTTCCGGCACCCCATAAATTCTCATGTTGGTTCTCCTGGATCTTGACTCCATGTCATTGAGCTTCTCCTGCAGTGTCTGTTGTTCCTTCAGCATGTGTTGAAATGCTTCATTTGCTACTGCAGACCAGGATTCTTGTTCAACCAGCCGCGCTTCTGCTTCTTTTAGTTTTTGGTCTTGCTCCTCTAGCATTTGCGACTTGTTTGCTAACTGCTGTTCCAGCTGCAGCTTGAACAGCGTCAACTCCTCTTTCAGCTCTGATCGAAAATCTTCTTTGAATGTAGTCCATTTGTCGGTTAAATCAGATTTTAGGCCTGTTATTTGTGCACTCATCTCTCTCAAACTTAGCTGGTTTGAGGCTGATAAGTCACAGCCTCGTTCGTCTTCGGTAGCATTGGCCTTAGCCTCCGTGGCATCTTTCGCACTGTTTGACATCTGTGTGTGTTTTTCAGTCACCCGTTGGTTTAATTTCGTACCTCCACTCATCATTCGAGTTATTAAACAAAACTGAACAATATCATTGAGTTAGGAGGGTTTAAATAGCCTGCTTTGAAGAGCTCTCACTTCATGCGTCCATCTCTGTCTGCTGCTGCGACCGGAAGTCGAAGGATATTTAAATATTTTCATGTTTCTTCATATAACTCCTTATTATGCTGAAAATCAATCATAAAATTTTAAATGAAACAAATATATCAAAAAAATTTATATATGCTGAAGGTTATAGAAAATGTATGGGTAACGCTTTCTTTTACAGTACAGTACTTACAGTGTACTTAAGTGGTATTTACATGATACTTATTGTGTAACTACTGGGTACTTTCAGGGTACCTACATGGTACTTTCTATGGGACTTTACTGGGTACTTACATGGTACTTTTTTGTGTCTAGTCTGTACTTACATGGTACTTACCATGTTTTTATATGGTGCTATTTGGTTCATACCTATGTGGTACATAATGGTATTTATAATATTTTTACTGGGTATTTACATGTCATGCAAAGGTGTCTTTTATGGTACTTACCACTTATATGAACAGGGTAAGTACAAATAAAGTACCTTGACCTTTAGGTCTGCACTCACTGCATGTTTCATGGTATTTACCATGAATTTACTACAGAAACTACCTCTTAAGTACACTGAAACTGGACTGTAAAAGAAAGTCAGCCCTATTTCCACTCAACTACATGATAGTTTCATTACTAAATACTGGGTATGTTCACTTGAATATTACTTGGTACTTACCACTTAAGTACAATAAAACTGGACTGTAACAGAAAGTCAGCCCTATTTCCACTCTATTACATGGTACTTTCAGTAGTAAATACTGGGTATGTTCATGTATTACCTTCCCGTACAGTGTACATACACACTTGGTCTTCTGACCTTACCAAATGAGACAATGCTAACTTGTTGGTAAAGGTCAAATAACAGCATTGTAAAAACATATTCCTACTTCTTATAACATGAGGCAAATGTAAAGAGAAGCAATACAGCAGTGAAAACAACAATCTTTAATATGAAACACTTCTGCAGCATACAAAGTGTCATCAAAATGAAATATGTTTTAAGTACAAAACAGTACAACGGAGCATTCCAAAAAACCCATTATTGGCCTGAGGGTCGCGCTTTTTGTCCGTCAAAATACCTTCAGCAGAGTTTAGTAACGGTGCAGGACTTCTTCAGGGTTTGTAACTGCAAGAAAATTCACAATAAAAGCTCAAATGAACATAAAAAGCACAACAACTTTCATAAAGTACAAAATATATTTTACTTGTTTAATCATTTCTGTAAGGAGTTTGATAAATCTCTGTGAATTCCTTATTGCTTTGACTGCAATGCTTGAAATTAATCAATTATCCTAATTTATAAACATGATAATAAATTATTAAAATTATTCAATTATTAGGGGTGATTTTAAATCGAAATCAATCGAAATTAAGTCACAGTCTCGAACTTCGAATTAAAAACTGGAATCGTCGATCACGCGGCCATGCCCCCATGTTGCGTCCGGTTACTTGCCAAGCGGAAAAAAACACTTGTGTTGAAGTGCTGCGAGTCAACCTCCTCCAGCCGCTCAAAAGATAGCATGGTGACTGCAGGAGACCCATTGACAGAACTCCAATCCCCTCCTCTTTCACTGAAGTTGCTGGTGTGGAAGTATTTTGGATTTCCAGTGAGTTATGTTGACAACGTTCGCGTTGTCAAAAAAAACAAAATAAAAAACAACAGTTTACAAGCTGTGCTATGTGCGTGTACCATATTCTCTCACTGGCAGCACGAATAACATAGCAGGGCATCTCCGCAGGCACCACAAAAACATAGATGTATTTATTTATCTGTTAAATCAGTGCTTCTCAAATAGTGGGGCGCGCCCAGATGCGATGCCGGGGGGGCGCGCACAGTAGCAGCGGTCTGAGGCAAAGCCGGCAAAGGCGCGCAAATTTAACAGGGGTCTGCGGTGACAGCAGCTCATTGCTTGGTAAAAATCTAATCCGCTGTTGTTTTCTTATTATCTGTTAATCACAGAGTTTTTAACAGCCTGAAACAGTGAACGTCCGTCCCTGCAGGTGACGCTCCCATCTCCTGTCACACGCAGCTCCCGTGTGAGAGAGAATGAAAAGGGGGGGTGGTGGGCTCCGTGCACGCGGAGAGCTGCCCAGATTAGTATCATCACTGCCTTTAGATTCCTCAGCTCATGCCAAAAATATCATTCTTTATGAACTATTGTAGACATTTTGGTGACGTGTCTTTATTTTCCATATTCTTTGTCGGCCTGTTTAGTTGGTGTCAGTATTTAACATAAAGACTGCAGGTAATGCAGGAAAACAGCTGCACTTTATGACATCATAAATAAACGATCATCATTTAGAAACCAAATCAGCACGATGTTTTTTATCTATTTCTTTAGACTAAAAACGTTAAATGTATTGGTGCTGCTGTGTTAATGTTTCAGATAAATTTGCATTTAATATTATTTATTGATTGAATTATTTTTCTCTGCATCAAATAGTTTAAGACACTTAATTGTTCAGAGACTATGAACATGTCAGTTTTATTGTTTTTGTTTGTTTTGTTGTGAACTTGAATGTCATCTTTGGTAAAGAAGTCTGCACTTACAAAAGAGAAACTGGATGTTTCTTTTTATGTTTATTTTAAGTTTTCAATTGACTAAAGATACAAGTTATTGTTACATTATGTTGTTAACAAAAGTTTTAAATTTGACCATGTAGTGTGGAACATTGCAAACAAAGGTCAGATATTATATTGCATTAAAGTCTAGTTTGAAAAATAACAATTTGTGCTTTAAAAAAGAATAAATGTAAAAATCGAGAATCGAATCGAACTGTGACCTTAGAATCGAAAATGCAATCGAATCGAGGATTTGGAGAATCGTGACACCCCTACTATTATTAGAAGGATGCTCTGTCCAGATGTTTGTGTGTTTGTTGGTCTTAGGGTCATTGAAAGAGGAATGTTGAGTTACAAAGAATTACCAGTTAAATGCTGATGAATAAAATATTCAGTTTTTATCATCGTAAATCTGACTTCAGGGGAGTCAGTGCCTCTCCAGCATCAACCTCACTGCACGTCACTGAGTGGTTGTGTGTGTCAGAGAGAGGCAGATAAAAGAGTGAGAGAGAGAGAGAGAGAGAGAGTGCGTGTGTGTGTGCGTGCACGTGTGTGTGGGGGTGGGGGGGGGTGTATCTGACCTCCAGGGTAGTCTCTGTGTTAACTCTGGTTTAGCTGCATTGATGTGTGTATTGAGGGTGGACACTTTCCTTGAAATAAACACAAGGACAATACTTGCTGTTCTGTTGTAGGGAGATGAAAGTGTGTTATGGAAAGTAAAATGGCTTTAATTCCATATGTGTACGTCTTGGCAGGTCAGTGTGTGGTGTGGCTCTTTGACTCTCAGTTAAAAAATTCGGCTCTTGGTGTCAAACTTGTTTGCCACCCCTTATTTAAAGCAAATAAAAATCAATTCGACTTTAAACTGTTGTGGTTTCTTGTAATTTATTCTACAATAGTCAGTTCCATTTCATTTTAAACTCATTTCATATCCATCACATTTTCATTCAATGTCATGTTTTTAGGGCAAAATCCAAAAGACATTGCTAGTGAATTATGCATTTTCATTTACAGGTTTTTACACTTTTTCAGCCCAAAGGTTCTACTGTAAATGTCTTCTGTCAGTGTCTCATCAGGGTGGGTCCCACCTGACTGATGGGACCAAGTTCCTGGACCTCCAGCTGCATCACTGCTCCTGAACACACTTTTCTGTCTGATTGCAGGTTGATGAACTGCAGTTTGTCAAAGACCACCTGTGAAGTTCTGGGCTCAGCTCTGAAGAAAAACCCGTCCAGTCTAACAGAACTGGACCTGAGCGACAATAAGAACCTGCAGGATTCAGGATTTCGTCCTCTTCGTGAATTTCTGGAGAGTCCAGACTGCAGACTGCAGACTCTGAGGTCAGACTCCATGTTTAAGTTTTGTTCATATCAATATGATGAGTCCAGATGACTGACTTGCTGAGACTCTGAGGCTCCTTTTTTCATTTTTATTTTTAACAGAGGTACTCACGTATATCGGCTGTGCATAACTCATGATATTTAAATTGGAAATGAGGAGGAGCTTGTCTGAGCATTCATGAGTGAAACTCAGGGGAAGGAAAAAGAACAGAGAAATGGTTTCTTAGCCAATGGCCACTCAATTCCCATCATTCATGTTATTGGTGTCTTCAAAAGATTTGATCAGTTTCTGAACGTCACATTTCTACAACTCACTGTGTCAGATCAGGAATGTCTGAACTCTGAATCTGTCTCCTGCATAAAGGACTGAAACTGCTGGTGATTCAAACCTTTAGCTTAGATCAGTTTGTGTTCCAGAGCTCATTCCATTGTCCATCTTCAGGACTTTGTCACATAGTTCTCTGGTGGATGATGCAGTGATCTGCTGTGAACTCATCAGTACATTTCTCCTGCTGCTCTTTACTCTCATCCTTCCCACTAGTCCACCTTTTTCACCACTCATAGCTGCTGCTGCATCAGTTTGTTTCATGGCGGTTCCACATTGGCCTACATTTTCAAAGATATATTTGTCCTATGCATTGATTTGATGTCCATTATTTCCTCTATATGGTGAAAACTGGAGTCTACTCCCTGGATGCAGAGGTCCATCTGTGCAGTATCAGTCATGTCAGGACTCTCATCCACAGCCACAGAGTCTGCAGTAAAGTCTTTGCTTCTTTCACTCAACTGTGTTCTTAAACCAGCCGTCATTTCACAAACTCCATCAGAACTGTATTTCTGCAGGTTTCTCTCTGCCAGCATCTGCTTTCTGTGTGGACATCATTCATCAAGCACCTCCATCTCCTCTGCCACCATCAAACTTTCACAGCAGCTTCACTTTAGGATTCTGCTCAGCTGAAAAGCGTCTGCTAAAGTGTCTGATTCTTCTTCAACTCTTCTGCTTTCTGGATCTTCTGCTCTGACAGAAAATACACTTTTTTCCTAGTTCTGCCTCCAAGTGATTCATTGTTGTATGGTGTGTTCTCGTGTTTCTTGCTAGCTGCTATTTTCATGTCTGCTCATTGTGAGAGGTGGACAGGCTGACTTTACTCAGAACAACAGAAGTTGAATTCTTCAGAGCTTGTTGTGTGTGTGACCTTCAGACACACTCCAAAATTGTGTTTCTGTCATTTCTCTCCATCAAATGTGCCGTTAACTATCTGAACTAGTTCAACAGCAGTCCTGGTCATGAGTACTTCAGGGACAAACTGGTAATCCCAGTTCTTCTTTAGATCTGGACTCATTGTGTATTTCCCTGGAACACAGAAGAGGATTTCCTGTTCTAAAGGTTCTGAACAGGGTTCTGTTCATTTAGCTTTGCTGTTGGAAAATTCTACAATGTCTCTTTGATAAGTTTTCATGAATCAGCAACTTTGTTTTCACGAATCAGCAACTTTGTTTTCATGAATCTTCATCCTCTGTAAAATATCTACAGTGGGTACAAACTTTCTTTGTTCACTTGAATTTTGTCGGATGCATTATGAAATTTTCCTATTGCGGATTTTGTTTAACCCATAATTCATCAATACTCAAACAAGTCATTTTACAATGTGATGATGTCATTTAAAAATGCATTTCACAATTTAGGATTAAAGATGAAGGAAAACAATTTAATCTAACATTCTTGAAGTTAAAGCTTTAAAAGTGCGCCAGTTTAGCTCAGGCGGTAGAGCGGGTTGTCCAACAACTAAAGGATTGGCGGATTGATTCCTGCCCTCCCCTGCAGCCCACCGCCCCCGCATGGGATGGTCCAAAGAGTGGAGAACAATTTCCGCTTTGTGGGATGAATAAAAGCAAAGTAAAAATTAAATCAAATAAAAATCTATTAGATTTTAAACTGTTGTGGTTTTTTGTTCCATAATTCAGATAAAAATTCATCTTACAATCGTCAGTTCCTTTTAATTTTAAAGTCATGTAATATATATATCACATTTTCATTCAATTTTGTGTTTTTGGGTCAAAATCCAACAGAAATTGCTAAACAGACCCCCACTCCTATATTTTTCATCCAAAATCTCTCCTGTAAATGTCATCTGTCAGTCTCTCATCAGGGTGGGTCCACCCTGACTGAAGGGACCAAGTTCCTGGACCTCCAGCTGCATCACTGCTCCTAAACACACTTTTCTGTCTCATTGCAGGTTGAAGTACTGCAGTTTGTCCGAGTTCAGCGGTGAAGCTCTGGGCTCAGCTCTGGAGAAAAACCCGTCCAATCTGACAGAACTGGACCTGAGCTGGAACCAGAACCTGCAGGATTCAGGAGTTTCTCCTCTGTGTGATTTTCTGAAGAGTCCAGACTGCAGACTGCAGACTCTGAGGTCAGACTCCATGTTCCAGTTGTGTTCACATCAATGTGATGACAAAGTTGTGTTAAGACTAAAGTGCAGACATGAGGCCCATCTGCTTTGTTTGTGTCTTTGCTTTGGTCCAAGAGACTCCTTTAAGGCGCGTGCAGAAGAAGGAGCCGTGTACGCTCACATGCACTCTGAGTCCTGCTGTGTTTCAGCAGCTGGATGCTGCTCTGACAGACACATCCTCCACAAACATATTCACCTTTTCATCCACAAACATCATCACATCATCCATCAAAGCTCCCAGCAGCTTCTGACTCTGAAGTCATGGATCAGGGATCAATGTCCAACATTTGCTGCTGACTCTTTCATCACTTCCTTCTTCTTTCTGCTTTGATCCATTGGAGCTGAAAGTCTCTGCTTGAAGGGCTGCAGCAGAGAAGGACTGGAAGATCATCTCCTGAAAACTGGGAGGAAGACTTTCCAGCATCCTGCTGCTTCTGCTGGACTCTTCTGATCTGCTGCTGATGCTTCACATCTTTGGACTTTTACTGAACGTTCTGATCTTCTTGTAAAGGATGAAAAACATGAACTTTGTCTTTAAACTTAACTCTTTGTTTTTGATTCAGGTTGAGGAGCTGCAGTATATCAAAGTCCAGCTGTGCTGCTCTGGTCTCAGCTCTGAAGTCCAACCCGTCCCACCTGACAGAACTGGACCTGAGATACAATAGCCTTCAGTCTTCAGATGTTAAGCGGCTCCTGAATCTGGTGGAGAGTCCAAACTTCAAACTGCAGACTCTGAGGTCAGTAGAGGGTTGGAGTCAGTCCAGCTGCTTCCAGATGTTTGGTCCTAAAGTTAGTCTGAGAGCAAAGATGCAGAGTTTCCTGTGAAGCTGCAGCTTCTCAGTGAAACTCTGAGGAGAATGATGACAGGCTTCAGGACAACAGTCAGCCAATCAGAGCAGCAGAAGCTCCAACAGGTGAAGATGACAGGAAGCTGCTGCTTTGAACAGGACTGAAGCTCCTGCTGCTCTTTCTGCTGCTGTGCTGCATCACTGACTGACAGACCAGGATCAGGAGACACTGCTCTTCCTCTCTGTCTCTCTACTTTCTCTCTGCAGGTGGAAGAAGTCTGACTGATGTTCCTCCTGGAGGAGCAGAGAGGAGCAGCAGCAGCAGCTGGTCTGCAGAGATGTGGTGACTGGACGGTGTTCCTGGGAGGTGGAGAGCAGAGTGATGGAGGAATCAGAGGAAGTGGAGATGAGTGTCAGAGCTGCAGCAGGAACTGATCTGAGATCAGCTCCACTGTTTCTCTCAGCATCAAGTGGACAGTTATTGTACTGCAGCTCCCCTGGTGGACTGATGGAGAGTTGCACTTAATCTTATTCTAACTTGGTGTTGATCTGAAACATCACTATGGGGTTGAGTTAGGATCAGCTAGAAAGGAATTTTGGAAATGTTGAAATAGAAATATTAAACTTGAGAGAAATAAAAAAAGTAAAATATAAAAAAAAAATTTAAACCATAGACTGTCACTATATAATAAAAATCATATTTAGGAATTTACAACTTTTTTCAGTTCTCTCTCTTTGTTTTATGTGGGGGCGGAGCTTTGAGGTCATTGGCTACCAGGACAGGATTTCTATCTGGTGAAAGAGGAGACTCCTTCAGATTTTCTACACTTTTCTCAGACATGAACATTTTCACACTTTACGGTGGTGATAACACTCTCCCAAAGTCTGGACATCTATAGACATTGTTTCAGAGCAGAAAAGTCCTTAAATTACCACAACATCTTTGAGAATCATGGGAAATCGTGTCCCAGTAGTTAATGACCTCAAAGCCCTGCCCCCATGTAAAAATATGATCAGTTTGGCTGTGAAAACTTGAAACTGAAAGCTGAGAACTGAAAACATAGAGGTAGAAATAAATGTTGAAAATACAAAAACATTTTTTGGTAACAGTTTTAGGCTTCAATTTTTCTTTAAATTCGAGTTTAAAACGATTTTCAAATTTATAGTCTGTTTTTTTTTTTTCATTAACTTTATGATGATCCTAATTTGACCATATAGATCAGTTGGATTCATGTTTAGCAGCTCCAGGATCTGGAGGAAAAAAAGACCTGCAGACAAATATTTTTCTAGATCATCACTTTCTTCTATGATCTGCATTTGTATAGATATGAGTTTGTGATGAACTAATCAAGGATTGTGGGATTATTGATCAGACAGAACCTTTCAGGATTAGAAAGATCTATATGTGGGTCATTTAAAACACAGTCAGGGTTAGATCCTCGTTCTGTCTCTGGAACAGGAAAATACATCAGAACCAGAACTCTGGACCATTTGATTTATGTCTGAAATACAATGTAACATTGTTCAGTTCAGTTTTTATCTCTGTTGTGAACTTTGGACATTTTATTGAAATAAACACTGATATGAATTTGTTACAAACCAGTTTCCTCTTGGTTCAAAGTAAACCTGAACTGGTTTCTCTAAACTGATGTGGATGTAAGCCTTAGCTCTAGCTGGAAACACTGCTACAACGTGAAGGGGATTGTTGTTACCTCACACGTTGAAACCCCCCCCCCACCCCCCCTGACAGCGTGTCAGTGGTTGTATTGATGAGATGGGATCAGATAAAAGAAGACTTGGACCGGCATATCTGCCCCAGTCTGCAGCTATGAGCCCAGTCAGGCTGGACTCTTGTGTTTATTTTTAAGAGAGTGGAACTGTCATCTTTATTGGAGGGAAGAGCTGCCATTGTCTTATAAATAGTTTTTTATTTTTTTGCTTTTAGTAGTTAGCATGTAGGTTTGTGACTTTTATTTAGTAGGATCTGAGGGACGTTTGTTTTCTACATTTACTAGAGGTGTGTCCTGTTTGTTGTGTCAGCCTTGACTCTCCCTGAATTTAAGATGCTTATATAATAAATTCAAGTTATTCTTTATCTCCAGTTCTTTGTTGTGTTTTTCTTAAACATGTGTCACAACCAACCCCAACAGCTGTGTGGTAAGTGGCCACTAAAAGTTAGTGTGACTGAGACTAAAGCTAAACACGAACAACAAGAATGAATGCTAAACAGAACCAGAAGACAAAAATGTCCATAAAGCAAATGAACAAAACCAAGAAAAGTGACCAACAGACAGCAGACAATTCTCCCAGAGATGAGACACTGCTGCTGGGTCTAAAACCACATTTGCTGACACATCAGACTAGAAACTTAGCTGTTTACATCCCACCAGATACTAACACTAGCACAGCTCTCAACCTCCTGCTAACTATCATCAACAAGCAACAGCTCGCCCACCCGGATGGACTCTTGATTATTGGTGGGGATTTTAACCAAGCACGTCTTAAAATAGTGCTCCCCAAATTCACACCGTATGTGAAGTTTGCCATCAGGTGAGAGAACACTTCAGAGTGTAAAGTGTTATTTCCTAGACCTAAACATGATCTATAATTGTTTCCCCTCTCTGTTGTGGGAGAAGAGACAGTCTGACTGAAACCTCTGTCTGTCATTAACTTACAAATGGAAGAGTCTTAATTAAAATCTCCCATCACCACAACTGATTCACTTTGAGTTTCTAACCAGATTACTAACTCTTGTAGGTGGGATCTAAACAGCACTACAGGATGGGGGGATAAACTACAGCTAAGACTAAATTTAGAGCCTATAGGAAAAAAATCTATCGCTCTGAGATTTCTTCCACGCGTGTTCTAATAGTCGGGAGAGATAGACCAGGATTCAGTCGGATGAAGTCACAGAAGGTTTATTCCCTAACAAAAGTTCTAAAACAGAATTAAAACAGATCTGGGTCCTCATTTTAGAAGGCTTACAAAAGTTACAGGCGTTTTACATGAAAGGCCACAAGAGAGAAGACAATAGAATTGTGCTCTGCTGAAACTTTTAAAGATGATTTTGGCTTCCTCCTCGTCTGGAAACATGGTGGTCGAATCTCCGCCCCAGAACACTCGGATTGGCTGACAGATGATCCTCCGTCGTCCATCAGCCAATAGTCAAAGGTCACTCCCTGGAACCAGTCTATCTCCTCAGGGAATGACTTCAAAGGGACACCTAGTGTTGCAGTAAACTCCGTCCCTTCCTGTCCACCACAAATCAGATTGACGACAGGAAATCCATTGAGGCCCTGGGTCAAAGATCAGCCTTTTGTCTTCACTCGGCATCGGACATCTAGAGAGGTTCTCACAGATAAAATCTGTCCCAGAGATGGTTTGAATGATGGTTGTGTCTAAAGTACTGCTTACTCCTGCTAAATAGCAATAAAAAGATCAACATCCTCCCTCCTCTGTAGAGGAAGGACTAGCAGCTGCACTCAATAAAACATCCTAAAGAATGTGAGGTCAGGATGCTCAGAGGTCAAATAAAGTTAAAGCACACACTTCCTCAATAAGACTAAACTTCAATGTAATAAAAAGTGGGACAGAAAACCCTAATAAAATGAGGACCAAAAATATAAATTCCTTAAGTTTCTGTCTTAGAGGGAAAATATTTTTCACATGAAAAATATAAACACATTATCACATCACATAATAACAAAACACTTCAGCAGGTCCACATGACCTGACAGCTGTGGTCGTAAGCCCTCACAATCTGCAACACAAAATAAATATGAATAAATGCAATTTTCAAAGGAGGTGGATGATCCATGCATGAATGTGCAAGTGAAACCTATCGAGGCTGAACTTTAACCATCTATGAGAAACATTCATTGAACAATTAGACAGGAAAAAGACTTGCGACGACCTCGCGCCCCTTGGTGGCCATCTTTGAGGATACTCATGCCTACCAAATCTCAGCACAATTGCGGCAACACAGATTACATAGAACAAGAAATAAAATAGCAAATTAAGAAAATACACAAATACAAATTCGAATAAAAAGTAAAACTGCAAATTCAAATTATTTAAAAAAGTAAAAATATAAAATATAACAAAGACAATATAAATAACACTTCCTGTAAGGAAAAAGAACACCTGGAATTAAGGGGAGAAATTAAGAAAAGTTAAGGCAGAATAAAATCACACAGGCGACAAAAAGAAAAATAGACTTGTTTAACCTAACAGTAAGAGTAATTCAGGAAATTAGTTCCATCTCCTCCATTGGCTTCCATTAGAGGAGCTGCGATTCATGCGTCCCACCTAAATTAGAATAGCAATATTCTAAGTTAATATTCTTAGTCAGTTAGTTAGTTTATTAAGTAAATTGCAACAAAATCCAAAAGGTCATTCAGGGCCTTGAACACTCACATCATCCTATGGACTTCTCAATAAACCTGGTAATTAGAGTTCTGATACATGTTATACAACAGAACGGTTGCAAAAAAGCTTGGGATGTCTCCCCAAGATAAGTCTGCTGTGGATCTAAATATTGATTAGGTTGTTTAGTTTAAGAACTAAAACAATAACAAAAGACAATAATAGAAAAACAATGACAAAACACAAAACATAATGAAATAATGAGACAAGAATCTTGTCACGCATGCGCAGAAGAGGATCAAATGTGATGGAAAATGTCCACCAGTTTCTCTTCTCAAAGGTCTGCTTCTCCTCGTGCTGTTTTCATGAAAAACACAAGTGGGGGACACAAATTCCAGACAGTTTATTAGGGGCTGTTGTCTAATGACCCATTTGGTGGATTCTAACTCCACCAGTATTCCTTATCACCTCAGGACAGTGTCGTAAAACCCCCTCATCCTTGCTGTGGATGAGAAGCAGATGAACAGACACACAAAGCTCTAAAAAGGTAAAAAGGTCAATCAAAGTTAACATTTAAACCTTCTTTCTAAACAAATACATTTAAACGATGATAATTGAAACAATGATAATTTAAATCATGATAATACTAAAACAATTTCCTTCAACGAATCATTGATACCTCTTTCCACCTCCCTCTCTTTGGACTGAGGGAAAACCTCAGTCCAAGTGGAATCAGATTTAAACAAAGATAAGGCACAAACACATAAACTAGACCAATGGAAAGTAAAAATATAAAAACAAAAGTTATGTGCAGCGGTAAGGTGAACAGGCGTCCTGTCCACGTTCTTGTGAAAGGCAAGGTAACAACGTGAAGAAATGAAACCACTTATTGTCGTTGCCTTACAGCCGTGAGGTCGGTCGCACCCTAGTCGTTAATCATTAACCTCAAGGGGGACCGTGCATTCCACAAAACAAACAAGAAAGTGTCCACTATAACCACAAAGACCCAAGAAAACCAACATGTCCAAATTATTTCCAGATGTTTATGCTGCAAATTAGACATTCTATGCTCCATAGACATTGAAGAACCTATGCTGGAAACAGTTCTACCTAGAAATGAGACTTCCCTTCTGCTTCATTGAAAATTCCTGTTCGACATTGCAAAACCCAAACACACAACTGCAACAGAAGATCTTTCATTAGTTGCAGGCAGGTTTCAGCGGTTGGTGCTGCTAGCAGGAAGTCATCAACCTACATCAACTAAACACAACCCTCTCATAGCACAATATCCTGTCGGAGAGACTTCAAACAGTGATTGAAAACGCCAGAGGAATTTATTAACTCCTCTGTACTAAAATGTGAATATATGTCTGCCATTTTCATGTAATGGAATGCAAAAGAAAACGTTTGTTAAATCAATATCAGTGTACAACACACATTGTGGGGATAAACTTGACAGCATGCGATATGGGTCAGGAATGGGTAGGACTAGAGCAGGGGTGGCGAACAAGTTTGACACCAAGAGCCGAATTTTTTCACTGTGAGAGTCAAAGAGCCACACCACACCCTGACCTGTCAAGACGTACACACAAACACGCAATTAAAGCCGTATTACTTTCCACAACACACTCCTCTCCCTACAACAGTACAGCAAGTATTGTACTTGTGTTTATTTCAAGGAAAGTGTCCACCCTCAATACACACATAAATGCAACTAAACCAGAGTTAACACAGAGACCACCCTGGAGGTCAGAGACCCCCTCCACACACACTCTCTCTCTCTCATCTTATACACACACACACACACACACACACACACAGTCTCTCTATTTCACTCTTTTGTCTGCCTCTCTCTGACACACACTACTGCTCAGTGACGGGCGGTGATTTTGATGCTGGTGAGCCACTGACTTCTCTGAAGTCAGATTTACGATGATAAAACTGATTATTTTCACCATTTATCCATCAGTATTTAACTGGTAATTCTTTGTAACTCAACATTCCTCTTTCAATGACACTTACACCAACAAATACACAAACATCTGGACAGAGCATCCTTCTGGTGTCTGAGTGATTCATATTCACAATAAACACATTCAATACATTACATTTCAGTTGTGTGCAACTTAAATTAATTTTAACTTCATTAGAATTTCTTGCCTTTACATGTTTTTATATAAAATTGAATGACTGACTTTTTGCATCAAAAGCAAATAATATATTAAATGTTATTACATTGCAACAGTTAAGGTCATACTTTAGACTAGTAATCAGCTGAAATATCACTAAACTGGCTGCGTTACTCCCTCCCCCCGTACACATTAAGAGCAAATTAACCTGAATATACACACATACAGTTAAACGACATTCAAGTCACTTCTGCAAACAGGTCCCTGACTTTTGGTTTTACAATTGAGATTCCCCCCTTCCCATGAGTCTTAGGGGCTGAAGGCGGGGCTAACTCCCGGTAGCCTCTCTGATCAGTTCCTTTACGTGAGTGTCAGTCAGAACGGACCGATGCCTTGATTTCACGTGTTTCAAGGTAATAAACAGGGACTGGAGGACACATATTGAGGAGAACGCGGACAGCAGATTGAGAGCAGCTCTTTTACACACGGGGAATTCTCCGTTCTCCAAAACGTAACAGGGCCTTCTCTCAGAGAGATTTCAGCTCAATCAGCTCCGGTTCTCTCGCTGCCTCCTCAGTGACCAGCGGGGATCTCAGGGAGTCAGTCTCTGCATTAAAGCAGTGGTCCCCAACCACCGGGCCGCGGGGAATTTTGGCACCGGGACGCACAGAAAGAAAAAATAATTTCCATTTTGTTGTTTTTTTCCCCGAAAAAAAAAGTTTTATTTTGAAAAGTGACCGGATTCTCTCTGTTGCATCTGTCACACTTAACGCACGTCAAAGTCGCGACACCAAACATCAGGTGATAAACCCCACTAAAATTAAACCCAAACAACCAAAATGAGCAAAAAACAAACTTCTTTAGAAAGTAGCTTTGACAAGGGGAAAATTATTATTATTATTGTTATTATTATTATTACTAAAGAGAAAATACCCCCCCAGGTCAACGCTATATGTGTACCGGTCCACGGTGACAAAGAGGTTGGGGACCATTGCATTAAAGGATCCATGAGAAAAGTGATCTGCGGTCTTTTCCGTTCAGTTGCGCAAGCAGCGTCACGTTCTGCGCTTTATTCATTCTGATTGCAGCTTCTGCTGTGAGCTGCGCAAAGGAGAGTGGGACAGATTGTTGTTTTGAATGTGGACTTAGAAAAGCTTCCACTTGTTCATAAAGGAGACAATTTGTGTCAGATGATCAGGAAGAGTTTTTAATATTTTCTGGGATACGTTTTGTTCTTTTCTGCCATAACCAATGTTAATGCTTCCAGAAGCTCATAATAATAAACATGGTGACTTTCCATTCTGTTCAGTAAAAAAGTAAGAATCTTCCCATTCTTCCAGAAACGTCCTGTGTTTATCTTTATACTCTGAATTTTACCATTTTGACCATGAGGGTAACAGTCTGCAGCACATTAAATCTTTATCTATGTGTTCCGACAGTGGGCGTAACCCGCGCAGATAATTGGCGGTCACGTATGTGTCGGGAGCAGCATCGAACACACAGACTACCAAATTACTTTTATTATTAATTATTATTAATATTCTCTGATGGATTTGAGTGTGGTTTAAGAGGGAAAAATTATGAAATGAGGCACAGTATATAGAAAATATGATGAGACGCAAAGAGCCGCACGCTCATTGGCCAAGAGCCACATGCGGCTCTTGGCCAATGAGCGTGCGGCCACCCCTGGACTAGAGTAACGGTGACATCATTTACAGCCCTTTAATCATGTGCCATGCGATAAGCTTTACCATCTGCTTGCAGTCTAAAAGGAGTACACTACGAAGAATGCCAATGCTCAATGACACCAGAGTTCCACAAACCAGTCTAAGTTTCCTCTGTCCCTTCATCTGCATCCTTCACCAGCAGTACTGAGATCTAAAAACTTGTGCTCCTGCAGTTACCTGAATCACCACTGGGGGGACGGTGGAACATGAACCAACATCAAATGAACCTGTGGAGCATAAAGAGTCAGGGAGCGTTTTTAACATTGCCTCTGCATCTTAATGAGCCGTCTTCTCTCTGCCGCGATATCTGTCAATACAGACATGCTTTAGAACTGAGGATTTTGTTGTTGGAGGCAAAGTTAACCTGTACATTTTTATTGAGGGAGAAAATTGAATACCTGAAAAGCATAATTTAGACAGTTTATGTTGTTAACGCCCCTTATAGTCATGGGTCCGAGTTGCCAAGCCTCATGACCAGGGGGTGCTAATCCTATGTGAGATACAGCTGTGTCTGACAGCTAGTATCATTGTATTTGTGAGTGTATGAATGCACAATAAGCTGCTCACCCACAGGGCTAATATATGTCAGTGTTGTTCAAATGCCACGTGTGGCTTTCTACCTGGTGAAATACTTCCTGCTACTGTTAATCATCCTTTTTGTCATAATGGAGTGTACAGGTCAGACCATCTGGAGGTGGAAATAGGGCTTCGAGGACAGGAGTCCTGGCTTTCACACCTGAAATTTATGAAACCACCTGGCTTTTCAGGGCCCTCTGGATGTCTGCAGTGGGGGTTGGCTGTGGTGTGTGGCATGGCATCCAGTCTGAAAGAATGCTGGCTCCTGTTTTTGACAAGACTGTCCCGTCCCAACAGATTCACAGGCGTGTGTGGCGAATGCACACATGAATGTTCCACCATCTGGTCAAAAGTCAGTCGGATGGTCTTTTGCAGGTTTTGAGGAGTCATTTGTCAGAGCAGATAGGATGTCCACTAGAGCCATCATGGGTTACCTCTGAGTTTGAAAGGACCACGGCTCCTGCATCATCAAGTGGTATTGTCCGACTTGCCACCCCTTTGGTCCTCGCCACGGTGGAGGAGGGCTTGGAGGGGTCATGGGTACTTTTCATTTTTCCTCCAGACCCTCTGCCCCTTGGTCTGTGCATTCTGCTGTTAGGCACCTCATTGGGCTGTCACATGCCCACGGGTCCGGAGCGCCACAGATGCCATTTCCAGATGCTGCTGGGGGGCTCCTGGGGGGCTAACAGCTCCCAGGATTTCCACCTGTTTTCCTGTCTCAGACCTCCGAATGGCTGAGCATGACACGTCATTGCTGCTGTCTCTGAGGTAGAGGTAAGATCGGGCCTAAAAAATCCGGCCCGACCCGACACAGGCCCGCGGGCATTAAAGCCGAACTCGGACCGAACCCGACCAATTAACATGATTTGCAGGACCGAGCCCGAAGCAAACCCGAAATTTCAATTTAACCCATAGGATTTTTGGCAGAAAAAAATCGCCAGATTTCTTTAAGGTAAAATAATCTATATATTTTTATGATCATGAAAGTTATGGTCTTTCAAACAGAGAGTGGTCACTGCAGCCGTGCGCGTATAAGCTCTCTGTTGTGGCATAGAGTTCTGCTGGAAGCTCTGTGCATAGGTTCCTCCCTCCATGACAAATGCATTTGATCAACGAAATAACGCTGGAACACAGAATAAGAGGCCAGACAGAGAGAGAGACAGAGAGATCTGGATGATAAGCACTCGCTTCATTACGCGGGAAATACTGCAGCTGCGGCGGTGCGCGTTTGCCTTTTCAGTTTCCCTGTCTGAAGTTTCTCCTTGACTTCCTGCTGCTCCATATCAGGGATCCCTAAACAAAATAGATGCGGACTTGCGGAGGGAAGATTACGTTCACGACACGTGCGCAGAGCTGCGGGTGGCCGGCGCCCCCCCTCGTTCTGCCAGTTGCGGGACCACAGTGTATGTCAATCAACGGTGGGCTGGTGACTGGTGGGAGGGGGCGGGGTCTACCTGTGTGTGTGTGGGTGTGTGCGCTAAGGGAACGTTCTCCCTCTGAGTAAGAAGAAGCTGGCTGTGCCTTTCGGTTCGTGCGGTAACCGTTCTGACATCCAGGATTAATAAAGAGCTGTTTGACAACCGCCGCCTGAGGAGCTTCTTTGCAGACATTACAATATATTTATTAAAAAAGTCCGAGAAAGAGAAGCCCGGCCCGACCCGACCCGAACGTAATGACTGTCATTTAGAACCCGACCCGACCCGAAATTCGGGCCTAAGATCTTACCTCTACTCTGAGGGCATCAAAACTCAAAATTCATGTTATTTTCTTTTTTTAAACCACCTTTTATCCTGTGTGGATTCCTTCAGCTGCTCAACTCCTCCTTCTGCCCTGTGTTTACCTCCAAGTGTGTAGTCTTACCTTCACATGATTGAAGGAGTTATCTGATCTCAGGGTCAGTCACTCCTGACTCTGCTTCTTTCTGGCTAACTGAGGTCTGTGGGGAAGGTGTTAGCATCTGCTCATGTTCTCTCGCCCCTGAGGCAGAAGAGGGTTCTGCATGAAGATTTATAAGGTTTCGGGGGGGGTCTGCTCTTTTCTCCCATTCTGGATCGCTTTTCCCGCAACATTAAAGCCATCTACTGCTTGGGACAAAAATTTAGAAAATGTATTAGTGTCATGTTCAGTTTCCACACCAACGGCGTGGCGCCGTGGAGCAAAATTTTTGAAAAAATACACTTTCTTAAACACATTCTGGCAGCTAGTTATTCAGTTTTTTTTAATCAAGAAACCAAGATCAATTGAAGCGTCATAGTTTAACATTCACACCCCTAGTTCGACTTGTCATTAAGGACTTGCTGGTCCTAAAAAGAATCTAGATAATTGCTAAAAGTAACAATCCTACAATCCAAACTTTTCCTTAAAGCTGCAAAACATACAATTGCTAAAACATAGTAACATCTTTATTTTTCAAACTTAAATGCAAACCAAAACTGAGTGTCCTTTAGTACTAACTATCACAGTTCATACTATGGCGTCTGATCGCAAAGAATTCAACATAGTGTGAACTTTTCTAGCACACAAAGTGTCCTTTGAGCTACAGCACTTTTACGACCTGCAGATCCTGAATCATCCTCCATTACACAGATAGTAACTGCTTTCAGCGGGAAAAAAAGGGGGGGGGGTTGTTACATGGGGGGGGTCATCATGTTGTATAATTACTCCTTTTGCCTGTTCACAATTAAAGCACTTCTCTTACACCATCATGTAAGGCCATTTTTTTCAATGCTGTTGCTGAGCTCAGAATAATCGTTAGCAGACATTCGAACTCCGTGATCATCAAAACTCTCCTCATTTCTATTACTTTTTAACAATCCTCCACTGTCCATGTTCTATATACAAAAATTGTGCACCTTTCATTTTGACTATCATGGGGATCGGGAATTCTAATCAGTTTAAAAATGAATGTTACAACATTGGGTAATGGTTACAACTCTTTAAATAGTTTTGGGTAGAGCTGCACCCTTCTGCCCATCAACCTCTGCTCTTTGTCACCTACGAGATGACAGCCTATCATCACAATCCTCTTTCTGTGAAAAATCAACTGCTCTGACCTTTCTATTCTCCTAATTCTTTATTCAGTTGTCCTTATTTAATCAAAAACACAATTCACATTCTAAACCACAACAGGTTTGTTAAAACACAGACAATCATGACGCAGACAATAACTTTTAACCGTTTTCTCAAAACCAAACCAAAAGACGTAACACAACAAATTAGGTACCTCACAAATAAACAAAAGGAACCATTTCACTGAAGTAAATCTTTTATATCTAGAATTAACATTCATGTTTCCCCTTCCTTTTTTCTTCATCTTTCTTTTACCAACAATGCACTTTCTAGTTCTTTCTTACTTGCCTCTTTCTTCTTCCTCATTTTCACAGGCAGCTCTGCTTTTTTTCCATAACCACTGTTCAACCAGAACCTGCACCTCCTGTGACCTTAGCGTACATTTCTGTGTCCACAGATCCTATATATCACTTTCCATGCATTTCATTTTTCCTTTTCTTCACTGCTTTTCCTTTACATTTCTTGTCTCTGCATTTCCACATCCTTCCATAATGGCACATCCTCAAAACCACACTTTTCTCTTTTCTTTACTTTGTCCTTTTTCCATTCTCATTTATTTCTAATAACAATTTTCAAATACTCTTGATTATGATTCAAACAAACAAAACTGCCAGTCATTCGCTCCTCATTCACTCATTCACAGTAGTGTCGCAAAAATCCTAAGTGATCTGGGAAATATCAAAACAAACATACAAACCAAATCAAACATTGTAAACAGTCTGTTTTAAGGGAGTCTGAGTCTAAACCACCAAACACTTTTCTTCCAACCAAAATCGCTTAAATTAACTTTCATCGTCTACTCACAACTGAGGTCTTGACCACGCTCAATAATGACGATCCCCGCCATTATTTTATCACAAATTAGATCCCAAACTCTTCAGCTTTGTTTGTGAAAGTTTAGTGTGTTCCGCCATTTTGGTCTCTAGGGACGCCGTACGCCGACCACATGGTACGAACAAAGCCAAGGACAAAGCCAACCATTTTGGTTTCTAGGAATCCGTCACGCTGGCCACGTGGTAAAAAACAAAACCACTCAGAGCTGTCGACACATTCAAAAGCAACTAAAACGTCCCCTCATTGGTCCATTCGACCGGGAAAACAGACAGAGCCATGTCTCTGTCACAGCAATGCAGTTGGGCTGCAGCTGCTGTGTACAGTGGGCCAGATAGGAGACATGTCTGGGAGAAAGCCCTACTGGTCTAGGCAGAAGAGCACCATCTACTGGCGTACAGAAGAAAAACATCTGTTGAACCTGTCCCTTACACTCATGAGCAGCAGAGGAGCAGTTGCCAGAGGTGTTAGGCTGTTGGATTAAATCAACCTCAGAACAAGCATCAGAACAATTTAAAAATGAAAGAAAGACAAACAGACAAAGGTACCTTATATGAGGAGAGCAAACAGAGATCTATCCAGTAAACAATCTCTCTCCAATCTGGCGCTTATTCTGCTGCTCTCCTCTTTTATCAATCCTTGTACTATCCTAGGCACTTTATCTTTGGGAGTGGGGTCATCTAGACCCACTAGACCAGGGGTGGCGAACAAGTTTGACACCAAATTTTTTCACTGTGAGAGTCAAAGAGCCACACCACACCCTGACCTGCCAAGACGTACACACAAACACACAATAAAAGCCATATTATTTTCCATAACACACTCCTCTCCCTACAACACAACAGCAAGTATTGTACTTGTGTTAATTTCAAGGAAAGTGTCCACCCTCAATACACACATCAATGCAGCTAAACCAGAGTTAACACAGAGACTACCCTGGAGGTCAGAGACCCCCTCCACACACTCTCTCTCTCTCTCTGCCTCTCTCTGACACACACTACTGCTCAGTGACGGGCGGTGATTTTGATGCTGGTGAGCCACTGACTTCTCTGAAGTCAGATTTACGATGATAAAACTGAATATTTTCACCATTTATCCATCAGTATTTAACTGGTAATTCTTTGTAACTCAACATTCCTCTTTCAATGACCCTTACACCAACAAATACACAAACATCTGGACAGAGCATCCTTCTGGTGTCTGAGTGATTCATATTCACAATAAACACATTCAATACATTACATTTCAGTTGTGTGCAACTTAAATTAATTTTTACCTTTATTGGAATATCTTGCTTTTATATGTTCTTTAATTTAAAATTGTATGACTGACATTTAACATCAAAAGCAAGTAATTTATTTAATGTTAATATATTGCAATGTCTCAGGTCATTCTTCAGCATAGTAACCAAACAAGTGTTAAGTTTCCATTAGACTGGTTGTAATATTCCAGGCCCCGTCCACATTTAGCAGCTGTTATCTTTGACACACACAGCCAAACGGCATGCAAGTGACTTCTGGTCACAGCTTCCTGGCTTATGGTTTTACAATTAAGATTCCCCACTTCCCATGAGTCTTAGGGGCTGAAGGCGGGGCTAACCCCCCAGGCCAGTCGTAGCCTCTCTGATCAGCTCCTTTACATGAGTGTTGGTCAGAACAGACCGATGTCTTGATGTCACGTGTTTCTTGGTAATAAACAGGGACTGGCAGACATATTTTGAGGAGACCATCGACAGCAGCTTAGAGCAGCTCTTTCAAACGTGGATTTCTCAGTTTACCAAAATGTAACAGCGCTGTCTTTCAAAGAGATTTCTGCTCATTTATCGGTTCGCTCGCTGCCTCCTCAGTGACCAGCGGGGATGTCATCAGTCAGTCTCTGCATTAAATCCATGAGAAAAGTGATCTGCGGTCGTTTCCGTTCAGTTGCGCAAGCAGCGTCACGTTCTGCGCTTTATTCATTCTGATTGCAGCTTCTGCTGTGAGCTGCGCAAAGGAGAGTGGGACAGATTGTTGTTTTGAATGTGGACTTAGAAAAGCTTCCACTTGTTCATAAAGGAGACAATTTGTGTCAGATGATCAGGAAGAGTTTTTAATATTTTCTGGGATACGTTTTGTTCTTTTCTGCCATAACCAATGTTAATGCTTCCAGAAGCTCATAATAATAAACATGGTGACTTTCCATTCTGTTCAGTAAAAAGTAAGAATCTTCCCGTTCTTCCAGAAACGTCCTGTGTTTATCTTTATACTCTGAATTTTACCATTTTGACCATGAGGGTAACAGTCTGCAGCACATTAAATCTTTATCTATGTGTTCCGACAGTGGGCGTAACCCGCGCAGATAATTGGCGGTCACGTATGTGTCGGGAACAGCATCAAACACACAGACTACCAAATTACTTTTATTATTAATTATTATTAATATCCTCTGATGGATTTGAGTGTGGTTTAAGAGGAAAAAAACTATTAAAAGAGGTACAGTATATAGAAAATGTGATGAGACGCAAAGAGCCGCACGCTCATTGGCCAAGAGCCGCATGCGGCTCGAGAGCCGCTTGTTCGCCACCCCTGCTCTAGATGATGATGCCAATTTAGTGGATTATTTGAGAAAAATGTTTACCACTAAAGATGTGCAAAGGACAAATCAAGTGCCAGATTCCTTCTTATCTCCACAGGACACTTCACCAGTGCGGGTTGGTGACTGGGTGTTTGTGAAGGCCATAAAAAGGAAGTGTTGCTCCAGCCCACGGTGGGAAGGGCCATTCCAAGTCCTGCTGACTACACCAACAGCTGTAAAGATTACTGAAAGGACGTCTTGGATTCACCTGTCACACTGCAAGAAAAAGCATCTGGGTGAGGCTAATTCAAACTGCTAGGTGGGGAAGTCTGCAAAGGGAGGCAGCTGTATAGAAGCTGCTTGTCTCAACGTCAGCGAAGCAGGAGGATCCACCTAGTTTTAGGGAAGAAAGCACACCAGATCTCTATTGCACTACACGGATCCTACACTGTTAGAGGACTTGAGGAGGTGATGTGCTAGTAACCTCTCCCTCCCGAAGATAGGCACAACTCCACCATGGCGTGTCCAACTGGGCTAAGAGACAGTTTCTTTTGTTTACTGTTCCTGCTACTCTCAGCAGGAGCAACCACATGGGTTTGGTTGTTTTGGAATCGTTGTCCACCTGCAAGAAGAACCACCAATGAGGAAAGAAACATTTCTCAACGATGGCTGACTATTGATTAACATGATGTTTTGAATAGTCCAAAACTAAATATAACTCACCTGTATATGACACATTCTTGGTATAGGTATGTTATGTTACTGGCTAAGGAAAGGAATAGATCTGATTGCTATGTTTGTTCTGTAAGTCCAGCTTCATCTCTACATCCTAATTTACAGGCAAAGCAATTTTCTGAGTGGAAAAGCAACTGTGTTATTGAATATAGTACCAGAAGGTATATTAGTACTGGAGCTGTTACCACTTCAAATGGTACTCTCGTAAGACCGAGTTGTAAGAGTTTGTATCAGTTTAAAAAACTGAAAATGACAAAAGGGTTGCTGCTTTCTGTCTTTGTAATGAAACACGCAAGACGCATTTCTCATCCTGGCTTGGGATTTTAGTCTAGCAGACGCCAAAAGTGTGTTCCCAAAACTTTATCAACACATTAACTTTCCAACACGTGGAGACAATACACTGGACTGTGTTTACACCTCACAGAGAAGAGCCTACAAAGCCCTCCCCCTCCCCCACCTTGGATCTTCAGACCACATCAGTAGCAGAGGTTACATGGGCAAAACATCTTGAAGGGACCAATGGTCGGGTTAAAATTCACCCGTGCACATGGGCCCAGAAAACCTTTTTCCAATTAGAACAAACGTTCCCATGGCGCACACTTTCGGTCATAATGAATCGTTTGGGCATGCACAGTAGTGTTGAAAATCCCGGAAGGGGAGATGCGTCCAGTTGTAAACAAACATTTGCTGCCACATATATTTTATGCAGCAGCTTGGTAATATACGAGTCGATCTTCCAAATGTGCTTTTATTAATGTTATGAATATTATGAAGTGCCTGTTCGCTCATCGTTTTATATTTAATCCGTGTGGTCAGTGCTTTTTTGTGGAAGAACGGAGCTGGAAGGGTTAAGACAGGCTATAAACACGGGCTAACAACATTAGCCTGATGGACACAAAATCCAGGACCATGCAGGGAAACGCTGCAACCTGCATCTTGGCTGCATGTAAATATGTGGGAATAACATCAGTCATTATTTTGTCGGGACACAGCTGGAAACACAAATCCATGTGATTGTTTGAACAGTTTCTAAGGACTGAGTGACATTTCTGCTTTGAAGTTCACACACCGACCCAAATGTGTGAGCTAGCGGTCCGAGCTCTGCTCTGTTCTCCTGAGTCCTGCAGCCGCTAATCAAGAATGGCGGATCGGCTCGCAGTCCGAAATCTCCCACATATAACAAAACAACAAAACGCACGCGTAACAAAGCACCCCTCCCTCCCCTCAAACACATTAATAAATCCTGCTGCTCTGCTCAGAGAGGTTCACTCGGTCTACTGGCACCGGAGCCCGAACGCAGAGCTCGGGTGCCGGGTCCAGACCTAAGTGGGCACGAAGCGTTCCTCCCCGGCAGCCCCCTCGTGAGGGTGCTGCTTTTCACGGGGCGTCCACAGAGCAGCTGGTCGGTCCTGTTTGAGCTCCAAAGCTTTTCTCAGAGAAACACCATCTATGCGTGACGTAAACCAGATCAGAAATGACACACAATCAGAATGAACCGTTTACATGCAACACAAAAATAAATGATTGGTATAACCCACCTATCTCCATCGGAAAGAAATTCTGATCCAAACAAGTCTGATCGGGGCAGATTATTCTGAACGGCGTGTTTACATGACACATTACATGACACACAACAGGCGTTCTTTCCGGTTACTTTTCCCCATGTAAACGCGGCTAGTGTGATGCTAATGCCTGCACACAGACCCCTAGGGAAAGTGGCCAGACCAGTTAGGAAAAGCATACGGGTGTGGCCAGAGGGGTCCTCAGAAGCTCTTCAGGACTGTTTCAGCTCCACAGACTGGAACATGTTCAAGCAGGCCGCAACAAACAACAATACCACAGACCTCCAGGAATACTCAGAGACTGTTACTGCCTACATCGCCAAGTGTGTTGATGATGTCACAGTCAATAAGACCATCACAGTCCGGGCAAATCAGAAGCCGTGGCTAACAGGAGAGGTCTACAGACGCCTGAAGGTTCGTAATGCTGCCTTCAGAGCTGGAGACGAGGCCTTGAGGACAGCTAGGACCAACCTGACCCGCGGCATCAGAGAAGCCAAGAGACAATATTCCAGGAGGATCGCCCTACACTTCAGCGACAGCAGAGACACCCAGAGCCTGCGGCGTGGACTTCGGACCATCACTGACAACAAACCTCCCCCACAGACATGTGACAGCTCCATCTCCCTGCTGAATGATCTGAACTCCTTCTACACTCGCTTTGAGGCAGTGAACAGCACAACGGCCCAGAAAACCTCACCCTCTCCTGGTGACCAGGTGTTGTCGCTGTCTTCAGACAGCGTGAGGAGATCCCTCAGCAGGATCAATGTATGGAAAGCCCCAGGACCAGACAACATCCCTGGTTGGGTGCTGAGAGACTGTGCCGGGCAACTGGCTGATGTCTTCACAGACATCTTCAACATCTCCCTGAGTCAGGCTGTCATCCCCACATGCTTCAAAGCGACCACCATCATACCCGTCCCAAAAAAGCCATCTCCCTCCTGCCTTAATGACTACCGTCCGGTTGCTCTGACCCCCATCATCATGAAGAGACACGAACGGCTGGTCATGCGGCACATCAAGTCTGCCCTGTCCCCCTCCCTGGACCCATTACAGTTTGCTTATCGGTCCAACCGTTCAACAGAGGACGCCATCTCAACTGCTCTTCACTCTGCACTCACCCACCTGGAGAATAAGGACTCATATGTCAGGATGCTGTTCATTGACTTCAGTTCAGCATTAACCCCCCCCCCCCAGCAGCCTACTCACAAACTGGCTCAGCTTGGGCTCAACACACCTCTGTGCAACTGGCTGCTAGGCTTCCTGACGGGGAGACCACAGGCAGTGCAAGTCGGCAGCACCATCATGATGAACACAGGGGCTCCCCAGGGATGTGTGCTGAGCCCCCTCCTCTTTACCCTGCTGACCTACGTCTGCGCACTGACACACAGCTCCAACATTTACGATAGGTTTGCTGATGACACCACAGTGGTGGGTCTCATCAGGAGCGGCGGTGAGACTAACTACAGGAGTGAGGTGAGCCACCTGGCTGATTGGTGCAGAGACCATAACCTCCTCCTGAACGTGGAGAAGACGATGGAGATGGTGGTGGATTTCAGGAGAGGCCACACTCAGCATGCTCCTCTGACCATCAACAACTCAACGGTGGAAAGAGTGAGCAGCACCAAGTTCCTGGGTGTGCACATCACTGACAACCTTTCCTGATCGGATAACATCGTATCACTAGCTGGGAAATCACAGCAGCGTTTCCACTTCCTCCGAAAGCTAAAGAAAGCAAAAGTCCCCCCATCATGCACACCTTCTACAGAGGTGCCGTGGAGAGCATCCTTACCAGCTGCATCACGATGTGGTATGGTGCCTGCAACGCGTCCTGCCGGAAGTCCCTCCAACGCATCGTGAGGGTGGCTGAGAGGATCATCGGTGCCCCCCTCCCCTCCCTCGAGGGCATCTACAACACCGGCCTCACCCGAAAAGCCCTCTGCATTGCAGATGACCCCACCCACCCATCCATCTCACAGCTCCTTCAGTCTGCTGCCGTCTGGGAGAAGACTACGCAGTCTTCAGGCCAGGACCAGTAGACTCAGAGACAGTTTTCTCTTCCAGGCTCTCAGGAAGCTGAACTCTCTCCCAGCCTGGACCCCCCCTCCCCTCTTGCTGCCCCGTTGCCCTCCTGCTCTACTGATCCCTGAAATACAAATGTCACCTACCTCATCAGCACTAAATGCACCTCCCACCAGTCCTCGAGTGCAGTTAAAAATTTAAGTAACTATACTTCATTCACTTTATTCTCTAGTCACTTTATTCTCTCCTCATTTTTGCTTTTATTTTTTATACTATTTATATTTAGGCCTCTTCTATTTATAGTTTGTTTGTAGTTTGTTTATTGTTCAATTTGAAGGTGTCTCCTCGTTTAACTAAAGATGAAGAGAAAATACAATTTAAATTTCTATGTATGTGTCAACATTGTAGATCTTGACAATAAAGTTACTTTGACTTTTGACTTTGACTCTACCAGAGGCCTGGGAGCTTGAGGGTCCTGCAGGATCTTAGCTGTTCCTGTTCTTTTCTGGACTGAGAGGTCTGAGGTCTTTCCAGGTATCTGTTGTAGCCACTCCTCCAGCTTGGGGGTTACTGCCCCGAGTGCTCCAATTACCACAGGTACCACTGTCACCTCCACTTTCCAGGCTTTCTCCAGTTCTTCTCTGAGTCCCTGGTCATGTTCCTTCTTCCTGATTTTCCCATCGCTTGGCACTGCCACATCCACCACAACGGCTTTCCTCTGTTCTTTATCCACCACAACAATGTCTGGTTGGTTCTCCATTACCATCCTATCAGTCTGGATCTGGAAGAAGGATCTGGAAGAAATGGACTAGATGTGAGAATATATTTGTAGATAGGTAGATCTCCAAGACATTAGCCGCGTTTCCATGGGCAAAAGTAATCGGAAAGAATGCCTGATCGTAAAAAAAATGTGTCATGTAAATGCGCCGTTCGGAATAGTCTGCCCCGATCAGACTCGTTTGGATCTAAATTTCTTTCCAATGGAGATAGGTGGTTATACCGATCCTTTATCCGATCGTGGAGCATGTAAACGGTTCATTTCGATCGTGTGTCACTTCTGCTGTGGTTTACGTCACGCATAGACGGTGTTTCGCTGAGAGAAAGCTTTGGAGCTCAAACAGGACTGACCAGCTGATCTGTGGACGCCCGGGTGAAAAGCGTCGCTCCGCTCTCCCCCCGCTGGCTCTTCACCTCTCTTTCACGCCTCACGAGGGGGCTGCCGGGGAGGAACGCTTCGTGCCCACTGAGGTCTGGACCCGGCACCCGAGCTCTGCGTTCAGGCTCTGGTGCCAGTAGACCGAGAGAACCTCTCTGAGCAGAGCAGCTGGATTTATTAATGTGTTTGAGGGGAGGGTGCTTTGTTACGTGTGCGTTTTGTTGTTTTGTTATGTATGAAAATTCAGACTGCAAGCCGGCCCGCCGCTCTGGGTTAGCGGCTGCAGGACTCAGGAGGAACCGCGTGTGAGCAGAGCTTTGGCCTCCAGCTCACAGAGTGACTTTGGGGCGGTGTGTGAACTTTTCAGAGCAGAAATAAATGTGGCTCAGTCCTTAGAAGCTGTTAACAAAACAGTGGATCACGTGGATTTGTGTTTCCAACTGTCTCCCGACAAAATAAAGACTGATGTTATTCCCACATATTTACATGCAGGTTGCAGCATTTCCCTGCATGGTCCTGGATTTTGTGTCCATCAGGCTAATGTTGTTAGCCTGACTCCAGCTAGAACTAAATTTAGAGCCAGACTCCTGTAAACGACACACTCCAAATTAAGGTCTGGCTTGTCCAGAATCTGGTAGTCTCCTCCGTCCGTACAGTAGATCCCAACCCCCCCATGTTGCTGGCTCTTCAGGCCAACTAATGCTGGGTTGGTTCCACTGTAGGAAAGCCCTCTGGGACGGCTGTAGAAACTGAAGCCATCCATTTGGACAGCTTCTAAGGCAGAGCTAGGGGTCAGCCATGTCTCTGTCACAGCAATGCAGTTCGGCTGCAGCTGCTGTGTACAGTGGGCCAGATAGGAGACATGTCTGGGAGAAAGCCCTACTGGTCTAGGCAGAAGAGCACCATCTACTGGCGCACAGAAGAAAAACATCTGTTGAACTTGTCCGGACATGCCCCCTACACTCACGAGCAGCAGGAAGCAGTTACCAGAGAAGCCAGAGCAGCATCCTTTGAGGAAAAAAACGTGTTGGCGAGGAGAAAAGGTGCTTTCAAGGTAACTGGATAAATGCTTACTTTGTTGTACCTCACAGGCTGGATAAAGTCATGTACTTTTTTTGTAAGTGAGTGAATGCAATGCTCAAAGAATCCAATATAAATCGCCAAATGTTACAAATCATAAAAACTATGACAAATTTACCAGCGAGGAGCGCAACAATAAGCTCCAACAACGACAAAGGCTACGTTAAGGGCTTAATACTCAATTCCAATCTTTTTTTTTTATTTGATTTTTTTGCTAGACCGTTCACATTTCATAGTAAATCCCAACTTCCGTGATCTCCAGTGGGACCATGAAATGTCCCAGAAGTGACCCGCATGCGCAGAAGAGTCTTCAATGGTGAACGACATCAATGTTGTTTGCGGAAGTAGCTAACGTTAACAATGGATGTCGACAGCAGTGTTGTCAACAGCAGTGTTGTCAACAGCGGAGCTCTTTATCACTATTACATTTATTTTCACAAAGGAGCAGCACAATTACAATCTACTCATTTTAAAAAGGCATTGGAGTCGGGATCGTCTGGACCTACTGTTGTGGAATGGGAATGTGCGTGTGCTGGGGTGTGTGTGTGTGTAAGAGAGGAGAGAGTGCGTTCAGGGATGTAGAGAATGGGGGAGGGGGGCAGTGGGGGCACGCATTCATGTTGTGTGTTACGGAGGAAGGAGAACGGTAATAGAAGGTTTCCCGCAGAATAAATGCTATAATTGACCGGCTCTGGAGAATCTAAGGGTCCAAACGGGGAAGTGAACCCCGAAGAAGGATCCACCTTCAGCCCCCCACGCGTCTGACCACGGTTGGAAAGGGCGAAAGAAAGAAAAGTCATCGCGGGGAAGGTTCAACACCACGCTCGGCCATTTGGCTGGAAATGTTTTCATAAACCGCCGGTTGCAAATAGAGCCCTGGAGTTTGGCCTGATCACCCCAAATAATAATCCAATCGGTGACCTGCTTCCCTTCCACTGACTGGTCTCAGCAGCATCGTCCACCATGGTTGATGTTTATGTTCTCGTTCCCGCCTACTTCAACGCAGAATGATGACGTTTGTAGCGTGTCGATGATGTACGGTTCGGATTCATGCGGCCTGGCCGGTCAGACGGAGATCGCATTTCAAAAGATGGGACACGTATCAGATTCAGGACCACACACCCAAGTGGTCTGGGACGCATTTGAAAAGATCGGATCTGTGTCGTTCAGACTGTCATGACAAGATCAGACACAGGTCGCATAGGGGCAAAAAAATGGGAATTGGGTCGTTTCAGCCTGCAGAGTGAACATAGCCTAACAGACCATAGAGTGAGATGTGTAGCCCGAATGAGGATTCTTCTAAGTTATGATTTTCATTGAGAGTTCTTGTTTAGGCTAGTGTCTACAATATCTTGGTTCGTCTCAGGGAGACTGCATAAACTGTAGACAATTCAGAAATGAAGTATGTTTTTGTTTTGTCAGAAGGATTAAATGTATAGGGTAGCATGTGACGTAAAGTAGCTATTGTTTCTCCGCTATTAAATTCAATGATAAGCGACCCGTCAAATTCTGCGCACAATTCAGGCATCATTTCAGTTCTGGTAATACGCCCATATTGTTTCAGAAAGTCTAAAACTTCATCGACACCTGCTTCTTCAGTGACTGATATGCCTTCAACTCTTACACTGTTTGGTATTTTAATCCCCAAGTTCATGAACACATCCATGATGACACGATACGTGTAGTGCTGCAAGATAAATTCAAAGTACTGCACAGTGTGAGTTAAGACACTTCCTACTCCCTCTTAGCTAGCTCACCACTTTTTATATGTAGCCCGAATGAGGATACTTCTAAGTTATGATTTTCATTGAGAGTTCTTGTTTAGGCTAGTGTCTACAATATCTTGGTTCATCTCAGGGAGGGCGGTGAAGAGCTCAAACAACACACAACAAATGGCTACGGTGCAGGAAGTGCAAATTTATGTAGTTATTCCCCAAAGATATTTACAATATGTACAGTACAAGGCTATTTACAGGGCTTGAAAGAGATCATGAGTTCATGGGTTCCATAACAGCTGATTGTTGAAACACCAAGATGTTAATCCAGTTTCTATTGTCCAGGTAAACAGACACTCTGTGCCTTTGATGAAGGCAATGTGAAGTGGAAAGAGGACAGAGCTGCTGCACCTCTTACCGCACTGGTTCTAGGCAATTTCCAGGCAGCTCACCATCGAAGGACAAGAGAATGGAGATGGAAATAGGGATGAAATGGGGATGGAATGGGGAGGGATCCTGGCCTGTATGGGACAGGATCAAAATAAACATGCGTCATGTTCACAGAAACAGATTCAACATTCAATTGTCCGGTTTCAATAATCCAATAACTTAAGTACATCAACGATTCAGAATGACAATTCAGAGTACTCGAAAATTCATAATTGATCAATAAATGCTGCGCCATAACTCTAATTGCAGTGCATTTGTTATTCGGATAATGTTTAAAACATCTCAATATAAAATGCAGAGTTTACAATTTCAGCTTAGTCACAAATAAATACAAAACAACATGGGTTAGCTCTGTTAGCTCGGAGGCTAGCGCTAGCATGCTAGCTCCAAAAACGTAAACAAGGTCTCAAACTTACCAGGTCCCTCTTAAATCTGACAAATCCCGGTAGCACAAATAACTGGCACACAGACAGATGTTCCTGGAAGTTGAAACCATATCAGTTGTAACAATGAGAAGTCAAAGTACGGTTTAGTATGGCATGACTAGCGTACCTGTAGCAGTAGCTCCAACTAGCTTCCTGCAACAGTCTGTACTGCACCATTTTTAAAGAGACACGAAGGTCACGTGGGAATTACCGGAACCGCGCAAGACTCGCGATAGCTCGTAAGCAGCCGGACAGAACGGAGAGAGAGAGAGCAGGAGAACGGAAAACAGCTGAAAATCACCCGGGTTACAGATGGTCTTCTAAACGTGCTTTTATTATTGTGTTGGTTAGTATGAAGCATCTGTTTGCTCATAATTTTATTTTTAGCATGTGTGGCAGAATAAAGCTGGAAGAAGGGTCAGGAATAGGTTAACACGGGCTAACAGCCTTGGATGCAGTTCAAATATGTGTGGTCAATGCCGCAATCTGCAGCTTGGTTCCACGTACATATGTAGGAATAACATCAGCCTTTATTTTGTCAGAACACAACTGGAAACACAAATCCAAGTGATTGTTTAAATGGTTTCTAAGATCTGCGCTGCATTTCTGCTTTGAAAAGCTCACACAGCGGCATTGGGGAGGTGTGCGAGCTTTTCAAAATCCAACCACTACTCAAAGTTCTACCGGGAGACACGGTTCTCCTGAGTTCTCCAAACTCAATTTACCTGGGGGCCACTGAAGGCAGGGTCTAGCTAAGGGAGGGCTGCAACACACACACACACGCACACACACATACGCACACACACACACATATGCACACACATGCAACTTGTGAGTTTCTGAGAGCCAATAAATTTGTATGGAACATATAATATACTATTACTGTACTCTATTATTAACTGTTTTCTGTACAAAATGTACTCATAAAACTCTTATTTAAATAAAATACGTAAATAAAAAAAACAATTGGTAAATAAATCATTCATACATTTCTGTTCATTTAGTCTTCCATATCTGCTGTTTTCTGATTTATTCGTTCTCAACACAGTTCAGTTAAACTGTTGAATTCTAACTATTAAACACTAAAGAAGACTCCTACAGTTCTGTAAATCCATCAGTGGTTCTTCTGAACACGGTTCTCTTGTCTTCTTCTCACTGCTGGACTCTTGGCAGCACTTCCTCCCAAACAGCTGAGACCCTCAGTGTGGATGAAGATGATTGACAGTAAATCTGGACTGAACTTGGACTGATTGACATTGAAGGTGGAGAAGTTAGAGAGTTTGTTCTCCCAATGCTGAGTCTGTGTTGAATGTTTGCTCTTTAAAACACAAATCAGTAAAGGAGAAACAAAATTCAGAAACCATTTTTGGATTTTCTTTCTTATGACATTTTGCATCTTTTAACCCCGGTCACAAGTTATTGTAGAGGAGCCGGTCAGCCACTCCCATATTTTTATCCTGAATTCTATGCGGTTACTAAAAGAACAGCCGCTGTTCACTGGAGATCAGAACAACCGTTACAGATACCTGAGATCAGAGAAAAGCTAAAAAAAAAGGACGAAAATTCATGTTGGAGACACAAAATATGTGCAGCCAAGATGCACAATAAGCATGTTTGAGATCACCTAGGTGGACTAAACGCTGCACAGATCCGTCACAGATTTGTGACGGATGTTTTTGTTTTTGCTCCAACATCACCTGTCAATCATCAGAAACATATCACCAGAAAGGGGCGGGAGCAAGGCCCCAACCTGAGCGAACGCAGCTGGAAACATAGTACTGCACTGACTGCAAACCGCTAAATGACTACAAAACAATGCATTTTGGGAAACGTGTCCTGATGGTTTTTGTAGTTGATTGATCACTTAAAATAATTAAATATACCTATTAGGGCTGCAAGGTGGCGCAGTGGTTAGCGCTCTTGCCTCACAGCAAGAAGGCCCCTGGTTCAAGTCCCGGCTGGGGGACATGAAAAACACAACAATCCACCTTTCTGTGTGGAGTTTGCATGTTTTCTCCGTGTATGCGTGGGTTTTCTCCGGGGTCTCCAGCTTCCTCCCACCGTCCAAAAACATGCTTCATAGGTTAATTGGCAACTCTAAATTGTCCCTAGGTGTGAGTGTGAGAGTGAATGGGTGTGTGATTGCAGACATTCTACCCTGCAACAGACTGGCGACCTGTCCAGAATGCCCCCTGCCCTCACCCACAAGTGGTCAGGATAGGCTCCAGCAGCCCTGTGACCCCGAAAGGGAAAAAACTGAATAGAAAATGAATGAATGAAAATACCTATTGATTAAAAAAGGGTACATACATTCAATTTAAATTGTTTATTAAAACAAACAGTACATAAAATAAAATGGGTAAATACCCTGCGACGGACTGGCGACCTGTCCAGGGCATCCCCTGCCGTCGCCCACAAGTGGCCGGGATAGGCTCCGGCAGCCCCGTGACCCCAAAAGGGAAAAACGGTCAAGAAAATGAATGAATGAATGAATGAAAAAAATGGGTAAATACAAGACTTAGAAAATTTGATTTGAAAGGGGATTGGAAGAAGCTTAAGCTTATAGGAATCCAATCCCCACTTAATAGCACTCTTAATCGACAACAAAATCAAACATTTGACATTATAATGTTGACACACTACATACACAAAACAAAGACAGATGAACATGCCCAAACAGTCCGACCACAGTCCCGTAAAAGAGAAGAAAAAAAAGGAAGAAAGAACCAGAACACCTCAGCTTAAAAAGACACAAGAACAAACCAAAACAAACCAACAACACCAGTAAGTATATATACACACATGTTCTTTTGTCTTTTCCTTCTCCCTCCTCCTTCATCATCCCCCCCTTTCTCTTTCTTCCTCCTTTATTTATCTTTTTTCTTTTTCTTCCTTTACCTTTCCCTCTCATATAGCTTATGGAGATTCAATAGAGAAAATAAATAAATAAACCCACAATCTTTTAGATGTCAAACATGCATGTAAAACAGGTTTACCATAGCCCCACCGTATTCCTAAGCCTGTTCATCATTGTTGCATTGCTTCATGGTACTTATTCATTATGTATCTTTTAAAGAAACATTTAACCTGGACAAGACTTTTACAAGTTTTCAGATTGTTCCATAGTGTGACACCCTCCACTGAGATCCTTAGAAACCTCTGTAACATTAGACTGCTTCACTATTGTGGATCAAGTAGAAATAGCATCAATTATTACGTCCTCCAAATCCTCAACTTGTCTGTTAGACCCAATTCCCACTAGACTTTTTAAAGAAACTTTTCCCCTAATTAATGATTCCATATTAACAAGGATAAATACCTCTCTGGAAACGGGTTACGTGCCACAGTCTTTTAAATATGCAGTTGTTAAACCTCTTCTGAAAAAGCCCAGTTTGGATCCTAACATCTTGGCCAACTATAGACCGATATCAAATCTGCCCTTTATTTCTAAAATCCTAGAAAGAGTTGTAGTTAAGCAGCTTTACTGCCACCTACAGGACAACAGCCACTTTGAAGACTTTCAGTCGGGGTTTAGACCCCATCACAGTACGGAAACTGCACTAGTTAGAGTCTCTGTGACTTGTTATTGGCTTCAGAAAAGGGACTACTTTCTATTCTTGTCCTGTTAGACCTCAGCGCAGCTTTTGACACTATCGACCACAGTATTTTACTCCATAGATTAGAGCATGACATAGGGATCAGAGGATCTGCTCTCCAGTGGTTTAAATCCTATCTGTCAGATAGGTATCAGTTTGTTAATGTAAATGGACATTCCTCTCAGTCCACTCGAGTTAACTACGGAGTCCCACAGGGCTCAGTCTTAGGACCCATCCTGTTTACGCTATATATGCTACCCCTAGGAAACATAATCAGGAAACACAGCATTAATTTTCATTGTTATGCCGACGATACTCAGTTGTATTTATCCATGAAACCTGACCAGAATGACCAGATAGAGAAACTGAACGCCTGCATCAGTGACAGCAAGACCTGGATGACAATTAATTACCTCCTCTTGAACCCAGAAAAAACTGAGGTTATTATACTAGGTCCTAAAAACCTGAGAGATGCTCTGTCTGCTCAGATAGTCTCCCTGGATGGTGTAAGTATAGCCCCCAATTCCACAGTTAGAAACCTTGGGGTCTTATTTGACCAGGATTTATCATTTAAGGCTCACATATCTCAGGCGTGTAGAACTGCATTTTTTCACCTACAGAACATTGCTAAGATCAGAAATATACTTTCTAAGAGTGATGCTGAAAAACTCATCCATGCATTTGTTACGTCGAGGCTGGATTACTGTAACTCCTTGTTAGCAGCGTGTCCTAAGAGTTCCTTAAGAAGTCTCCAGCTTGTTCAGAACGCAGCAGCTAGATTGTTAGCAGGAACTAGCAGAAGAGATCACATCACTCCTGTGTTAGTTTACCTTCACTGGATCCCAGTTGATTCTAGAATTAAGTTCAAGATCCTCCTGTTAACCTATAAGGCCTTACATGGAATGGCCCCGTCCTATATTAATGACCTCATAGTCCCTTACCATCCAATCAGAACACTTCGCTCGCAAAATGCAGGACTGCTTGTGGTTCCTAGAATTTGTAAAAGTACGGTTGGAGGTAGAGCGTTTAGCCACCAAGCCCCTGTCTTATGGAATAAACTCCCAGCTCATGGAAGAGAGGCAGATTCAGTTTCTACATTCAAAGTTAGACTGAAAACATTCCTCTTTGGACAGGATTATTGTCAGACTAGTTAGTATTCAGAGATTATTTAACTTAATGTTAATTGTTTAAATTAAACTTAATAACAATAACTATTATTTTAAAAGGCTGCTAGAAGTTGAAGCTGGGGTAACTATGGTGCGCTGGGGCTCTGTCCTCTTTTCTGTCCTTTTCCAATACTTTTCTTTTCTCATCTACCTCTACCCTTCCTCTCTTCTCTATCTGTGATCATCATTTATCATTTAGTTCTCCATGCCTCTGTTTGGTGCAGTACGATTCATGTATTGTCCCTCTATCCCTCTCCCCTCCTGGGGAGTGGGAGTGCTTCCAGATTCCAGTTGGTCCATCCGTGCTCCTGTTCCTGACTGTGTACCTCGTCTCTGCTCCTGCTCCTACACCTGGCTGTGGTTCCTGTCTCCGGCTCGACTCGCGCCCCTGACTGTCCCCAACCCCGGCTGGATGAAGCTCGTCTGCTGGACTTTAAATATGTAGATGTAGAGTTAGATAAGTTAATTCTTCTCTATGAGTTCTGGTAAATCGCCTGTCCGTCCTGGGGGAGGATCCCTCCTTCATGTGGGCACCCCTGAGGTTTCTTTGTTTTTTCTAGAATCCGGTTTTTTAGGAGTTTTTCCTTACCGCGAAGGGGGGTCTAAGGGCAGGGATGCCAGTATAGCTTAGTCAGTTTGTTAGTTTATTTTAATATTTTCCTTTTGACTCTTTGTTTTCATGATCCTTTTGAGTTCATGTTTTACTTCAAAGCCCATCGAGACGACTGTTGTTGTGATTTTGGGCTATACAAATAAAATTGAATTGAATTGAATTGAGATACTCATGGATTTTAGGGTTGTTCTAACTTTAGGTTGATACAATTTGTTGGTTCTTCTCAAGTTGTTTTTATTTACTGCATCTCTGCTTTGAAACAAAGTTTGAATATTAGATGGCAGAGAATTTATTGATACTTTATTCATGATTTGAGCAGTTTTAAAATCTACCAAATCCTGTAATTTTTAATGAAATGTATTAAGAAAAAGTAAATTAGTGTGTTCATTATATTTAACTTTGTGAACTAATCTGATGTCTCGCCTTTGGAGTATTATAATTAAAGGATGCAGATTTGTTAGCAATTTCCCAACACTTCAATACAGTAATTCAAATATACCATTATAAAGGAGTGATACAAAATAAGTAAGGCGTATTGATTAAGCATCGAGCTAC
Source organism: Oryzias curvinotus (assembly GCA_023969325.1). Classification (NCBI taxonomy): domain Eukaryota; kingdom Metazoa; phylum Chordata; class Actinopteri; order Beloniformes; family Adrianichthyidae; genus Oryzias; species Oryzias curvinotus. The sequence continues at coordinate 312,261 of JALJSC010000253.1, read as the reverse complement.
ATCTTTTCATCACTCCAACACTTATAGCCCCTTTTGAACTTAAATACTGCTTGTAAGGTTTCCAACAAAGCTTATCATCAATAATTACACCCTCAATAGCTGTATCATTGAAATTAATTTGCACAGGCACTTCCTTACTCTGTCTCCTAAATAACATAAATTTTAGATTCAAAGATGGCTTATTCCTATTAAACCAATATTTTAACTTGTAAATTTCTTGAGTTATGTGACTTTGAAGTTTCTCTATACTCTCCCCTGAACAAAGAATGTTGGTATCATCTGCAAAAAGTATGAGTTTCATAATTTGTGATAATTTACATATATCATTAATATAAAGTAAAAACAGGGTTGGTCCAAGAATTGAATCTTGAGGTACACCGCATATTATTTTCCTATTTTTTGATTTATAATTACCACGTCATAGAAAACTGCTGTCTATCTTCCAGATAGCTCTTTTACCAGTTTTCTGTCAATCCTCTGATATAGATACTTTACCATTTTTTTCAAAAAATTTGATGGTCAATCGTATCGAAAGCTTTCTGTAGATCTACAAAAATTCCAATGATGAATTTAGTGTTTTTCAATACAATTAGTAATGTCTTCCACAAGTTCAACAATGGCCAGTGATGTAGATCTTCCTTGTCGAAATCCATATTGACTGTTAAATAGCAAATTACAAAAAATAACAATCTTGGGGGCCGCAAAGTATGGAGTTAATTCAGTCTCAATAATCAGAAATGCACACAACCTAGTTCACAAATACACACGCTCTGATTCACAAATGTCATTTTATGCAAACGTGAAAAATAAATTCGGAAATGCACACCCTGTGTTTCACAAACACACACATTGTGTTTCACACATGCACACTGAATGTTTTACAAATGCACAATAAGTGTTTCTCACAAATGTGCACACTGTGTTTCACAAAAACATTTTAGAAATTCACAATAAATGTATCAGAAATGCACAGTAGGTGCTTCACAAACATGATTTTTAGGTACACATGTGATGTGAACTCACAGATCATTCGAATTGCAGAATGTGCATTCAAAATCCCGTTCTCGTTTGTGAATCTCCCCGTGTGTGTGAGAGATTTTCTACGGTGAATATTGAGACTCTTCTGACAGAGCCGGCCGACTAATGTCACCATTGGCTAGTGAATCTGTCAATCAAACTCATCAGCAAAGCAGGAGGGTTCGCTTTTAGCCAATCAAATGGCCCCTTACACTCCTCACTCTCAAACTGACGAGGGAGGGAGCTGTTCAGCACAGCAGTTGAAACTACGCGGGCGGCAAACATGGCGGAGAGGTCTTCCGAACGGGATCAGTCTCAGCCCGTAAGTAATGCATTTATTAGATCATTCCTTCGTTGTACATCCTGTAATGTTATTGAATTATACGTTGAAGCGTTCTGCTTATCCAAGTGGCATGTGTGAATGAACACTTCAGCCGAGTCGTTTGCGGAGAGTACCCCCACCGCAAATTAGCTTAGCTTTGCTTAGCTTAGCCTGTGTGCAGTCATATTTTTTATGAAAGCGGGGGAGGACTTATGATGGTTTTGTCAAGTTTTATACCCGGCATACCAGCTCTTCACACAACACGAGCAACTACAACCAACCAGGGAGCTCGAAACTAGATGGTTTTCCACTCAACTTGTGTCTGCCTGTGAGTGTTTGAGTGAAGTTCAACCCGGTGTCTGTTAAGTTAGCGTCTATAGCCAATCTGTAGGTTCTTAACATGATTCAGATGGAACTAAGGGGGAAAAAATGCCGGATTTACAGCAGAAAAGAAAGTTTAATAAAAAGTATTGATTTGGAGACGGTGATGTTGTTTAAACACTGATGCTATGCTATGCTATGCTAACTAGCTAGTTAGTTGTTCCATGTGATGCCTTTATAATAATAATAATAATAATAATAATAATTGGTACTTTATTGATCCCTCAATGGGGAAATTCTTCTCCGCATTTGACCCATCCCCTGGGGGAGCGGTGAGCTGCAGCCTAACTGCACTCGGGAGGCAGTAGCGCTAAGGGCCTTGCCTAAGGACCCTCACTGGGTGATTGCTCAGTTGACATGGTAATTGCCTCAGTACTCAGTACCATTGTTTATTCCCCTCCGGGAATTGAACCCTGGATCCCTGCGTGGTAGCCACTCACCTTACCAACTGAGCCACCCAGCCGCTAAACGGGTAAACGCGTAAACGCGATCCGGGTTAAAGTTAGACACAGTATTTTCACAACCCAGACTTTAAGACGGGGTGGATATGTGCAACAAAATTAATTCATATGACATTCATGAACAACATTTTTTTTAAATATAACAGACGTGAATGAAAGAAGCGTCATTAAGTTTCTAACATTAGAACCCGTATTGTGCTGAATAGTCCTGTGAGATTGTGTCAGAGTGACACCACTAAAATCCCCGTATCTTTACTTCCAATGACGGATTGACAAGAATCCCAAACATCATGTTTTTAGGCTGTTTTGTAGTCGATAAGTAGTCACAGAAAGGCTGGAAGGGAGAAATCAGCTGTCAACAGTGATTAGAGTAGAAGTTACTGTAAGTATTACACACAGGCTTCCTGTGATCAGTGTCTTGTCTCAGATTTTTTTTAAAGCTGTTCTTTACGACAAGCTCGAGTTATCATAGCAAGAGTGTTTAAAATATTCGCCTTTCAAAAATTTGAAAGTTATGTAATTTAATCTCAGCCAGCTAAAAGATATAATCCATGTTTGTCATGTTTTTACTTATTCTCTAGGAATTACTGAAGCCTGACATCCTTCAAAGGATGCATCATTCAACTGTCAAGCATCTTGGAGAGGCAACCTGTTGATGTGGAAGGCCTACACATTCAGGAACAGACTGCTGTCCCACCGCTGCTCCACAGAAAGACTAAAGCAATCTTTTGTTCCTCGTGCCATCAGGCCATAAAACTCTCTGGGATGGCATCTTACAAGTAATTTCTTTTAATTAATTTTACTCGCTGATTTTTCAATTTTTTACCTTTTTTATCAATCTTTTTAATTTGTGATATTTCTATTTGTAATGCGTGTGTGTTTTTATGTGTTTTTTATGATGGCCATTTTTAAAATTTCCTCAGGGATTATTAAATACCCTTCTATTCTATTCTATTTCATATTTTATCATCCTATTGTATTACTGTTTTACCTGTCAATTGGGATTTTAGCATTTTTGCCCCTGTAAATATCTGTCAGTTGAAAGTATTTGTACTTGTATTCCATAGATTTTGTACCTGAAGATAGCAGACAACAGCCGGGCAGACACCCACCTGGCCTTCTTCAGTGACGCTGTGAACATGTATGGCTTTTCTCTGAGGTATTCATGTTATTCAAAAAGAAATCTTTTATTCACATATCAGGCAGTATAAGTAAACTTTTTTTAGACTCCTCTCTGAAAACAAAGGCAACTCTAAAACTCTTTCCCCTCATGAATAACATTAAACACCCCCTTAACTGTCTCTCTCTCCTCCATTCTCCCCCCCCCCCCCCCCCAATAATACATGTAACCCACTCCTGTAATTATTTAACCTAGAAATTCTACTTATTGGCAACCTACAGAAGAACATTACATTTTAAATTGATGTGTACCGTATTGGCGATGCATTTGTAATGATGTGTTTGAGACATGATTTTCATGTTATTGTCAGGGTGAGAGGAGATCATGGAGGAGAACATGTGGGCATAGCCGAGTTAATGCTCACAGTACGTAGAACTGACACCAACAGCTTCATTGTGGGAAAAGTGTACACACAATCAACGGTGAGTTGAACCTACCTTTAGAGCTTTAATATATACATAAAAGTGAATGATGTATTAATAATAAATCTGACAACATAATATTTATTTTTGCTTTTTTCCAAATACAGGATTGAGCCCCTCTGGTGTGATGTCTTCATGAGTGTAACTGGTTATTCTTACAACATCCTGCACTCTCCTGAGGACCAAGACTTGCTCAATATCAGTAACATCACGTATTCTCAGGGGTTGACATAGCCCAGAAATTTGCACTGGAAATTTGCACTGGCCCACAGGGCCCACAGGGCCAGTAGTTTCTGAAAGTTACTGGCCCTGCCTGAAAGTTACTGGCCCGACACCGCGCACAGCGGGACCCGCCGCTCCGCGGGTGCTTGCAACTTTATGGTGCAATTTGGTGCATTCTGGTGACATCTAGCACTTATTTATACACTTTTCAATGACTGAAAATAGAGAATATCAAACTATAATCTGCTCTAGTCTGTTTCAGATGTTGTGAAGAGAGCACTGCAGTGTAGTAGGTAACACTAGTTCAGAAGTTTTCATGCTGCTTCTAATCACTGCTATTTCACATTTGTTCCTAATCAATAGTTAAGAAGTTTTATTTACTTTTCTGCTCTGACTGCCTTGACGTTCTGCTTTTTATTACTGTTGCAAAGTTACATTTACTTTTTAGGTACTTAATTAAATAAAATAATTGAAAAATTAAATAAAATTAAATTACTGAGATCATTCAGCTAACTAGAAATACTTACTGCTTACAGTGTTGTAAAGAAAAACAGAATGAAGTACTTTGACATTATACTGCATCTGAGTCTGAGATTCAGGTGTTTGGAGTTACCTTTGATTCTTTACATTCAGCTTAAAGCTTAATGCAGACAGTTTCATCTTCAATGCATTCATTAAATATCTTGCTGTCCATACTACTAATTCCATCCATTACTCCATCTAACATATTCCTATCTATTCCTGCCATGTCTTCCACATCTCTGACATGCTTCAGTCTCTCTTCAGTGACGGTGTCGGATTTTTGATCATCGCGGTGAAAAACGGGCGCGCTGATCTGTGTGTCAGTTTCAATTTATCTGCGTAAAATGTAATAAGAAACCCACTGGCTTGTTCCTTCATTGTTGCGGTTTAACATTGTTTTGTATTGAATTGTTACATTCAATAAAGTTTGGTAAAAAAAGTAGAGTGAGCACGTGCCGCGTGGTGCTCGGCAGTGAAAGCCGCGCGCAGGCGGGAGAGAAGGAGAAGTGATCTAAGGTTTCCCATAGAAACCCTTGAAGTCTGAACACAGGACTAGCAGAAAAAATAAATTATGAAGACAAGGTAAATCTACACGTTTTCGCAAAATGTACTTTATTGAAAAAGGTGAAAAATATATTAACCTTTAGCGATTAGCCATTTTAGTGGCCCGAGCGGACAAGTGAAAAATAAAGTCTTGTGGTCCGCACTGCTCGAAAAACAGGACCGAGCCAGCGGAATCTGTGAAGATCTTTCTAACTTTACCAAGTTCTCCGAATCCAGCACTCTGATTGGTTGACTCCGCCTTCTCTTACCCTCCCTCCCCCCCTAGTCCCATTATCAGACACAGATCACTTTTGACACAAGTTTCTCGCAAGGAATGTGTCAGAATTCAGAGCGCAGTTGTAGCGCACCTGTGATTTGCGGCAGCAGATTGGAGCACACGCAGAAGCACATTTGAGCAGCTGGAATCACAGATTTGAAGTTGTAACTCTAGATGAACACATGCAATTGGACATTTGTCAGTTCACACCAGAAGATTTTTACACACAGATGCAGATTTTTGATGCACAAGTATTCAGATTCTATATTACAAGTTCTCAAATCAAATCTACAAGTGCGTTCTTTTTGACACATTTTTACCTTCAGAGGTTTGACCCAGAACCCTGTTTCTGATCCCCGGGTAAATGCTTTAAATATTTAATCTCACTGTACTGCACAACTGGTTTGTGTGCAGTTGGACTAAAGTGGAAAGTATCAAGAACAGTATCATGAAATCCCAATGAATTTTCATCGAAAATGAATGAAAAGTATTATTGTTGTGTGGTGCAAACAATTTCCCTGAATTGTTTGTTTTTTTAAATCAAGTAGGAAGAATAGCACATCTGCAAGTTCAAAATGCATCGCAATGCATGGCATTATGAGCTATCAGATGTACTAATCTCACTACTTTGTTAAGGATCACATATTTAAAAAATGTTAAAACGTTATGGAGATATGAGGTCTGCCTGCCAGCAACAATATAAGTAATTATTAGTAGGTCACTGTACCTAAATCAGGGGTCTCAAACTCGCGGCCCACGGGCTATTTGCGTCCCCCAAGATGATATTTTGCGGCCCCCACCTTGATATGAAAGTTTAATATTAATGCAGCCCGCAAATCTGTATGACTGACACCTTTTCAATTTTGTGCATGGAGCTGACGTACCAACCAATAACAGTGGAGTAAATGGCTCTTGGGGGCGGGACATTGACCGGACTTGAAAGCAGGAGAACATTTAAGGCAGGTAACCTGACCGCCCCCTCCCCGGACCATATTACGGAGTTCCTTACTTTCCTTTTTAGAACGTATCTAAATACATGCAGTCAGTCCTGAACTTTTCTCTGGGCCGCACAGACCCGGAGGAGGGTTAAGGTTATGGCTACGCCGGTTAGGCGCGCGGAGCCGACCCATCCCGCTCCCGCAGCAGATGAGTCGCTACGGAGAATAAATGTCCCACATCTTGCGTGACAACTAACGGGGCTTTGGCATTAAACACATGCGAGCGACAACACGATGTAGTCTGAGACGCACTGAAAATACGTGGGGAAAATGCAGCGATAGACGTGAGATGAACCAGCGGCTGCTGGATCTGCCTGGGGGGTGATCTCAAACACGCTTATTGTGCATCTTGGCTGCACCTAGTATTTGGTGTCACCAACATGAATTTCCATCCGTTTTTTTGAATAAAAAATATAGGAGTGGCTGACCGGCTGCTCTACTACAATAACTTGTGACGGTTTAAATGTGCAAAAAGTCATAAGAAAGAAAATCCAAAAATGGTTTCTGGAATTTGTTTTTCCTTTACTAATTTGTGTTTTAAAAAGTAAACTTAAAAATAAAATTCGACACAGATTTAAAATTGGGAGCACAAACTCTCTGACTTCTCCACCTTAAATGTCAATCAGTCCAAGTTTAGTCCAGATTTACAGACAGTCATCTTCATCCAGCAGTAAGAAGACAAGAAAACCGTGTTCAGAAGAACCATTGATGGATTTACAGAACTGTAGAATTGGATTCTTCTTTTGTGTTTAATAGTTATAATCCAACAGTGTTAACTGAACTGTGTTAATAAGGACGTTTAAATTAGAAAACAGCAGATATAGAAGACTAAATGAACAGAAACGTGTTACTGATTTATTTACTTGTTGGTTTTTTTATGTATGTATTTTATTTGAATGAGAGTTTTATGAGTACATTTTCTACAGAAAACAGTTAATAATAGAGTATAGTTAATAGTACATGTTCCATACAAATTTATTGGCTCTCAGACACTCGCAAGTTGCGTGTGCGTTGAAGTTGCGGCCCTCCCTCAGCTAGACCCCGCCTTCAGTGGCCCCCAAGCAAATTGAGTTTGAGACCCCTGGCCTAAATAATCTAAAACATTAAGAAAAGCAGCGCTGTTCATAAACAGTATCTTTCTTTTTGTCAGGGTATGCTGGTTCCAGAGATTGAATGGGAGGAGAAGGGATCCATGACTGAACCTCATCCTGGGATCAATGTCCCGGTATTGGACAGTCCTCTTTTGGGTCCACAAATGTTGGAACTGCAAGACATCAATCCATTGCAGAATTCAGACCGTTTTGGAGTGGACCTCTATCTTCACTGTCCAGTATGTTTAGAACTTAATTTATGCTACATAATGACATACAGAAGGAGAGAGACTGAGAGGAGGAAGACAAAGTTCAAATAAATACTGCTGGATTGTTCAAGGGAATTCATTGTATGTAAGGATGTTATGGATGTAAGGATGTTTAAATGAAATTCAAATCAGTAGAGATCCCACATCTGCTTAAATTTTGATGTTTTTATCTGTCCATGTTTTCACTGAATTGTAATAAAGGGTGATTATTTGCACTTTGTTGTTCAATGACCATCTTTTGTTGTGTAGTATTTAAGCAGTTATAAAACCCATAGAGGTGAGGATCTTTTTTACAAGGGTGACCTGGCCAAGAGGTTAGCAGCAGAAATATGGTTCCAATATAAAATCAATGACATTTGAGTTATTAAAAAATTAAGGTCCAGCAAAGTGACTTCGGGCTGAGCAGGGGAGGTGAATTGGGTATCTGTGATTGACAGTGAGATGAACTTGAGATAATGTAGTCCCACTGCGTGGTACGGAGCAAAGTGATGCCAGTTTCTCCACAGAACTTTCTGTGGAAGTTGAAGATTTTTCTCCTCCACCTTCATATGATCAAGACCGAAGGGAACCGTGTCTGAGTGTTGAAATGACGCTAGCATCAAAGCTAGGAAGGATAACGTACAAACAATCCCGAGCGAAACGTTCATTGTAAATCTCATCACCAGGACAGAGTTCTCTGGATTCAATGTCAACTGCATTCAACCACAGTTGCCTTGCTTCCAGGTCCACTGAAAAGTTGCACCAGCCAGTAATTTTTGAAGACCGAAGGCAACAAACCGACAAGCCATGCTAAGGCTAACACGCTAACGACCGACTGGTACAGAATCAAATATGGGCGGGGCTTTTGCCACCTGCACGAAAGCGTAGAGAAAGTCTAAGGGACCATTCGATTGGCTAAAAGTGAACCCTCCTGCTTTGCTGATGAGTTTGATTGACAGATTCACTAGCCAATGGTGACATTAGTCGGCCTGCTCTGTCAGAAGAGTCTCAATATTCACCGTAGAAAAATCTCTCACACACACGGGGAGATTCACAAACGAGAACGGGATTTTGAATGCACATTCTGCAATTCGAATGATCTGTGAGTTCACATCACATGTGTACCTAAAAATCATGTTTGTGAAGCACCTACTGTGCATTTCTGATACATTTATTGTGAATTTCTAAAATGTTTTTGTGAAACACAGTGTGCACATTTGTGAGAAACACTTATTGTGCATTTGTAAAACATTCAGTGTGCATGTGTGAAACACAATGTGTTTGTTTGTGAAACACAGGGTGTGCATTTCCTAATTTATTTTTCACGTTTGCATAAAATGACATTTGTGAATCAGAGCGTGTGTATTTGTGAACTAGGTTGTGTGCATTTCTGGTTATTGAGACTGAATTAACTCCATAGCAAAGAGCCTGCGGCCGCAAGTTTGAGACCCCTGAATAGTGTAATCCTCCAAAACTGTGATGGGTACTTTTATCCACCAGATGTCACTGTTTTTTGTTGGACTGATGCTTGAAAATCTCCATGTTTTTTGGTCCAATCAGAGCTAAAAGCTCCAGAGATGGTTCTGCTTTTCACTCCTCCCTGTTTCTCCATCTCAGCTTCTTCTTCTTCCTCCAGTAAATCTGGGAACTTCTCTGTTCTTCAAGAGGCTTTTCTAATGTCAGAAGGCGTTCACTGAAACCCATTTGGAGCTGAATATTCTCCTCTATGCTGATGACTCTTTGCTGTCTTCAGCTGAAACATCAGAAGTTGTCTTGATAAGGCGTTGACATATGATGGAGGATCAGTAGGTTCTTCCAGATGACTGGAAAGCTGCAGCTAAAGTCACCATGGAGACTAGGAGAAGGTTGTCGGTCTTCCATCTGGAATGAGATGAAAATACAGAAAAGATCAGGAGACTTGGTGTTGGAATGAAGATGTTCAGGAGTGTAAAAAAATGGGACACTGAGAGGCCAGAAAAGACGTGTCCTCTTCACAAAAGAACTCCGTCTTAGAGCTCAAACTCTCACAGATCAGACACATCTTCTAGTCATCCTCCAGGTTTGCTAACATCTCAGGAGGATGTTCTTCTTCTTTTTAACAGATCTTCTCAGTGATTTCATGGATACTGTGTTTTAGAAAGTTCTCTCCAGCCTCCTGGAGGAGAAGCTACTTTAGAACCCGTGTGGTGATCTTAGAACCTCCAACAGACTTCAAGCTGATGAAACCGCCTCTTTAGCAGAGAGCAGAATGTTGGTCTGATCTGTTGGAACTGACTCTGACAATGATCCTGAAGCTTCACTGCTGAGTTCCTGTCCACCAGGGGGCAGCACTCCTTCAATCCAGCTGGAGGAAACCTTGATCCTCTGAAAAATGTGCTGCCGTTCAAACACACCCTGTTACCGAGGAACAAAGACGTCCTTCAGGAATGTGGTTCTGCTGCAGAACATTCTTCCAAACAAAAGCACAGCCAAAGTCCCCAAAGATCATCTGGAAGATCCACATTCTTTGAGTCAGAGCTGCTCTCAGGTTCAGCTTGTTCCAAAGTCAAAGTCAGCTTTAGTTGAATATACTGAATACACATGATATACAGCACAGCAGCCTATAATACAATAATAATAATAATAATAATAATAATAATAATAATAATAATAGCAGCCATCTTAACAGTGAAAAAGAGTAATGAGATGGTTTAAAGTCCCAACAGTGCTTGGAAACAGTAAGTAAACATGGCTGTCTTTGGTTAAGATGATATTCTGATGCAGGTGGGAACATTTTCAGTTAAGGTTTGTAGCTGGGAGGGGAGGGGGCAGAGGGGGGAGTTGAGTGTCCTTATGGCCTGATGGCAGACACTGTCCTTCAGTGTGCTGGTTCTGGCCTTCAGACTTTGCAGTCTCCTCCCTGATGGCAGCAGGAGGAAGTGTCTCTGGGATGGGTGGGAGGGGTCCACAGCAATCCTGATGGCTTTGCGGGTGAGGCGGGGGTGATAAATGTTTGAGAGGCCAGTGAGAGGGACACCAACGATCTTCTCAGCTGTTTTCACAATGTCCTGCAGAGTCTCCCAGCAGGACGCGGTCCAGGCTCCGTACCACACGGTGATGGTCAGGATGCTCTCCATGGCCCCCTGTAGAAGGTCTGCATGATGGGGGGGGGGGGGCTCTGGCCCTCTTCAGTTTGCGGAGGAAGTGCAGGCGTTGTTGGGCTTTCTTGGCCAGTGATGCAGTGTTGTGGTTCCAAGACAGGTCGTCAGAGATCTGCCCCCCCAGGAACTTGGTGCAGCTCACCCTTTCCACAGCAGCACCAGTAGCCGCGGTTACATGGGCAGAATATCTTGATCGGATCAATGGTCGGGTTAAAATTCACCTTTTTCCCATTAAAACAAATGTTCCCATGGGTCTCACTTTCGGTAGGACTAAATCGTTTGGGCATGCGCAGTAGTGTTAAAAAACCCAGAAGAGGAGATGCGTCCTGTTGTAAACAAACCACTGTCACATACATTTATATACATTTACATTTACATACATACATGCAGCAGCTCGGTAATATACGAGATGATCTTCCAAACGTGTTTTTATTAATGTCATGAATATTATGAAGCGCCTATTCGCTCATTTTTTTATTTAATCTGTGTGGTCAGTGCTTTTTTGTGGAAGAACGGAGAAGAAGGGTTAGGACAGGCTATAAACACGGGCTAACAACATTAGCCTGAAGGACACAAAATCGAGGACTGTGCGGGAAGAGCTGCAATCTGCAACTTGGTAAATGGAGTTTCTGCTTCATGACAGATGAGGGGAGTTCATGTCACGCCTGGAAGGAGGAAAACAGAAAGCAGAAGGTCACATGACCTTCACTGAGTACAAAAATCTGTCAATCAGCTTGAAGCTCCGCCCCTCCTCCCACTGACTGTCAGGTTTCTTATTAAACTTGTTCTCTCTTTAGTTTCTCTGAACGCCCTGCTGTGTTCAAACATCCTGCAGCTCCTGACACGTCCAACAAGAAGCCCCGCCCCCTTTTTCACATCCATCGTGATGATGAGCATCAGAAATAAACCTGATCAGAACCTGATCATCTGGCTGTGGTGCAGTGGGTGTTCACTTAGTGAACAGCAGGCAGGTTGAGGGTTTGATTCCAGGAAGGCTGCTCCACCTGCTGCCCCGCCCACCTGTGCTGCCCCGCCTCCATGCAGGTATACTCTTGCTGGTCATGAGTCAGTGATCAGTGCTGCAGCTGCATTGACACGGTGAGTAGAGACTCTTCTTCCTCTTCATCATCTCTGTGAAGAAACTGAAGTGAGTTTGTTTCTGGAGCTTTGTCTTCACTAACTCGACTGTTTGTTTCTGAATGTTTGGAGAAGATCTTCCTCTTTCTCTGCAAACTCTCATCCCTCTGCTGTTTCCAAACCTTCATCATTGTTGGATCAACAACATGGAGGACTCTTCTTCATCAAGTCAACAACAATCAGCTGATGCTTGTTGTTTTTCTAAACTCTTCAAAGTTTTGTCTATGAAGACTCTCATGCATCCAGGTTGGTTCCATTGTAGTAGGTTTAGGGGATGTAATCTGGACTTGGTTTTTTTTAAAAGTTAGAAGACGTTTCGCCTCTTATCCAAGAGGCTTTGTCAATTCTGAATTAGCTGGTCCAAGAGCTGGTATATATGCGCTCATGGGGGAGGAGTCAGACCTGAAACTGGAGGTATTGTCCACTTAGGCTAACTGGTTTCGAGTATTCGAGTATTTTTCTACACAGCACTGTCCTCGCCCTGACATCTGATTATACACTCTTTATGACTGCTAATATGTAGAATGTTCAATAAACAAAGTTAAAGAATATTGGAGCCACCATCAAAATAAAAAAATGAAAACATTTACCGGAATAAAGTAGTAAAATGATAGGAAAAAGTTATAATTTTATGAAAATAAACTTGTAGGATAATGTGTTAAAGAGTCGATATTATATGATGATAAAGTTATAATTTCATAAGCAATGAGTTGAGAATGAAAGTCTTACATTTATAAAACAACAGTCTACTTCCTGAGAAAAGTCTAGATAACAAAAAGGAGTCAGGATGGTGACAGACGTAGAGAACATCGTCTTTCATTCAGAAATACTAAGTCTTTTAGTGAGTCCACATTGTTTTATTATACGTTTAAGGACATTGTAGAGAATTTCAGGACACTGGACCTCTTCAGGAGAGTCTTGACCCACAGGAAGTGGAATCTGGCAGAACCGTTTCTGCCGTCTGTACACTGTAATAAATCCAACTTAAGTTTTTTGACTTAACACAATCTTTGAAGTTGTAATAACTCTATAATCTAAGTTCTACTAATCAATTCAACAATTTAAGTCAGTTCAGCAAGTTAAGGTAGTTGTACACTTCAACATTATTTATTGAGTTGTATGTACTTATATATCTAAGTTGCTGTTCAGTACAGTGTGATAAAGTTGTGTGAACTTATCTTTTTTAATTGTGAAATGCGGGAATGCCAACTTTTGGAGTTGGCATTGTCCACTGATTTTTTTCAAGAAGCGTCTTCACACTTAGCAGTAGAATGAATAATATATATGTTTGTGTGTGTGTTAGTCTACGGACACAAAGCAGGGTATTCCAGAAAGCATGTTTAAACTCCCCTGACTTTAACCTATATATTTATATATGCATATATATATATATATATATATATATATATATATATATATATATATATATATATATATATATATAGGTTTCTTCTCCACTTCTCCAACTGAAATTAACCTAATTTCTTACGTCTATCCAACTCAAGATTTTTTTTACAACTCAAATTTACATATTTATCTAACTAAATATCATATTACTCTAATTCAATGAAACGTTTTTCCATCTTAATTTATTGTACTTCTTGAACTCTCATATGTCTAAGTTTGAGCCTGCAGATATACTGTTTTTGTAACAATAAAATAAAGAAAACTAAATAGCTATGACACACAATGGCATTCATCCTTTCTCATTTGTTAGAGTTACACCACATTAAAGTAGGGGTGCTATTTAACCTCATCATCCTGTCCCTCCCTTTCACTCATGGTGAAAAGCCTTAAGCACAGTAGGACAAAATAACTCGGCAAAACACAGTAAAACAGCTAAACAACTAAACACATTTGGTCAAAAACCCACACTTAACATCAAATCCGTCCAGACAGGCAAAGGGAATGGTATCCCATAATTCCTTGCGGTGCCGATCTAACAGCAGCACCAAAGTTACGCCTACTTAATTGAATTCATTTGAATGAAAGGAAAATAACTGTCTGAAAACTACGTGTTATTTTTAAACTGACTTAACTAACAAATGATTTATTTTGACTGAAGCAAATAATGAAGTTAGATCAATGTAAAAAGTTTGGACATGCCACCCCCCAGTGCTTCAGCCATTTTGTAAATAACGTTTTGGTGACCCGGGCCTTAGCCCCGCCCATGGCAACTAAGACTCATGGGAAGTGTTGATTCCAACACCATGAGTTAGGTAGCTGTGAACAGAAATAGGGCTCATGTTGTTGCAGTTATAGAATAAGGTCAATTTAAATAATTGGGCCTCGCGCACACATGTGTGGGTTATCTGTTATAGCTCACCTGTTTCTCAAAGTTCCTGTAACGATTTGTGACACATGTGGTGATGCCAGAGCACAGTGCGGCATGGTTGATCGTGCAGCTGAGCTAAGAGTCGAAATCAAAGGTTCACATAAAGCAATATTTTAAAATAATTCAACTATTAGTAAAGTCACCAATAATTAAAATTAACAGTTGTTACAACTTAAAAATTTAAGTCTGTATAACTTAGCCTGAGTTGGGAAAGGTTAAGATTCAGAGTTGGGATAATGTGACACTTTATATCACTGTAACTTACATCTACAAGTTAATTCAGCTAGAACTTTTGAGTTCATACAACTTACAACTAAGTTTGAAGAACTTAAATAAATCAGTTTGCAAACTCCAACACAAAACTTAAAATGTTAAGTTTAGGACCTCAACTCAAAATTTTACCGAAGTTTGTTGCCTTACAATTTTAAGTTCTATGAACTTTTATTTTTTTGCAGTGTAGCTGCAGAGGTCCAAAGGCGTTCAGCTAGAGTTACACCATCAACTCTATTTTTGAAAAAACATGGCTCTTTGGTAAATTATGACTTTTTCTCATATTTCTACCACTTTATTTTAAAAGTGTATAACTTTATTCTTGTAAATGTATAGTTTTATTGTTGAGGCGGTCCTAGTACTCCGTGGTAGAACCAGTTCTAGTGAAACAGCTGTTTTTCCTGAGGCTCACAGGCCTGGAGTTCTCTGTTCTATTATCTCAGGGTGTTTCAGTCTGGAAAAGTCTGTTTCTGCTGTGTTGAATCAACGTAACAAATGAACAGCTGGACTCTTTTTTTCTGTCTGATACCACGACAATCGTAGCTTCACATTTGACCGTGGCTGACCGGTTCCTTTATTCCTAATCTGTTAGATCATGTGACCATTTGCCGCGTTGGCCATTTTGGTCCAGTTCTGCTCAGAGGATGGATTGTGTTCAGACTGAGGAATCTCAGAGAGAATCAGGGCTCAGTCTAATCAGAAATGAACCAAGAAAGACGGGTCAGAGAGCGGTTCCTGGTCCCAGACCAGAGTCCACTTGGATGTATTCAGACTGAATATCCATTTCAGATTATCAGGGAAACGGACTCTGGTTCACTTTAAACCAAATGTGTCCAGTCTGAAGTTTTCTTTTTATGGACTAAACTTACTTCCACTGAATTTTGATCCTCTGATTGTGTTTCCATTGTTTTCACTTTACCAGAAATAAACTTTATTGTTAGAAATCTGAAACCAAATCTTCCTTCATAGAAATGAGAACAACTTTGTGGAACATTTGTCTCTTGAGAAGTTTTTCTTCTGCAGCTGTTTTAAAGAAACTAAAAAGTAACCCAGGACTCATGTTACAGTTTTCACAGAGTAATATTGTAAGGTAATGGATTACTTTTGAACAAGTAATCTGTAATTCTTTCCAGTTCAGAGGTTCATCAGTGGAATCAAAGTCTCTGTTGGAGCTTTGAGAGGAAGAATTCATGTCTTTCTTTCTTCTCTCCTCCTTCTTTCATTCCTGTCTGTTTTTCTTCATGTTTCCTGAAGTGTAGAAACAGGAAGTTTGTTGTTTCTGTGTCAAAGTGACTGAATGGAAATGTTGCTGCTGCAGCTCCATGTCTCCACCTGCTGGAGGGAGAGCAGAAGTGCAGCAGCTGATGGCAGCTTCCTCTGATGATGAGGAGGGTTTTCTCTGCAGGTGAAGGTGTGTGTGAGCTGATGTGGATCCAGTGAATCCAGCAGCATGGATAAGGGGGAGGAGCCACAGGAGGGAGCCCCTCCCTCTAAAAGCAGAGATGGTAACCATGACAACAAGACCAAAGCTCAGAAGTGAGATGAACATCTGTCCATGATCTTCTTCATGTCAGAGCTCAGGACTCACACCAGCAACCTGCATTCTCCACAGGAACCAACCTGGACCTGGACCTGAAACTGGATCTGGATCCAGAAAGGGGTCCAAAGGGAAAGATGAGTTAAAGGGTGATAAACTTGCTGTCAAAGGAGAGAAACCGTAAGTGTTTGTCAGAGTTAAAGAGGCTAGATTTTTTATTGAACTTGCTATTAGTTGTAAAAAATGTATTTTCATTTACGTTTGTGACAAGAAAAGATCAAAATATGACAAAAATTGGCTTTATACACTTTCTATTGCAAAAGACTTCCAACATTAAATTTTATGGCTAATTCATACAAAATTATAGTGAGAATCAGAAAAAATGTAGGAAAAAAAACGTAACAAACATATGAATAAAAAAAATGAATGTAACCATTTTATTACAATAAAAGGCGTATGAATATTCAGGTAGAAGTCATAGTCTTAAAAAGTGTTCCAGTACAATATTGCGATGCGTATCGTATCGTGGGACATGTATCCGGATACATATCGTATTGCCAGACTCTCACCAAGACACACCCCTGTAGAAATGTCATATATTTTTTAAATGTTAGGGTTTAGCTTGATGCTGTTGAAAACATTCCTGTTTTTCAAAATAAAACAGTATCATCTGAAAACTGATTTGATATTTCATATTTGTGTTTTTGTCCTCAAACAAATAAATGATTCCAGTGACAATAGCTGCAGTCAGTGTCACACAGTTATCAGACTGTGTGACACTGACTGTCATGAACAGAAATTGTCATTTGTCTTTGATCATGAACAGAATGTCTGACTGCAGATCAGTCTGTTCATGATCCGAGTTCAATAGTTCGACATGAAAGATAATCTGATGAACCTCCAGAGCAGAAGAAAGGAATTAAAAAAATGTTTTCTCTGGATTTGGTAGATGTTGTTGTTGAAATTGTCTGACTTTGGTTTCATAGTGTGGACGATTTCTCCAAGTCTGACAAAGTTGACCACACCCACAACATGAGCGTCCAGCAGGTCCCCCACAGACTTTGCTGCTTTGTTTCCAATATTGTCGTCCCAAATAAAATGTAATTTTATTTACGTATTTGTTCCTTTCATGAAAATTATTGATTGTCCAATTTGTTTACATGTTTGTGGTACATTATTGATAATTTTCATGATTGGAAAGGAGCAGAATTGAAGGATTCAATTCTTAGAATTATCTGCTCCCCTTTAAATATTTCATCATATTTACATTTCTCACTCCATCACCTGTGTTCAGATTTCACCAAAAAATAGTTCAAATAAACAGTAAATACATTCCAAACATACAAACTAGTTTGTTTAAATTTATTCATCCGTTTAACTTGAATAATATTGTGAAAATGTTTAACTGATTCTCCTGAATTCCACATCTTTATCCCTGCTATAGACAAACACTTTAGCTTTAGTTGTTCCTACAATCTGTTGTTTGAAATCAAATTTTCTGCTATGATTTTCATCTCCTGTGGTAAAAATAAAAAGCTTTTGTAAGTCTTCAAGTAAATCTCTGTTTCTGGCTAAACATAACTAATAAGGTCTGCAATTCAATTACATCTTTAAGTTTTAATAAATCTGACTTAATGAAGAGTTCATTTGTGTGATCTCTAAAATTAGCTTTGTGAATAATAATAGTTCTCTGTTGTAATAGAATTAAGGACATTTTATTAGTGTCATATGTATTTCCCCACACTTCAATACAATATGTAAAATAAGGTCAAACCAAAGAGCAAAATAACATGTGCATAATATGACACACAAAATATATTTGGATTTGTTCAGAACAAAACGGCTCTGGGCTTCTTATGTTTTACATTGAATATATGAGATTTTCATGTTCATTTGTCATCCAACATTACCCTTAAAAATGTAAATTCAGACCCCTTTTCTATGTTTATGTTGTCAATAGACAAAGTCACTTCTGTTTTTTCTTGATTACCAAACACCATAAACTGTGTTTTTGTTAGATTTAAGAACAGTTTATTGTAGTCAAACCACATTTTGAGTTTTATCATTTCCATTTCAATACTTTTAGCTAAGGTTTTCAGATTATCCCCAGAACAGAAAAAGTTAGTATCATCGGCAAATAAAAATAACTGTAACAACTTAGAAATATTACAAATATCATTTATATATGTATAATAAAAAGTTTAGGTCCTATAATTGAAGCTTGTGGAATTCCACAAATAACATTCATGGGATCAGACTTCTTACCTCCAAACATTTAGGAATCAGGATAAATGGCGTATACTTATATAGCACTTTTCTACCTACAAGGCCCAAAACGCTTCACAGTCACACACTGATGGCGGCTCCGCTGCCAACGCAGGCGCCCCCCCACCACCAGAACAAGGTTTGGGTTCAGTGTCTTACCAAGGGACGCATCATCATAGAATGATCTATGGTGTCAAAAGCCTTCTTTAAATCAATGAAAACTCCTATTGTGTATTTCTTTTTGTTAATTGTTGTTGAAATTTCTTCAACTATTTTCATTATAGTCAAACCGGTTTACCTGTTAGAACCAAACCCAAACTGATTTTCACTTAATTTATGTTTTTTATGAAACCTGTCTAGTTTGTTAACAAACAATTTTTCTAAAACTTGTAAGTAGTAAATAATTACAGACCAGTAATGATACTGGTCTGTAATTGCTCTGGATTACGGAATAACTAAGGAATAATAAAGGAATAATTAATAATTAAGGAATAACTTTAGTTATTTTCATCCTCTGACGGAAAAATTCCCAATTTCAGTGAAAGATTAAAGAAATGATGTAGTGGTTTAACAATATAATCTATTGTCATTTTTATTAATTTCATGTCAATCCCGTCACTGTCCTTTGAGGTCTTGTTTTTTAGTACGTACTGTAGTCAGAATGTCATTTTCAGTCACATCAGATAAATACATAGATTAGAAAATCCACTTTATATTTTTACTACCATCTTTTGATTGTATAGTACATGTGATATTTTCTGCTTGGTTGGGTCCTATATTTACAACAAATGAATTGAATTCATTTGTCATATCCTCTTGCTTTTTAATGACCACATTGTCTTTAAGGAAGAAGTGAGGTAGTTCTATTGATCGTGACTTATTTCCTATGACCTTATTCAGAATATTCCACGTAGCCTTTATGTTATGTTTAATTATGATAATATTTCTTCTCAGCTTGTCTCAATACATTTGTTAACTTGTTTTTGTAAACCTTATAACGTTTTTCAGCAGCTGCTGTTCTTAATTTTAAAAAGTCCTTATAGAGTTTGTTTTTCTTTGTTATCCAGGATTTTCTGTTATTTTTAGATTTAGGTCTAATTACAACTTCTGGACAGTGTCTACTGTGAAGATCTAAATAACATGTTAGAAAATCCTCATATGCACTGTTTACATCATCTGAATACATTCCATTTCTGATTCATGAAATCGTTTCTGAAAGCGATACAGTTTCATCATTCCGTATTCTTTTTATATTTGGTGGATGTCTGCTGACCTTTTTGGCAATTTTTAGTCAGTTATAGCAAATATAGGACAAGTGATCACTTTTGTTATTAATTACTAACCCACAATCTTTCCAAAATATTGGTAAACATATTGTCTATTAAAGTTGCACTAGTTATTCTGCTTTGTAATCAAAGGATACAGTCCTTTACTAATTAATGAATTAAAAAAAATCAGATGTTTGTAAATGTGAATCAAGCTTGATGAGATCTATATTGAAGTCTCCACAGATTTAATTGTTTATGTTGGTTTAGATAAATTAACAAATCTTCGAAATTGTCCTTAAAAGTTTCCATTTTTGATCCTGGTTTCCTATCTACACATCCAACAGTCATATTTTTGTTTTTTTTTGTAACTCTATTTCCACAGCAACACTTTCCATTAAATCATCCATAGCAGAAACATTCATTTTAATGGTTTCCATTTTAAACTGTTGTCAATATAAAGGGCGACCCCCCCCCCCCCCATCCTATTTGTTCTGCTATTTAAATACAAATCATAACCTTTAACTTTCAAATTGTTTTCCTTCAATTTAATTATCCATGTCTCTGACAGAGCAATTACTTTACATTTTCCTTTAAATGTGTCCAAAAAAGATTGAATTGTATTAAAATTTCTTGGCAGATTTCTGAAATGAATAACAGAAAATATTCCTCAGTTTTAACTTCACTGAGTTGTTCCTCACAGTAATATCTGCAGGTATCCTTGAACTTATTAAACACATGAGTCTCTGGATCCACATCATCATCAAAATCATAAAGTCCATGTTCTGTATAATCAAACTTAGACATGTTTTTTGTCATTTGTGCTGAAAATAAAGTCCTGGGGCCTCATTTATAAACGTTGCGTACGCACTAAAGAAGGCGTACGCCACTCTCTACGCAATAGTTGAGATTTATAAAAAGCAAACTTGAGGGGAAAATGTGCGGTCCTTCACGCAAGCTCTGACCCAGGCGTACGCACAAAAACGGGTGAAATGAGAAACGGCGACACCGTCGGCAGATGGAAGAAACACGTGAAAGTGAAAATGACAATACTGCCTCATGAATAACATGAAGACTTCACAAAGCAAGTCTCACAATAACAGCTACATGAACACCCGTTTGATCGATCAGCAGTGAAACAAACAAAAAAAATCAAACGACAATTACAGCAGAAATTCAAATGAACACTTACTTGCAAAAAGAAAAGTGAAAGATGTTCTGCAATATTGGCATGTTATGCAATTCAACCTCATAAATAATATAGTTAACAGAACGAACTAATGTACAAAACTGATATTCTCGTCAATGTGTCCGTCTGGAGGAGCAGATATAGTCAAAGTCAAAGTCAGCTTTATTGTCAAATATGCTGCATCCGTAAGACATACAGCACAGATGAAATTGCTTTCCTCTCACCCCAAAGTGCAAGCAGCATATAAAATAATAAATAAACGACTTAAAAAATACATTCTTTTAAAAACAATAAAGCCGATAGAGCCGCTGCGTGTGCACGCGCCACCAGATGCGTGCGAATCAGACAGACAGACAGACAGACAGACAGACAGACAGACAGACGTATTAATTGTCCACTGGGGAAAGTTGTTTTCATAGTAAAACATTTCTTCGTAAGCTATGGAATTATGGTATTCATGCATATGCCTTTAGTTTATTTTATTTTTGATAAAACAATGTATGGCGTATGTCTCAACCATTCAGAAAGTAACAAGAAATGACATTTGATGAACAATTTCCCATTTCCACGTGGATTATTACCCACATCTGTAGCTTGTCAGATGCAGTTAAATGGATGGAAATAAAATGCCCCATCACAATGCGTAATGATGCACAATGGCTGATCTTGGATCTTAGAAGATGTGGCAAATGGAAGAATTGGGAGTGAACGCATCAGGACGAGTGGCTTATGAGCCGGTTCCGACTTCTTCGAGCCATCCTGTTGGAGCTTTTGGGGGTGTGTCACCCGGTGCATCAGGTGCGTCGGTGTCCCCCCCGACACCCCCCACCCCCCGCCTCAGTCACTACTCCACGTAAAAGGGACTCCCCAATAATTGCCGCCACTCTCTCATCAAGAGGGGTCAGCTCCGGTGTCCCCTGTCCCCCACCCGTGGCAGACACACTCTAGCGATGCAGCGCCAGACGTTTTTTGCCCCGACTTTGATGTCCGTCTGTCACTGTTTGCCACTCACGTGCTTTTTCGGCATTAGTAATGCCCACACTGTGCCCTCCAAACAACATTTTTCTCCTCTTTTCCACCTCGCCAACGATAACTTCTACTTCACATTGAGTGAAGTTACGTTTTTTTTGTTTTTTTCTCTGTGTTTGCCATGGTTTCGCTATCAATGAATATTCATTTGTGGGCGTTTCACGGACTATTTATGGGCAACTATGGGCGTGTCATGAAGCCGCAAAAGCTGCGCTGCATTTAGGATTGATTGTGATTTATTAAGGGAAGGATGCGTAGGATGTGCGTGCGCACGGTTTTATAAATCCGAATATTTCTGTGCGTACGCACGTCCTATGTTTCATGCGTACGCCACTTCTGACGCAAATCCTACGCAAGGTTTTATAAATGAGGCCCCTGATCTCTACAGAATAGTCCAGAGTCTGATTCTAGAGTCTAAATAAAATAGAACTTTAGAGTTTTTCATTTGTTCTGATCCAG
Organism: Oryzias curvinotus; assembly: GCA_023969325.1. NCBI lineage: Eukaryota > Metazoa > Chordata > Actinopteri > Beloniformes > Adrianichthyidae > Oryzias > Oryzias curvinotus. The sequence continues at coordinate 289,951 of JALJSC010000253.1, read as the reverse complement.
GTCTTTCTCTAGTCTCTCTGCTACCATTTCAGCTTCTGGTGATCATTTCAGTTTTATGAACACGTTTCCACTCCTGGTCCAGTATTTTCTTGTATTTTATGTTGTTTTTTCAGGATACGACACGTCCAAGCTATTTCTGAGTTTTTCTTGGTCAGGTGTTCATTTAAATAAACTCCAGTGCCTTTAAGTTTCTGTCTTTTAGGATTTCCAGCTTATGCTTCTGTTCACAAATCTTATAATATTGCATGCTTCTTCTTCTGTTTTTTCTCCTTACTTGGCAGAGTGTGACATGCTGAGATGTGTCACCATCCAGATGAATGTCTTTACTTCTCATATAGTGGATCACTTGTTGCTCCAGGGTGTGCTGCTCCTCAGATGGAGCATCTTCACCTTCTTCATCACTTCTTGGCCAGCAGCATAACTCTGATGTCTGGTCTCTAGCTCTGTGAGCTGAAGGTCATCTGCTCTGGAATTCTGCTCCAAGTCATCCACCTTTAGCTCCTGGATCTCTTTTTCCATGAGACCTGTCAGTGTTTTCTGATTTTATACCACTTCACTGACGTCCATTGACATGAAGTTCAGAGATTCCTTCATATCTGCAATTTCAGCAGCTAACTTGGTATTATTGGACATCTTTGCTCCGAGTCCCAATAGAGGATGACATGCGCTGCACGCTAGGTCTCTTCTTTCTGGACACAATAACTGCTAATTGTCAAAATTATCCAGTAGAATAAAGTGGATACATAAAGAATAAATGGATTGAATCAGACTTTTGGGCTGAGAAAAGCAGTAGCAGCCATCTTTGTCCTAAAATTAAAAGGGACTATATTACTATATTTAGAACAACCTACAAAATCTTTACCTGAACTCATGAATCTGTGCAAACATTTTGGACACTTATTTGGGTATAAAATTAATATGGACAAAACTCAAATACTTGCTTACAACTACAGCCCTCCAGCCGTTTTGGTGGCGCAATACCCAATGAGATGGCAGACAAAATCAATAAAATATTTAGGTGAACATACCTAAAAACCTGAATAAATTATATGAGGAAAATTACATCCCACTACATAGGAAGATAGTGGAGGATGTAAAACGTTGGAACTTGATTCCTTTTCTTTCTTTATATTCAAGAATTGAATCCATCAAAATGAATATTTTACCAAGATTACTCTATCATTTCCAGACACTACCTATAAATATCCCTCAAAACCAATTTCATGAATGGGATAAAATCATATCACGTTTCATATGGGGAGGTAAAAGACCCAGAGTTTGCCTTAAAACGCTACAATTGCATAAAAATGAAGGAGGGTGGGGCCTGCCTTCTCTAAAGGATTATTTTCGAGCAGCTCAAATGAAAACAGTGATTAACTGGTGTGATGTGAACTGTAACGCTAAATGGAAAGACATGGAGGAGAATTTGATCACTATTCCCAAACAAGCAGTTCTGGTGGACTCAAATATCCAAAAACATATTGACAATATTTGTAATCCGTGGGTTAAGTGTACACTCTCTATATGGAAAAACGTAGTTAAAGAATTAAAACTAGAAAAAGACCTCTCAGTATTCAAATGGTATGCCTACGACTCTAATTTTGCTCCTAACAAATTGGATTCACGTTTTAAATATTGGTCCACCAAAGGGCTATCAACATTTGGAAGCTTGATTAAGGACGGCAAGGTAATCAGTTTTGAAACGTTGAAAGAAAAATACAGTTTGGAAAAGCAGGACTTTTATAGATACCTACAGATAAAGCATTATATAAACGCAAAGATTGGCATGAAGGTTGAAACTAAAGGAGATCTGGTTGACATAATTACAAAGGCATCTAAAGGTGATGTTATTAGAAAACATATTTCTGCTCTGTATGCGTTTTTGATAAGCAAGAACCCTCATTCAACTGAATATGTGAAGACATTATGGGAGAAAGAGGCTGCAGTGAACATAACACCAAAAGAATGGACATTAATATGGAAACAACAATGGAAATGTACCGCTTCACAAAGATGGAGAGAATATGGATGGAAAAATCTGATCAGATTTTTTATCACACCACTTCAGAAGACTCATTACGATGGAAACCCTCCGTTATGTTGGAGAAAATGTGGAAACCAAAGAGCACATCATGTTCACATCATGTGGGACTGCCCTCTCATCAAACCATACTGGATTGAGGTTCATAAAACACTGCAAAATATTTTCAAATTTACATTTCCTTTTGAAATTAAGACTGTTTATTTTGGAATGGTCTGCACAAGATAAATGCTTGATGGGAGCCCTGCTGGTTGCAAGCAAAAAGTGCTTGACTAAAAATTGGCTTTCCCATTATGTACCAACTTTAACAATATGGTGGGAATTAACATTAGAAATATATAAAATGGAAGAACTAATGGCACATTTGAACAACAGAGAAAACTGGTTTATGTTATGCTGGAAAAAGTGGGTCCAATATACCAATTCAAATATGTCACATATTTTTTCAAAAATCAAACAAATGGATAATTACTGGTCACTCCCTATAGTTCAATGTTCTTATATTTTGTTAAAAAAAACACTTTTCTATGTTTGTGTATTAAGAACTTCTATGAAAATTCAAATTGTAATGTTTATTGTACTGTTTTGTACTGTAAAACTGAAAACATAAATAAATATTAATAAAAAAAAAAGTTAATAAGGACAAAATAAATGGTTCTTACTGGTTAGTATTGAATCCTTCCCCATTATTTAGCTGTGTTTCAGTCTGTTCATGATCTTCTTCATGTCAGAGCTCAGGACTCACACCAGCAACTTTCATTCTTCACAGGAACCAACCTGGATCTGAATCTGGATCTGACGGGTCAAAGGGTGATAATCCTGACGTAAAAGACATCCATCCAGGAGAGAAACAGTAAGTGTTTGTCAGAGTGAAAGGATTCTGGATTCTAGTCCAGATGATCTGTAGTTTTCAGATGAAGGACTTGAGGTCTGGTTCAGTTCTGGATCTCTGATCAGACTCACTTGGAGCATCATGTGTGTGATGAGATCTTTTCAGTTGAGTCTTCTGAGAGTCTCTGAGAGACATCAGAGATGTTGGAGAAGAAAACATGTTGACTGCTGACTCTGACTGACAGCAGCTCCAGTCTGATTCCAACCAAATCAGGAGAAAAGTTCCAGTTTTCTCTGGATTTGCTAGATTTTCTAGTTGAAAATGTCTGACTTTGGTCTCATAGTGTGGACGATTTCTCCAAGTCTGACAATTCCACTCGTTTCTCCTCCAGTCAATCAGGACGGTCTTTTTCTGGAGAAGATTCAGATGATCTAAGTCCAGAAATCCTTGAAGAATCTTTTCTGTTTTTCTCTTTTTCTATAAACACCAGGCCATCCTCTCTGTAGAAAAACATCTTCATAAATGTAGCTGCTGTGCTCCAACAGCTAAACTGTGTTGATCTACATCAATTACATCAAGTGTTGATATGCTTTAGACTAAATCTAACCTTTCTGGAATTTTATTCTGCTTTGGAAAAACCTCATTCTTATGATTAACTAAACAATATTAGAAAATAACATTTCTAAAAGGGAATTCAACATTCAATCCTTTCATGCCTGACATTATTTCTAATTATGTATAAAAATTCTTCAGTGTTGTTTCTATTCAAAGTGATCGTATATTGGTGGATTTTGGGGTAATTAGTGAATTAGTGACATGCAGCATGAAAGGGTTAAATGATGGAAGTTTTCATGTAATTATTGATGACCAGTGTTGTTACAGTGTTGCTTTCATAAATCACTCATGGTCAGTAAAATGTGTCTTTCTGCTAAAGTTCAGTCAGGTTGTGTGGATGCCGGGCAGGAACAGCCTTTTCCAATTCTATCTATCTATAGGATTTAGGTCTGGGCTTTGACTTGGCCACTCCAGTCTCCAAACAACTAATACCAAGAGTTTTAAATTATCTTGGGGGATGGATATAATTACATGACAGGTCGGATGTGGCCCGCGGGCCTCGACTTTGACCCATGTGGAGTAAAGGAGTAATGATGATATGAATCAGTGAAGGAAGGAAGGACTAACAAACTTTCTGAAAGTTGTTCAAGCTGAGCTGCAGATCATATTGTGTGTGTGTGTGTGTAGTGCACAGTTTCACGTGTTTTGTGTTATGTTACTGTCAAAAAGTCTTCAATTGTACAGAATTTGTTTGGCAGGAGAGTTAGATACTAATGACATGCAGATCAACCACCAATTCTTGGCTACTTAGAAATATTTTACACTTAATATTTATACAAGATCTTTTTTCTGGACTTTGACTTCAAGACATTTTTTCTAACTGGACCTCTAAATTTAATGGTTTAAAGACCTGCTATAAACCATCTCATTCCAGAGGGAATCAGCCCCCACCACTGTAATGTCATCTGTTAATGTAACATTGTTGTTCTGGTGTGTGGGTTTGTAGATCAGGAGTCTCAAATTCAGTTTACCTGAAGGCAGAGTCTGGCTGAGGCTGAACCTCAGCATGCATGCACATGTGCATGCATGCTGAATCAGAGCAGATCTATGTGAGAGTATGCTACAATCAGAATGTATCATACATCATAACCTCCATCTGCTCCCATGTTAAATGGAGAGGGGTGTCAGGTTTCCTGCCCTAAATGTTTCACCGTCTGCATCCATCAATCCAGTCAATGTCCCGCCCCCAGGACCCGCATCTCCCACCGTGATTGTCCTAAATCACAATCAAAATGTGCAATTTTGAAAACAAAACTTTGTCTTTTTCTTCAGCCAGAGAAAGAAAATTGAGAGTAACTGAACCTGTTCACCTTCTGAGCCTTGGTAGAAGACACCATGTTTGATAAATATGATGACTTGATTGGATAGACTCCAGACCAATCAGCATGAACCCTCTTGTCTGCGATTGACCGTTTAGTGGCACAAACATCACATCACTGAGATGTGAACATAAAATCAAAGATAGGGAGAAAGCGGGATGTGAGACAACGTATTTGAAAGAAATTGGGTCGCAAACGCAAAAATGTATCTTGAAAGAAAAGAAAAGGATTTTGAAAACAAGTATTTAATATTTCCATTTGCAACTTAGAAAGTTTTGCTTTGAAAATTGAAAATTTTGACTGGAATTTAGGACATTTTTATCTCTAAACTGTGACTTTTGTTCTCAATGTGGTGACACAAATATCACTACACATTCAAAAGTCGTAGAAGTTGTAGTAAATTGATGAGCAGTTTGATGCTCTGGAGTCCAGATTTCAGTCTATTCACTTGGAACGGGCGGACATAAAAGCTTGCCTGGAAAACCAGGAGCATGCGACCAGCATGGATGAGAGGCTGGAAGCTTTGGAAGCCAAGTGTTCGGGTTTAACAGAGTACTCACATCAGCTTCAAGCCAAACTTCATGACCTGGAAGCACGTTCAACCAGGAACAACATTAAGATTGTCGGCATACTGGAAGGTGCGGAAGAAGGCAAGATTACAGAGTTTGTTTCCAGGTTCATCCTAGAACTACTGGGAAAAGATCATTTCCCACATCCAGTAAAGATGGACCGTGCACATCACTCTTTGCAACTAAAACCTGTGGCGAAAGCTTAGCCACGCACCTTTCTGGCCCGAGTTCATCATTTCAGGAGAAGGAGATGATCCGGTGTTGCTGCAGGATTCAAAGAGGCTGTGAGGACAAAGGGAGCAAGATTTATATCTATCCTGATTACACCAGTGAAGTTATGGACCAACGCCACGCTTTTGGAGATGTGATGTGAGATGTGGGATCAAACATGTGTTGTATTATCCTGCAAAGCTCCATGTGTACTGGAGTGATGGACAAGCGCCCTCTACCTTCAACAGGAGGCGGTGCGCTGTGTAAAGCAACACAAGTCACCTGTGAGAGAGGGAGGTTTCTGCTTTGCTACGGTGGCCGAGAAACGCCATTGCAGCAACAACAAAAGGAGCAAGAATAAAAAACTACTAGCAAAAAAGAAAAATGAAATGCAAATAAAAAATAGCGGCAAATTAAATGAGTAAAAATACAAACTAATCCAGCTAGTTTCAGACCCAAATAAAAAACTTGGTGGTGTGTAACTCATCTTGTTTTAATATAATACCATGGTGGTGGGTGTTTACCGCACCTACTATTTGTCCAGCAGCTCCTGGTTTATTGAGAGGGGAATGTTATGCATCAAGTTCCAAAGGTGATAGATAGAAAGATGATAGATTCCTTTCCATTAACTTTCTTAAATGTGTATGGTCCGAAAACATGGATGACCCAACATTTATCAGGAAAGTATTTGACTTGTTGCTGGATGAAAACGACTCAAATATAATAATCTCAGGAGATTGGAACTGCTACTTAGATCCTTTCCTTGACCAACTATCTTCACGCTCTCCAGAGACTGTATCTCTGCGGGTTTTACATAATCTCATGAAGAATAAATAAATGAAGAAATTTAGTAGATATTTGGAGAATTCAACACTCCACAGATAAAGATTATTCTCTTTTCCAGTGAGCACAAATCTTATAGTCGGATAGATTATTTTTAACCAGCGCTAACCTTATTTTACAAATCACAAATTCTAAATATCATAATATTTTGATATCAAATCACAGCCCTGTGTCTATATCACTGTCACTAAATCTACCTAAACAAAACTATTCCTGGAGCTTCAACTCCACCCTTCTCAGTTATGATCACTTTATTAAACACATTGCTTTTAAACTCAAAGAATTTATTGACATGAATGACAATAAGGAGGTGTCTGACTCAATGTTATTAGAATCACTGAAAGTTGTTATACGTGGTGACATTATTTCTTATTCCTCAGCTCTCAAAAAGGAAAAAAATAAAAGGCTTTCTGAAATTAAAATTACCCTTTCTATTCTAGCAATGACATATCAAACTTCTAAATGCCCCTCTGACTACAGAGAAATGGTGAAAATTAATATAATCATGAACAATCATAATAATGTTTTATTGAAACTGAGGAAAAAACATTTTGAGATAGGAGATAAACCCAAAAAGCTCCTAACACAACAGCTTAGAGCAGGAGGGTCAAACTCATTTTCACTGAGGGCCACATCAGCATAGTGGTTGTCCTCAAAGGGCCAGATGTAACTTATACATGTAACTAAATGTAATGAAAAATAAACGTAACTCATTATTTATTTATTCTAACTTTTTAAAGTGACAATTACAGTTGCATAGAAACATATGTTTGCTTGTTATTCTAGCATAAATCCTTTTACATGTGATTCTGTCAGGTTAGATTATATGGACAGTGTTTAAGTCATAATGTTTAGTTGACCAATCCAATATTTCCAAGTCCAATTTCCCCTAGATATGAATACATACACGCCTATTTTTTTTTCTTATTTTAAGAAATTAAAAACTTTTATGCCCTCGCAGGTAGAGCTGTGACGGTGTTGGATTTTTGATCACCGCAGTGATGAACCACCAGGGGGTGCTGTGTCTGTTACTGCAGCCCCCCCCCCCCCCCCCCCCCTGGCCGCATCAGAAATAAATACAGTTACAACGTACTATTCTTTATTAACAAATAACAGTAACAGATAACTACTACCTATCTAACTAATGAACTAGCTATGTAGGGGTTGTAGATTGACTGTGACTTTGTCAGCGTGCGCTGCCAAATGTGTAGGAGGAAGGTGCGCACATGTGTGTTGGGGGTGCTTGTTGATCCCTCTCCAGCGGACCGCTCTCTAGCTGCATGTGAGTTTCACCTGTGCTATCTGGTACAGACATCTCAGAATATTGTAGCATCCCCCTTTTCCGAGTCACTGAGGCACGGAGACTAAATCCTTTTTAGGTTTTTATTTTGTCTACTGTAGGCCGTGACTAACGCCGTACAACATGCAGCAACTCCCAATCTCTGTCGAACTCTCTCCCCCAACCGCTGAACGACTAACTGAGAGCCAACCAACCCCTCTGCACGATGCGTTCAAGGAACTCTGGAACTTAGGAACGACCAACAGCCACCCAGTCCAACTTAGTCCGCTACAATATTATATGTTTCCCAATAATAAACAGACTGCAGACACTGTGTTACCTTTCTGGCAGCCATGAAGCCTGACACCATGAAGAATGCGGGGCAGGAGGCTCCGCCTTTGTTTACCCAGACACGTAACTTTACACTGCACAAAATAGTTCCCAAACAAAACATGTAGTGATATTCATCAAAATCTAACAGCGCACGTTCTTGTTCGGTATTACAGAGTGAAGGAGAACAGTAATAAACCCCCCCTCAAAACAAAATCCTCCGGCTTAAGAACGCATACAGCTTGTAATGGAAATGAATGCAATGAAAATTAATAAATAGAATGCAGTTAACTTGTCGTATTTCCTTGTGAGACGGAAACTTCTGTTGTAGAATGAGGATGTGCTTCTGAAAGCGCTCCTGTGTGTAAAAGGAGCCACGTGCAGCGCAGAGGCAGACAGTGAGAGCGCGCCTACTAGAGACAATGACAGGCACGGTGGGAGAGAAGGAGAGAATATTCTGATAGAAAGAAGGAAAGTCTGAACACAGGAAAACTAAATTATCAGCAAAGATGAATGTGTTTATTATAGTTCCAATCACGCACCATATGCAGAAGCATAGCCCTACTCACGGGCCACTTAAAATGACATGGCAGGCCACATTTCGCCTTGAGTTTGACAAATGTGGCTTAGAGGAATGCAGGCTTCTAGAGCCATTCATAAAATAAAAACTAAAAATGTCACTCTTCTAACAAACCCAATAGAAATCAAGAATCGTTTTAAAGAGTTTTATCACAAACATTACTCCTCTAATCAGAACTTATCACAGTGTGACATAGATGATTTCTTTGGCTTTCTTCATTTGCTCAGGTTAACTGATGCTGCAAGGCGTCATCTTGACTCCGACTTCACACTGCAAGAAGTGATAGCAGCCATCAAGTCATTTCCATCAGGCAAGGCTTCAGGCCCTGAAGACTTTGGCTCAGAGTTTTACAAAAAATTCTGTGATGATCTTGCTCCTCTCATGCTTAGGATGATATGCGACTCCAAACGCAGAGATAAATTACCCACAACTCTGTATGAGGCCAACATCTCCTGAATCTTGAAGAAAGGCAGAGATGAGGTAGATCCAGCTAGTTTCATACCCATTGCTCTCCAAAACTTTGATCAGAAGGTAATAACCAAAATTTTAGCAACCAGATTAAACACGTATTTGACTTCTATTATCCACCCTGACCAGACAGGATTCATCCCTGGCAGACTTTCCTTTTCCAATGTTAGGCGTCTTCTAAACACCGTCTATGTAGATCACAATGGCTCTGTTGGAGCTGCGGTTTTGAGTCTTGATGCGCATAAAGCCTTCAACCAGGTTGAATGGCTTTACCTGTTTGAATCGCTGCAAAGGTTTGGGTTTGGGGAAACATTTATATCTTGGGTGAAACTAGTATATGCAGGTCTGTTGTCTTCCATCCTGACCATCCTGTACACACTGGGACGAATTTCGTGCACGCTGACGACGACGTTTAACGCCTCCTGACTAAACAAAGAGCACCAATGTGAGTGTGCACACCGACGCAAATAAACGCCACGCGTCAAAGCGTCACTTTTTAAAAAACGCCTCGGGTTCATTTTTTTGGTTTGACGCGTTGCGTCAAAAATTATTCGACCAATGAGAATGGCGCTTTTGCTCACGTGTCTGGAGCTTCTGAAGTTACAGTAAAACACAACTTGGGGGCGCTCAAACACAAAACTGCCTTTCTGAGCACACATACCAGCAAATAAGATAGACGCCAAGTAGCGTCTACAGTGCAGCAAAGAAATAATGACGGACATTCTAAAATATCCCCGAAAACGCTCATGATACATTTTCAGCTCTTGTACCAGTCGATAAAACTCACCATGTTCTTCTCTTCTCGTAACTATGGGATGTACCCAAAATCTGCGTCTTTTCCGGCGTCTTTCATCAACAGAACAATCATTTCTTCATCATTGGAACTGGAGCTGGAGCTACTGGTGCTTGAAATATTCATATTTTCTTTGTATGATTCTGACAAGCGCGTAAATACTGGCTCTCTTCTTCTGAATGAAAAGCGACCACCTTGTGTACAGGAGTATTTCTGTTTTACATTAAGCGCCATCTAATGTCAGGGAATGAAATTGCATGTGGGCTCGGCTCATCGTCAGCGAAAATCGCCTGGGTGTGAACACAAAAGACGTGGCGAAAAACGCTGGCGAATATTTGTCCCGGTGTGTACGGGCCTTAATGGGGAGAGATCAACGCCATTCCGGTTACAGCGTCCTGTCCAGCAGGGTTGCCCTCTTTCGCCCTGTTCACCTAAGCTTTGGAACCTCTTGCTGTTGAAATAAGAGCACATCCACATATTCAGGGCCTTCTGGTTGGAGGAAAGAATCGGTTATTAGCTTGTTTGCAGACGATGTATTGCTTTACTTGTGAAATGCTGGGGAGTCTGTGCCTCTCCTTATTAATTTGATTACATCTTTCGGCAAAATTTCAAGGTACACAATAAATTAGACTAAAAGCAAATTATTGCCTTTATCTAAAACGTTTCCATGAAATTCTCTTCAAAATGTTCCTTATAAAATAGCTTACGACCATTTCCCTTACCTGGGGCCTGACTATTCCCAAAGACCCTAAATTAATCTTTACCTTAAAATTTCACAAAATTTGTATCAAAACTGAAGCAGAATATTGAGTCTTGGAAGACTCTTCCCTTATCCATGATCAGCCGAATAAACTCTATAGAAATGGTTTCTCTTCCTAAATTCTTGTATCTATGCCAGAATCTCCCTATTTACCTCACAGCCTCTTTCTTTAAGGAGTTAGACTCAATAATCACTTCTTAAATCTGGAATAACAAAAATGCTTGAATCTCAAAGTCATATTTACAAAAATCCAAGTTGGAAGGAGGTCATGGCCTACCAGAATTCAAACACTATAACTGGGCTGCCGATATCAGAGCATTGATGTTCTGGCAGCAGGGATCGCCAGACACCATTGGTCCCACCACTCCGCTGTAGGTAAAGATGGAGGCTGGTGGAGTGGGAGATTTCTCATGTTTACAGGCTTTGCTCTTCTCCAAACTGGAGAGGGCGGAGTCTCTCTGAAAACTGGGTTTTGTCCTAAAACAATCAGTGTGCATTTTAAATCAAGTTAGAAGCTTTCTTTCTTTGCCGGACGTTTCTGTTCAGTCACCAAAATGCCATAATCACTCTTTTTCGCCTCCTGAGGATGACAAATTGTATCAGAAGTGGAATAAAAGGGGTTTGTCTAAACTTGAAGATGTATACATAGATAGGAAATTTGCATTATTTTATCAACTTAAACAAAACTTTAACTTTACAAATTCACACTTTTATAGGAACTTACAAATTAGACATTACTTGTAGTCCAAAATTAAACTATTTCAAGATCTTCCAGCTGAACATGATCTTTATGACATTTTCAAAAGTCCCCCTGGCTCCAGACATTTGGTTTCTAGAATAGTGCATTTATTTGATGGCAGCACCAGGTGACATTGACAAAAATGAAAGATGCTTGGAGTGAGGAGTTGGGCATAGAAATCTCAGAATCAATGTGGAAAAGTGTTTATCCAAGATTCCCTCTGGTTCTGTTAACAGCAGACACCAACTGATACCATTTAAAATCAACCATCGCCTCCACTACTCCAAAGTACGATTGCACAACACATATCTTTCAATTACACCCATTTGTGATAAATGTAAAATATCTGAAGGCACATTGGCTCATGCTTTTTGGTCTTGTCCCTCAATGGGTGGCTTTGGGAACAGAATATTTGACTGGTATTCCAAAGCTTATGGTTGCTTTATTCCACGCGATGCAGAGCTCGCCATTTTTGGCTGCGTACGTACCAGAACTACTGACTGTGATGCAGCAGCCACTACAACTTGAGTTGATGACTGCAAGAAAACAAGTTTTGTGAGAGTGGAAATCTACAACTTCTCCAGTGTGGCTAACTGACATGCTGTCTCTACATGAAAAAATTCGCCATGTCAGTTAAGGTTCACAATAAACTCTGAACACTATTTCTAAATCACTTTCAGAAAGTTACAATTATTTAGCTCTGTACTAAGACTGCATCATTCTTCCTTCTCTTTGTCCTATTTGGACAGCCTGTAAATATTATTGAATAGAGTGTAACTGGAAATTATTTATTTATTTGTATTTTTTCATTCTGTTTTCTAATGATCAAAGGAGAACCTGACCTGTTTGTTTTGCTTGTCTGTGATTTTGTCTATTTGAAAACGAAGATAAAATTAAAAAAAAAAGAGGCTGCTGGTATCATATAGAGAAAGGATCTTCTGAATATATTTTTACTATTACGATTATTGTTGTTTTTTTTCCAATTATATTTTGTACATAATTTTCTAAGTACAAGAGTGACTTCAAAGACATTGATGTGCATTTGGCTGCCTTTTTTTGTGGACATCATTACTTTCACGCCTTTACATTCTTGTTTGCATGGTTTTAAAGGACTGCTCCAAATGTTATTTCCACATTCAAAAGATTCCCCGCAGCTCAAACACCGTCCTGAAAATGCTCCTCTGTTCTCCCAGGAGAGAGTTCTCCGTACTCAAACTGCTCACAAATCAGACATGGGGGGCAGCAGAGACATGAATCCAGCCTTTGGCTCCAAGACAGTCTAGACCAGGGGTCTCAAACACGTGGCCCGCGGGCTATTTGTGGCCCCCAAGATGATATTTTGCAGCCCCCGCCGTAATGTGAAAGTTCAATGTTAATGCAGCCCGCCAGTATGCATAAATGACACTTGTTGTGCGTGGAGCTGACGAACCAATCAAACACAGTGGGGTAAATGACTCTTGGGGGCGTGACATTGACCGGGCTTGAAAGCAGGGGAACACTTCAGGCAGGTCACATGACAGCCCCCTCCGCGGACCACACGAAGGAGTTCCTTACTTTCCTTTTTAGAACTTATCTTTTCACTCATAATTTTCTACATACATGCAGTCCGTGCTGAACTTGTTTCTGGGTCGCACAGACCTGGAGGAGGGTTATGGTTACGGCTTATGGCAGCACACCGGTCCCGCTGGAGGTGGGCCAACCAAGTTTACTTGCCAGGTTGTCCGGAGGACAACCATTTTCCCCCCCTTATTTCTAACACTGCTAATAGAGTATAATAAATAGTATATGTTCCATACAAATGCATTGGCTCTCAGGGTCTCAGCTAGACCCTGCCTTCAGTGGCCCCCAGGTAAATTGAGTTTGAGACCACCGCTCTAGACACTTCAGTGACTCTGTAGTCATGGACAGAGAGGTGTTGATATGATCCATTGGTTTGCTCTTCTACATGTGAACTGTGAAATGAGAATCAAATGAGAATTTGGAATTTCAGTATTTTATATATTTAGATGATATAAAATATAAACTAATGTGATGTATTCAAAGAATCCCAAAGTAACTTCATGAACGAGAAATGTAACCACAGAGGAAAAAGTACTGAAAATATGCTGATATGTGTTGTTCAATTGGAGCATTTTCCACTGGAGTGAATGGAAACTGACTTGTTTGTAGAACATTCTAGCAGTGACATGACTAGTTAGTTTGGTTTAAACCGACCCGTACAGACATAATGAAGCTGATTGGTGCTGATTCTCCACAGACTGGACCAGCAGAGCTCAGAGACTCCCAGTGGTCCATCTGTCCAGCAGCATCAAACACAGCTGGACTCCATCTTTCTGGTCTGTACATGAACAACAACTACTTTCCATCATTCTGTCCACAGTCGTCTCCATGCTGCACTTTGCAGACCAGTGGATTGTCAGAGTGTCCAACATGGAGCTGATGTTTGGCTCCATGACTTCCCTCTGATTGGCTGATTCATCTGGAATTCTGTTGCAGAAGCTGGAGGACAATGTCACTTTTGACAAGACGGAGCTGAAGAAGATCCAGAAGCTTCTGAGTCAGAGGGGGGATGAGGAGAAGCTGGAGGGTGAAGATGAAGAGCAGAGGAGCAGCAGAGAGTCAGTGATAAAGATCACAGTGAACTTCCTGAGGAGGATGAAGCAGGAGGAGCTGGCTGATGAACTGCAGATCAGTAAGAGGATTTCTCTGAAGGTTTCAGCTGCTGATAAATGAAGATTTCCTGATGTCTCAACAGGGATTCAAACCCTCATCATTCAGGGCTGCAGAGACTTGATTTACTGTTTGTTGTCTTCAGAGAGAATCATCAACCTGTTCCACTGTCTGAATGAACTGAATGATGGATCTCTAGTGGAGGAGATCCAACAGGTCCTGAAGACAGGACGTCTCTCCACAGAGGAACTATCTTCTTCTCAGTGGTCTGCTCTGGTCTTCACCTTACTGTTGTCAGAAGAAGTTCTGGAAGAGTTTGACCTGCAGAAATACTCTGCTTCAGATGAGGCTCTTCTGAGGCTGCTGCCAGTGATCGAAGTCTCCAGCAAAGCTCTGTAAGAACTCTCATGAAAATCACCTTCAGTGAACAAATGAATCTGATGGAAACATGAAAGATTCAATAACTGCTGTCTGTCTTTGTTTTCTGCAGACTGAGTCGCTGTAATCTGTCAGAGAAAAGCTGTGCAGATCTGTCCTCAGTTCTCAGCTCTCAGTCCTCCAGACTCAGACTTCTGGACCTGAGTTACAACAACCTGCAGGATTCAGGAGTGAAGCTACTGTCAGCCGGACTGGAGAGTCCAGACTGTAAACTGGAGATTCTCAGGTCAGCTTTCATTTAAATATTGATTCTCTTCAAGAAATTCTGTCTGGTTTTCTCTGATTTAGGAGAAAGTGTCAGAGAGACGTCACTGACAGAGAAACAGCTGTAGGTAGAATAAGAACATCAGTTCAATTCTAAACCCCAGGCGGGTCTCATCTGATGACCTTTTTTTCTTGCATGTTTTCCACACCAGACTAAACAGGAGAACCTAAATCCATCCAGGTGTTGATATCTGGGACAAGTTCATGTTCTTTGAAAGAAAACATGAATCAATCCCAAACCGCACATCCAAAACGGCATTTGGATATGTCATATACAGGCATGAACATTTCTGTAGCTGTGGTTTGTAAAGCTGCATATTATATTTTCTCTCATGCGGGAATTGTGAGTTCCATTTCATGACATACACACCCGTTTGTTTTTTATCTGACTTTTAGTAACAGTATTATATTTAAACACCACCTTGCCTCTGGTGGAAGGTTGGTACCAGTTTTTGGCAGCAGAGCCGCCATCAGTGTGTGAATGGGACTGTAAAGCACTTTGTTCAACGAATAATGCAGTTTCATTTACAGGTTTTTACGCTTTTTCAGCCCAAAATTTCACTTGAAAATGTCATCTCTTAGGGTCTTATGAGGGCAGGTCTTACCTGACTGAATGTAAATGGTGTATACTTATATCGCGCTTTTCTACCTTCCTCAAAAGCCTAAGAGCTTTACAGTCACAGTCCCATTCACACACTGGTGGCTGCTCCACTGCTAAACCCTGGTGCAAACCTTTCACAAGAGGCAAGGTGGGGTTCAGTGTCTTAAACAGGGACACTGAGGTCAGACTCCATGTTTCAGTTGTGTTCACATCAATGATATTTCTTCTTTTGTACGTATTTCCCCAAACTTCATTACAGTAGGTGAGGTAGGGGGAGCAATAAGTTAAATAATCTCTGAATACTAACTAGTCTGACAATAATCCTGTCCACAGAGGAATGTTTTCAGTCTAACTTTGAATGTAGAAACTGAATCTGCCTCTCTTACGTGAGCTGGGAGTTTATTCCATAAGACAGGGGCTTGGTGGCTAAACGCTCTACCTCCAACTGTACTTTTACTAATTCTAGGAATCACAAGCAGTCCTGCATTTAGTGAGTGAAGTGTTCTGATTGGATGGTAAGGGACTATGAGGTCATTAATATAGGATGGGGCCATTCCATGTAAGGCCTTATAGGTTAACAGGAGGATCTGGAACTGGATTCTAGAATCAACTGGGAGCCAATGGAGGGAAACTAACACAGGAGTGATGTGATCTCTTCTGCTAGTTCCTGCTAACAATCTAGCTGCTGCGTTCTGAACAAGCTGGAGACTTCTTCAGGAACTCTTAGGACACGCTGCTAACAAGGAGTTACAGTAATCCAGTCTAGACATAACAATATAACAATAGACATAATATGGATGAGTTTTTCAGCATCGATTTAATGTCCATTATTTCCTCTATAAGGGTAAAACTGGAGTCCACTCCCTGGATGCAGACGTCCATCTGTGCAGTATCAGTCATGTCAGGACTTTCATCCACAGCCACAGAGTCTGCAGTAAAGTTTTTGCTTCTTTCACTCAACTGTGTTTTTAAACCAGTCATCATTTCACAAACTCCACCAGAACCGTATTTCTGCAGGTTTCTCTCTGCCAGCATCTGCTTTCTGTGTGGACATCAGACATCAAGCACCTCCATCTCCTCTGCAACCATCAAACTTTCACAGCAGCTTCACTTTAGGATTCTGCACAGCTAAATCTTCTGGATCTTCTGCTCTGACAGAAAATACACTTTTTTCCTACTTCTGCCTCCAAGTGATTCATTTTGTATGGTTTGTTCTTGTGTTTCTTGCTAGCTGCTATTTTCATGTCTGCTCATTGTGAGAGGTGGACAGGCTGACTTTACTCAGAACAACAGAAGTTGAATTTTTCAGAGCTTGTTGTGTGTGTGACCTTCAGACACACTCCAATATTGTGTTTCTGTCATTTCTCTCCATCAAATGTGCTGTTAACTATCTGAACTATCTATCACCTCAGTTAATGAATCTGTTGGTCACTACAATTCTACACTTCATAACATTCTGCAATCCCATGCACCCCTGAAATCAAGAACCGTCTCTTTCACTAGATCAGCCCCGTGGTACACAGAGGAACTAAGAATTCTTAAAAGACTTGGACGAGCCATGGAACGAAGACTCGCAAAAAACAACCTGACAGTACACAAACAGGCCTATCAAGACCATCAAAAACTCTACTGTAGAGCCCTTACAATAGCCAGGTCAAAGTTCTATTCCCATAAGATCAATAGCAACACTGGAAATTCAAAACAGCTGTTTTCCACCATACACTCTCTGCTTAAGCCCCCCACACTTACCCATAGTGATACTAGTGTCAGCAGCTGTGATAGATTCATGGATTTTTTCACCAACAAAATATCTTCCATAAGATCTAACTTCCTGTCCACTACTACCATTCCCACCTCATCTGCAGACTTGACTGTACCAACAGCTCCAAGCCCCCTTTCTGAATTCACACCTACCACACAGAAAGAAGTCGAAGCCATCTTAAGGACTATGAAATCCTCAACCTGCTCACTTGACCCCCTCCCAACAGCCCTGATCAAAGACAACATTTCAAGTATCAGTCCAATTATCACAACAATAATTAACCAATCATTGCAAGCCGGTCATGTTCCCCTTGCTCTCAAAACTGCCATCATTAGACCACACTTAAAAAAACCTGCACTGGACCCTGATAACTTGGCAAACTACAGACCCATTTCCAACCTACCATTCTTGTCCAAGGTTCTTGAAAAAGTTGTCGCTGCTCAGCTCCACCATCATCTCTCAACGCACAGCTTATATGAAAAATTTCAGTCTGGCTCTGGCCAGCTCACAGTACAGAGACAGCCCTGGTCAGAGTCATGAATGACCTACTCATGGCTGCGGACCAGGGCTCCCCATCTCTACTCTTCCTTCTGGACCTATCAGCTGCATTTGACACCGTGGATCACGGCATTCTCCTTAACCGTCTTCATACTCTTGTTGGACTCTCTGGGAACATACTCAACTGGTTTAAATCATATATCACAAACCGGACAGAATATGTGGCTCTGGGGACTGCTAAATCACACACACACACAGTCACCTGCGGAGTTCCTCAAGGCTCTGTTCTTGGACCTTCTCTCTTTACCATCTACATATCTCCACTTGGACAAATCATTTGTAAACACAACATTTCATTCCGCTGTTATGCCGACGACACATAATTATATGTAAAAATTAATTCCACTCCCACCCTAACTTCTTCTGCCCTCCAGGCATGTCTGGAGGAGATAGAAGCATGGATGGCTGAAAACTCTCTCCAATTCAACAGCAACAAGACTGAAGCCATATTAATCAGTACCCCTCACCAGATCAAAACATCCTCCACCAAAAGCATTCTGGTCTCTGGTCACAACATTCCGCTTTCTTCACCTGTAATAAATCTTGGTGTCAAAATCGATTCTACTCTAACATTTGATCATCATATACGTCACCTCTCCAAAGTCTCTTTTTTCCATCTGAAAAACATTGCAAAGCTCCGCCCCTCACTCACCCAGTCTGATGCAGAAAAACTAATCCATGCTTTTATCTCCTCCAGACTAGACTATTGCAATGCTCTCCTTGTTGGGATTCCTGGCAGGAGCCTGGAAAAGCTCCAGCACATCCAAAACTGCACTGCTAGGGTCCTGACAAGGAGACGCAAATTTGACCACATCACTCCTGTCCTTCAGTCACTTCACTGGTTACCCATTCGTTCCAGAATTCAATACAAACTCTGTCTCCTCACCTACCAATGTGTCCATGGAACTGCCCCTGCCTACCTCAGTGAGCTCCTTTTCCCGCAAGCCACTTCACGACTCCTCCGTTCCAATTTCACACACTGCCTTCATCAGCCAAGGACCAGGCTAACCACTATGGGAGACAGAGCCTTTCAGGCTGCTGCCCCTCCACTCTGGAACAACCTTCCACAATCCCTCAGAGCCCCACAAAGCCTTGGCACATTTAAAAAAGGCTTAAAAACTTTCCTTTTTAATAATGCTTTTTAGTACTTTCATTGTTGTTTCTATTTTTGCCTTACTTTGTTCTTATTGTAAACCATTTTTATTTTTGCCTCCATTGTAGCGCTTTGAGATTTTATCTAAAATGTAAAGCGCATTCTAAATAAAATTTATTATTATTATTATAACTAGTTCAGCAGCAGTCCTGGTCATGAGTACTCCAGGGACAAACTGGTAATCCCAGTTCTTCTTTAGATCTGGACTCGTTGTGTATTTCTCTGGAACACAGAGGAGGATTTCCTGTTCTGAAGGTTCTGAACAGGGTTCTGTTCATTTAGCTTTGCTGTTGGAAACTTCTACAATGTCTCTTTGACAAGTTTTCATGAATCAGCAACTTTGTTTTCATGAATCTTTATCTTCTGTAAAATATCTGCAGGGGGTAAAAACTTTCTTTGTTCACATGTTTTTTGTCGGATCCATTACAAGATTTTCCTATTCAAGATTACTTTTACCCATAATTCAAAGTGATCGTCAATTTTCAAGCAATTCAATTTACAATGTGATGATGTCATCAGGGTTCACAATTTAGGATTGAAGATGAAGAAACACGATTGAATCTGACATATTTAAAATTAAAGCTTTAAATCAAACAAAAATCTATTAGATTTTAAACTGTTGTGGTTTTTGGTTCCATAATTCAGATGAAAATTCATTTCACAATTGTCAGTTCCATTTCATTTAAAGGTCATTTTAAATCCACCACATTTTCATTTAATTTTATCTTTTTGGGTCAGTATCTAAAAGAAATTGAATGAATGAAGCATTTTTATTTACAGGTTTTTAAGCTTTTGCAGCCTGAAAATGTCATCTGTCAGTGTCTCATCAGGGCGGGTCCCACCTGACTGAATGGACCAAGTTCCTGGACCTCCAGCTGCATCACTGCTCCTGAACACACTTTTCTGTCTGATTGCAGGTTGGAGAACTGCAGTTTGACAAAGACCAGCTGTGAAGTTCTGAACTTAGCTCTGAAGAAAAAAACATCCAAGCTGACAGAACTGGACCTGAGCAAGAACAACTTGGGGGATCCAGGAGTTTCTCATCTGTGTGGTTTTCTGGCGAATAAAGACTGCAGACTGCAGACTCTGAGGTCAGACTCCGTGTTTCAGTTGTGTTCACATCAATGTGATGAGAACAGATGACGGACTTGCTAAAGTGTCTGATTCTTCTTCAACTCTTCTGCTTTCTGGATCTTCTGCTCTGACAGAAAATACACTTTTTTCCTACTTCTGCCTCCAAGTGATTCATTTTGTATGGTGTGTTCTTGTGTTTCTTGCTAGCTGCTATGTTCATGTCTGCTCATTGTGAGAGGTGGACAGGCTGACTTTACTCAGAACAGCAGAAGTTGAATTCTTCAGAGCTTGTTGTGTGTGTGACCTTCAGACACTCCAATATTGTGTTTCTGTCATTTCTCTCCATCAAATGTGCTGTTAACTATCTGAACTAGTTCAGCAACAGTTACGAGTACTTCAGGGACAAACCGCTAATCCCAGTTCTTTTGGAAATCTGGACTCATTGTGTATTTCTCTGGAACACAGAGGAGGATTTCCTGTTCTAAAGGTTCTGAACATCGTTGTGTTCATTTAGCTTTACTGTTGGAAAATTCTACAATGTCTCTTTGACAAGTTTACATGAATCAGCAACTTTGTTTTCATGAATCAGCTACTTAATTTACATGAATCATCAACTTTGTTTTTATGAATCAGCAACTTTGTTTTCTTGAATCTTCATCCTCTGTAAAATATCTGCAGGGGGTACAAACTTTCTTTGTTCACTTGATTTTTGTCGGATCCATTACAACGAGATTTTCTTATTAAAGATTACTTTTACCCATAATTCAAAGTGATCATCAATTTTCAAGCAATTCACGTTATAATGTGATGATGTCATCAGGTTTCACAATTTAGGATTGAAGATGAAGAAACACAATTTAATCTGACATATTTAAAATTAAAGCTTTAAATCAAATAAAAATCTATTAGATTTTAAACTCAGTTAGGGAGATAACAGAAATGTTTCAAGCACCCACTCTTACTGCCAGACCTATTGATCCTGCCGAACCTGTTTTTTCTCTAAGAGAAATCACAGAGTTGAATGTTACTAAAATGATTGGCTCATTAAAAAATTCTAAAGTCAAGGATGTCCATGGACTGGATACAAATATCATCAAATTATGCAAAGAATCCTTACTTTGACCAATAACACATATGGTCAATGTATCATTTAAACAAAAATGTGTGCCATTGTCTTGGAAAATGGCTACTGTCACCCCAATTTTTAAATCTGGCGATAGTTCAAACATAGCCAACTATTGGCCGATCAGTATTCTTCCTGTGGTCACTAAAGTTGCTGAGAAGTGGGTGACAAAACTGATAAATGAGCATTTAAATAAAGACCATTCTCTTTAACATCCAACGCAATTTGGTTTTCGTAAATATCATTCAACAGAGTTTGCAAACTATCTATTTATAGAAAAGATCAAACGCATGTTGGATTCTAATCCTTACGTCAGCGCTGTATTTCTCGATCTAAAAAAGGCATTTGACACAGTGAATCATGACATTCTTTTGTCTTAATTAACATACTTTAACTTTTCTATGGACGCAATTCAGTGGATAAAATCATATCTAGAATTCAGAAAACAGTGTGTTTGTATTAACGGTGTCAAATCAACTCTCTTAGATGTCCCTGTTGGTCTACCACAGGGATCAATACTTGGACCTTTATTGTTTTCTATGTATATTAATGATCTGCCAAACACATGTGGTAATGTTGAATTTCAAATGTATGCTGATGATGCTGTCATCTTCACTAGCACAAAAAATATTCAAGAAGCAGCCTCTATTCTTACCTCAGCTCTGGTTCCTGTAAATGAATGGCTTTCTAAATCTTGCTTACTGTTAAATACAACTAAAACTGTTTGTATGATGTTCACTAAGCAACCATTGGACATCAAGTATTCAGGTATATTTTTAGAAGGACAGGAACTAGAAATTGTATCTAAATTTAAGTATCTTGGTGTGACTCTTGATTTAACTCTAAGCTTCAAGACCCATATTAAGAAAATATCGAATACAGTAAAATTCAATTTGAATAATTTTAAACAAATGCGACCATTCATAACACTTGGAGCTGCTAGAATGATTTTGCATTCAATGATTCTATCACATTTTGAATACTGTATTACATGTTGGTCCTTGACGGGTGTAAATACGAGCAAAACCAAAGAATCACTTTGGAAAAAAATCACTTAAGGTCTTATTTAGAAAACCAATGTCATTCCATGTCTGTAATATCTTGAAAAAGTACAAGTTAAGCTTTGAGAATTTTAAATTTTTTAACTTCGCTTGTTTGATGTACAAGGTGTTACATGGACTTGCTCCGCCTCCCATGTCTGACTTTTTTTTAAAAAGGGCTCACAGCGCTCTCAGGACAGGGCCTCATCTCGAGGGGACTGTGAGGTTCCATACAGACAAACAGCCTTTGGACAATTGCTCTTTCTGTGAAGGCCAGCAAACTCTGGAACAGTCTTCCACTGTACATAAGGGAGTGTCAAACATTACAGGCCTTCAAAACACAGATCAAGAAGTGGCTTAAAGCAAACCAGTCCTGTATCCACTGACCTTTAACTCTCATAATGTACCACCTTCTTGTGTTTTTATTGTATTTGTGACTGTGTCTTTTGTTTTGTCCTGTTTTATGTTTCCTGCCTAGGGGACTATGGATGCAAATTAGCATTATTGCTATAATCCAGCATGTTTACACCTATCATTGTTTGGTAGATGTTCATTTATTGTGCACTGTCACTATCAAGTAAATCTTAAATAAATAAAAAAACTGTTGTGGTTTTTGGTTCCATCATTCAGATGAAAATTCATTTTACAATTGTCAGTTCCATTTCATTTTAAAGTAATTTCAAATCATCACATTTTTTCACAATCATCACATCACATTTTCATACAATTTTCTCTTTTTGGGTCAGTATCTAAAAGAAATTGAATGAATAAATCATTTTTATTTACAGGTTTTTAAGCTTTTTCAGCCTGAAAATGTCATCTGTCAGTCTGTCATCAGGGCGGGTCCCACCTGACTGAATGGACCAAGTTCCTGGACCTCCAGCTGCATCACTGCTCCTGAACACACTTTTCTGTCTGATTGCAGGTTGAGGGACTGCAATTTGAGAGAGATCAGCTGTTTAGTTCTGGTCTCAGCTCTGAAGGAACTGAAAGAACTGGACCTGAGCGACAATAAGAACCTGCAGAATTCAGGAGTTTCTCATCTGTGTGGTTTTCTGGCGAATAAAGACTGCAGACTGCAGACTCTGAGGTCAGACTCCATATTTCAGTTGTGTTCACATCAATGTGATGAGAACAGATGACTGACTTGCTAAAGTGTCTGATTCTTCTTCAACTCTTCTGCTTTCTGGATCTTCTGCTCTGACAGAAAATACACTTTTTTCCTACTTCTGCCTCCAAGTGATTCATTTTGTATGGTGTGTTCTTGTGTTTCTTACTAGCTGCTATGTTCATGACTGCTCATTGTGAGAGGTGGACAGGCTGACTTTACTCAGAACACCAGAAGTTGAATTCTTCAGAGCTTGTTGTGTGTGTGACCTTCAGACACTCCAATATTGTGTTTCTGTCATTTCTCTCCATCAAATCTGCTGTTAACTATCTGAACTAGTTCAGCAGCAGTCCTGGTCATGAGTACTTCAGGGACAAACTGGTAATCCCAGTTCTTCTTTAGATCAGGACTCATTGTGTATTTCCCTGGAACACAGAGGAGGATTTCCTGTTCTAAAGGTTCTGAACAGGGTTCTGTTCATTTAGCTTTGCTGTTGGAAAATTCTACAATGTCCCTTTGACAAGTTTACATGTATCAGCAACTTTGTTTTCATGAATCAGCAACTTTGTTTTCATGAATCAGCAACTTTGTTTTCATGAATCAGCAACTTTGTTTACATGAATCAGCAACTTTGTTTTCATGAATCAGCAATCAGCTTTTTTTTTTATTTGATTTTAAATGGTTTATTTCAAGCAATCAAGTAGAAACAATACACGAAAGCAATATAATCTTCAGTTATACATTCATACAGTAACTAATCAAACTTAGGGAGTGGAAGGAAGTGAACTTATATAATCCCACCCCGTTATACTATAACCATTTTATTACATGATTTATCAATATCCGGTTCCTAGCTTTTATCAGACAGAATTAAGAATCATAAGGTATCGATAAAGCAACATGACAAATGCAGATCAGTTATCTAAAATATATGTTACTAATGAAAGTCATTCATATGATTAGAACATAATACTATATCAGTAAAATAGACACAACACTGTTTCAGAGATTTTCATAGTAAAATTTCATCAAGTATCAAAAGTTAAAAACGTTCAAAATTATGTCACATTAGAAAAGATTTTTGAATCAATTTATCAATTTTTTTGGAGCAAGTGAAGTAATATCATTAAACATCGATCAATTTAACCATTTTCAATAAGTGATTAATCATTTGTTTTAATTTTTTTTTTTTTTAAATATGTTCTTTTTTTTCTTCTTTTTTTAATATTTAATAAAGTAATGCTGTAATGGAAAAAGAAATAAAAGGGTCCATATTCTGTCGATTGTCCAAGGTTGGCATTTCTTCTTCTTCTGAAAAAACAGCTGTCCTGGGTTCAAAACAGTTTGTAGTCTCTTCCATGTTATGTATGCAGACATTAGATTCAGGTCCATATCCTTCTTCAGCTGATATCAGCTCAGTGAAAGTTGAGGTCAAGTTGTCTGCAGGTCAGAACTCTCTGCTGTTGATTCAGGTGACATCAGACAGATAGAGAAAGTGATGAGTCCAGGTGTCATATTTCTTGAAATTATTTGGTTCTTTGGTTTATTACTCCATGTTGTTTCAGACAACCGTAAACAAGCACTTCTCAAAGTCCTTCATGGTGTTCACAACCAGAACCTTGGACCGGTCCGGTGGACCGAGTGGTTTGACGTAAATCCTGCAGCCTTTAACCCAAGTGTTCTCAATCTGCTTCTGCTTCCAGAGAAGCCGTGCATGTTTGGAGATTTCAGCATTGCTTCTGGTCAGATGGTCGTTCAGATAAGCAGCAGGACCCGTCAGGTTCTTCCTTTGATTCATCAGAGCTAGCTTGTGTTTGTGATTCACAAACCTGATGAGGATCACTGGTTTATCTGTCTCCTTTCTCCTGGGGAGCAGGTGGCAGGTCTCCATGGTATTGAGATCCAGGGAAATCCCTTTTGATGTGAGAAATGAATGTATTTGCTGATCCAGAGTCTCTCCACCTCGCTCCGTATGAACAGCCCTGCTAGCTACGCTAGCGCTAGCATTAGCATTAGCAGTGCTTGCTCCTGCGTTCAGCTTCATTCGAGGTTTGATCGGTACTCCAGTGAGAATAACATTATTCATCCTTACTTGCTGTTCCACATCGTCCAGTCGTTTCTCCAGAATGTCGACCCGGTTTTCTCGTTGCTCGTTTTGAGCCCGAAATCTTCGGAACTCTTCCGTCATCTCCATGAGTGGCGTTAGCTTAGCCGACACCTGATCCATAAAAGATCTAAGCGTTTCTTGAAAATCATCAAGGGTCTTTTTGAGCTCGTCATATTCCTGGGTTTTCTTAGGGGCCATGGTCAGCTCTCTTTTTGGAGAAAATCAACTTACTAAGTCATTTGAAGATAGTTGTATCCGCAGAGAGCTGCGACCACGCGTCTTGCCGTGACCCGGAACCGGAAGAAAAAACATTTTCAGCCCAAAGTTTCACCTGAAAATGTCATCTGTCAGTCTGTCATCAGGGCGGGTCCCACCTGACTGAATGGACCAAGTTCCTGGACCTCCAGCTGCATCACGGCTCCTTGAACACACTTTTCTTTCTCATTGCAGGTTGAGGGACTGCAGTTTGACAAAGACCAGCTGTAAAGCTCTGGGCTCAGCTCTGAAGAAAAAAACATCCAAGCTGACAGAACTGGACCTGAGCAAGAACAACCTGGAGGATCTAGGAGTTTCTCGTCTCCATGGTTTTCTGGTGAATACAGACTGCAGACTGCAGACTCTGAGGTCAGACTCCATGTTTCAGTTGTGTTCACATCAATGTGATGAGAACAGATGACAGACTTGCTGAGACTCTGAGGCTCCTTTTTTAACAGTCACAGAGTCTGCAGTAAAGTTTTTGCTTCTTTCACTCAACTGTGTTTTTAAACCAGTCATCATTTCACAAACTCCACCAGAACCGTATTTCTGCAGGTTTCTCTCTGCCAGCATCTGCTTTCTGTGTGGACATCATTCATCAAGCACCTCCATCTCCTCTGCAACCATCAAACTTTCACAGCAGCTTCACTTTAGGATTCTGCTCAGCTGAAAAGCGTCTGCTAAAGTGTCTGATTCTTCTTCAACTCAACTGCTTCAGACTTCAACTGCTTTCTGGATCTTATGCTCTGATAGAAAATACACTTTTTTCTTAGTTCTGCCTCCAAGTGATTCATTGTTGTTTTGTATGGTGTGTGTTTGTGTTTCTTGCTAGCTGCTATGTTCATGTCTGCTCATTGTGAGAGGTGGACAGGCTGACTTTACTCAGAACACCAGAAGTTGAATTCTTCAGAGCTTGTTGTGTGTGTGACCTTCAGACACTCCAATATTGTGTTTCTGTCATTTCTCTCCATCAAATGTGCTGTTAACTATCTGAACTAGTTCAGCAGCAGTCACGAGTACTTCAGGGACAAACCGCTAATCCCAGTTCTTTTGGAAATCTGGACTCATTGTGTATTTCTCTGGAACACAGAGGAGGATTTCCTGTTCTAAAGGTTCTGAACATCGTTGTGTTCATTTAGCTTTACTGTTGGAAAATTCTACAATGTCTCTTTGACAAGTTTTCATGAATCAGCAACTTTGTTTTCATGTATCAGCAACTTTGTTTACATGAATCAGCAACTTTGTTTTCATGAATTAGCAACTTTGTTTTCTTGAATCAGCAACTTTCTTTTCTTGAATCAGCAACTTTGTTTTCTTGAATCAGCAACTTTGTTTTTATGAATCAGCAACTTTGTCTACATGAATCAGCATCTTTGTTTTCATGAATCAGCAACTTTGTTTACATGAATCAGCTAATTTGTTTTCTTGAATCCTCATCCTTTGTAAAATATCTGCAGGGGGTACAAACTTTCTTTGTTCACTTGATTTTTGTTGGATCCATTACAACAGGTTTTTTCCTACTGAAGATTTGTTTTTACCCATAATTCAAAGTGATCATGAATTCTCATACAATTCACTTTATAATGTGACGATGTCATTTGAAAATGCATTTTACAATTTAGGATTGAAGATGAAGAAAAACAATTTAATCTGACATTTGAAATTAAAGCTTTAAAGTAGGCAAGTGAGGAGGAGAGACGCTGTCAAGGTGCCTCTGTCAGCCTACCTACCCCCTCCCTGCTCTGCTGATTGGAACCAGCTGGTCTACATCTTCTCTTCACCTGCAGACCTTCATAAGGATTTCCACCCCAGCATTCAACGCCAGTCCGTTACACTCTCCGGTGCTTATGCCTGGTCACCAAGCTAAGTTGAGTATCCCACGTCATCAACGTCATGACAAAACGAACTGGCCACATCCGTCCCTCTTCGTCCCCGGTCAGTGCATCCTTACGACCCTGCATCGACTTCCGTGAACTTAATCAAATCACTGTCAAGAACAAGTATTCTCTTCCCCTCATAAGCTCCGCATTAGATTCTGTCCAAGAAGCCCGTGTCTTTTCCAAATTAGACCTTCGTAATGCTTATCATTTAGTCCGCATGAGGGAAGGGGACGAATGGAAGACGGCGTTTAACACCCCGCTAGGGCACTTTGAGTATTTGGTGATGCCTTTTGGGCTTACCAACGCTCCCGCCGTTTTCCAACACCTCGTGAATGATGTACTCCGTGACTTTTTCAACCGTTTTGTGTTCGTCTACCTTGACGACATTCTAATTTACTCTCGGGATCAGGATCAACATATCCACCATGTCCGACAGGTTCTCGCACATTTACTGGAGAACCAATTATATGTCAAAGCGGATAAATGCGAATTCCTCATGCCCACGATTTCCTTTCTCGGTTTCATCATAGAGGCAGGAATACGTCCAGACCCAGCCAAAATCACTGCTGTTTCTAACTTGGAACCGCCTGACTCCAGGAAACAACTCCAACGCCTTCTCAGTTTCGCGAACTTCTACCGTCGGTTTATTAGAAATTACAGCAGTATAGCTGCCCCACTTACCCAATTCACTTCTGTAAATAGACCCTTCGTTTGGAACCTAGAGGCTCAGGCCGCACTTGATAAACTCAAAGACTTGTTTACCTCCGCTTCTATCCTTATTCAGCCAGATCCTCTTCGCCAATTCATTGTCGAGGTTGACGCCTCTGACTCAGGTGTTGGGGCGGTCCTTTCTCAGCGTGAGATCGACACCGGTACAGTAAAACCCTGCGCGTTTTTCTCCTGGAAACTCTCCTCGGCAGAGAGAAACTATGACGTGGGCAATCCGAAGCTCCTCGCAATTAAACTTGCCTTAGAAGAATGGCGCCACTGGCTAAAAGGTGCTAAACTGCCGTTCATTTTATGGATGGATCATAAAAATCTGGCTCACCTCCGTACCGCCAAGTGCCTAAATTCTTGCCAAGCCAGCTGGTGCCTCTTCTTTGACCGGTTTTCTTTTACTATCACCTATAGACCCGGAAGCAGAAACACTAAGCCTGATGCCCTCTCACGCCTCTCTAGTACCAGTGACAGTCAGAAGGCTTCCCCTATTATTTCCCCCACCTGTATAGTAGGGAACCTCACTTGGGACATCGAAACCCGTGTCCAACAGGCCCAAGATGAGGAACCCGATCACCCGCCGGCTCCAGCTAACACTTTGTGTGTCCCATCCTCACTACGCTCCGAGGTTTTGGTCTGGGGTCATACCTCCCGTGTATCCTGTCATGAGGGCATCCAAAGAACCCCTTAAAACCTCTCCAACGCAGATTATTTTGGCCCTGAATGGAGCGGGATGTCAGGGAGTTCATTTCTGCCTGTGACATCTGCGCTCGATCCAAGTCTTCAAACTCTCCACCTGCCGGTCTGCTCCACCCACTTCAGGTTCCTAACCGCCCCTGGTCCCACCTGGCCATCGACTTCATCACTGGTTTGCCTCCCTCACAAGGTAATACCGTCATCCTCACCATCGTTGACCATTTATCGAAATCTGCCCAGTTCATTCCTCTCCCCAAGCTACCCACAGCCACGGAAATGGCTGACATTATGGTGCAGAAGGTGTTTCATCACCACGGCATTCCCAGTGACATTGTGTCTGATCGTGGCCCTCAATTTGTGTCACAGGTTTGGAGGGCCTTCTGCTCTGCCCTTGGTGCTACGGTCAGCCTTTCGTCGGAGTACCACCCTCAATCCAATGGGCAGGCTGAATGTGCCAACCAGGAACTCGAGGCCGCTCTTCGCTGTCTGGTGGCCCAAAACCCTTCCAACTGGTTCACGTTTCTGGTGTGGATAGAATACGCCCATAACAATCACTCGTTGTCAGCCACCGGTATGTCTCCGTTTGAAGCGTCCCTTGGATACTCACCACCTCTGTTCCCCTCGCAGGAGTTAGATTTGGCAGTGCCCTTGGTACGCATCTGGAATCAGGCCGCAGGGTGGTGAGTCCCACCTACCAGCCGGGACAGAAGGTGTGGTTTTCTTCACAGGACACACCTCTCCAGGCTCTCTTAAACTGGCTCCTCGGTACATCGGCCCCAATACCATCGAGAAAATCATCAACCCCACTTGTATGCTGTTGCGGCTCCCAGCAGCGCTAAAGGTACACCATCCTTCCACGTTTCACAAATAAAGCCTTTCCAGGAGAGCACGCTGTGCTTGCCGTCTGCTTCCCCACCACCCGCCCGGGTCATCGGCGGCGCTCCTGCGTTAGCAGTCAGTCGAGTGCTGGATGTTCGTCGCAGGGGCCATGGATTTCAGTTCTTGGTGGACTGGGAGGTTTACGGTCCAGAGGAGCGCTCATGGAACTCCCGCTCCCTTATTCTGGACCGCACTCTCATCCAGGACTTCTATCGGGCTCACCCAGATCGCCACCCTGGACCGCCTGGAGGCGGTCGTTGAGGGGGGGGTACTGTCACGGTGCCTCTGTCAGCCTACCTCCCCCCTCCCTGCTCTGCTGATTGGAACCAGCTGGCCTTCATCTTCTCATCACCTGCAGACCTTCATAAGGAGATCCACCCCAGCATTCAACGCCAGTCCGTTACACTCTCCGGCGCTTATGCCTGGTCACCAAGCTAAATTGAGTATCTCAAGTCATGCTTCGTACTCACCTATCCGCTGGTTCCTCTTCGAGAGCTCCTCGCCTCCTTCAGCTCAGGCCACACAGTCCTCCTCGTCACGCTCATTGTGGTTCCTCAAGACCCTTCCATGCTCGCCTTCATCCTCCACGCTATCTTCAAGACGCTGATCCAGACATCTACTGTGATCCACGCTCTCTACTCACCTTCGCCACACAACCTAAATACTTACCTCAGATCAGAACGGACCAGGGTCTGTTCTCCAAATTATAACAGGGCCTTCTTTCAGAGAGATTTCTGCTCATTTATCTCCGGTTCTCTCGCTGCCTCATCAGTGACCAAGGGAGATCTCATCAGTCAGTCTCTGCATTAAAGGATCCATGAGAAAAGTGATCTGCGGTCGTTTTTGTTCAGCAGCAGTGTCACGTTCTGCGTTTATTCCAAAGAAGGAAAGTGGGATGATTGTCGTTTTGAATTTGCACTTTGAAAAGCTTCAACTTGTTCATAAAGGAGACAATTTGTGTCAGATGATCAGGAAGAGTTTTTAATTTTCTCCGGGATACGTTTTGTTCTTTTCTGCCATGAACAATGTTACTGCTTCCAAAAGCTCATAATAATAAACATCGTGACTTTCCATTCTGTTCAGTAAAAAGTAAGAATCTTCCCGTTCTTCCAGAAACGTCCTGTGTTTATCTTTATACTCTGAATTTCACCATTTTGACCATGAGGGTAACAGTCTGCACGCACATCAAATCTTTATCTATGTGTTCCGACAGTGGGCGTAACCTGCGCAAATGATTGGCGGTCACGCATGTGTCGGGAGCAGCATCGAACACACACACACTGCCAAATTACTTTTATTATTAATTATTATTTATTTTCAATACCCTCTGGTGGTTTGAGTGTGGTTTAAGAGGGAAAAAAATATGAAATGAGGCAAAGTATATAGAAAATATGATGAGACGCAAAGAGCCGCACGCTCATTGTCCAAAAGCCGCATGCGGCTCGCGAGCCGCGTGTTCGCCACCCCTGGCTTAGCTCTTCTCTCCTCCCTCCCATCCCTGACTCTTTACCCCTCAATCACATGTTTTCCTTCTTTCAACTGCCTGACCACGAGGAAATTTCCTCTCTCATCCTTAAATCCAAACCGACCACCTGTTCTTTCGATCCCCTCCCAACATCCTTAGTTATAGCCTGCCTCCCATCTCTCCTTCTGTTTATTACCACCATAATTCATTACTCACTGTCATCTGGTACTGTCCCATCACTTTTTAAAATGGCAGCTGTTAAACCCATCCTGAAAAACCTGGTTCAGATCCCAACTTATTCAATAATCTCTGTCCAATTTCCAACCTTCCCTTCATTTCCAAAATTCTTGAGAAAGTAGTCGCCTCTCAACTTTATGATCATCTGAAGCATAGTAATCTTCTGGAACCTTTTCAGTCCAGTCCCCCCCCCTCCCCCCCAGCACTGAAACTGCTCTGCTCAAGATCACCAATGACCTCCTCATTGCAGCTGATTCTGGCCTCCTCCCCATCCTCATCCTCCTGGACCTGAGTGCAGCCTTTGATTCCATTTCTCATTCCATCCTCCTCCAAAGACTCTCCTCCCTTGGCATCACCTCCATCCCCCTCCGTTGGTTTCAATCCTACCTCTCTGACCGAACCCAATTCATTCATCTTAAGTCATTTAAATCTCAGCCTTCCTCTGTCTCTTCTGGTGTCCCCCAAGGTTCTGTCCTTGCTCCTCTTCATTTATTACTTATCTTCTACCCCTTGGCAATATCTTACATAAATTTAATGTTAATTTTCACTGTTTCCTCTGCGTCTATCCTGGTTCACTCAACTAAACTCAAAACTCAAAACTCATCTGTTCATTTCTGCCTTCCCATCCTGATTCACTTTGCATCCTTGTCTTTATATTTATTGTGCTTTTAATGTCTATTTTTAACCTTTGTTTTGTAAAGTGTCCTTGGGTTTCTTGTAAGGTGCTTTGAATAAAATGTATTATTATTATTACTATTCTTATTATGTTGTGGTTTTTGGTTCGATAATTCAGATGACAATTCATTTTACAATTGTCAGTGGCATTTCAAGTAAAGGTCATTTCATATCCATCACATTTTCATTCAATTTCATCTTTTTGGGTCAAAATCCATTAGAAATTGCTAAACAGCCCCCCCTCCCATTTTTCAGCCCAAAATCTCCTCTGAAAATGTCATCTGTCAGTCTGTCATCAGGACGGGTCCCACCTGACTGAATGGACCAAGTTCCTGGACCTCCAGCTGCATCACTGCTCCTTAACACACTTTTCTGTCTCATTGCAGGTTGAGGGACTGCAATTTGACAGAGACCAGCGGTAAAGTTCTGGGCTCAGCTCTAGAGAAAAAAACATCCAAGCTGACAGAACTGGACCTGAGCAAGAACAACCTGCAGGATCCAGGAGTTCTTCATCTGTGTGGTTTTCTGAAGAGTCCAGACTGCAGACTGCAGACTCTGAGGTCAGACTCCATGTTTCAGTTGTGTTCACATCAATATGATGACAAAGTTGTGTTAGAACTAAACTGCAGACATGAGGCTCATCAGCTCTGCTCTGTGTCTTTGCTTTGGTCCAAGAGACTCCTTTAAAGCGCATGCAGAAGCACCAGCCTCACGTGCACGCTCACATGTACTTTGAGTTCTGCTGTGTTTCAGCAGATGCAGCTGATGTTTGTGAGCAGACAGTGACAGAGTCCTGCTGCAGCTTATGCTGCTCTGACAGACACATCCTCCACAAACATCCTCACCTTTTCATCCACAAACATCATCACATCATCTATCAAAGCTCCCAGCAGCTTCTGACTCTGAAGTCATGGATCAGGAATCAATGTCCAACATTTGCTGCTGACTCTTCCTCATCACTTCCTTCTTCTCTCTTCTTTGATCTGTTGGAGCTGAAAGTCTCTGCTTGAAGGGCTGCAGCAGAGAAGGACTGGAAGATCATCACCTGAAAACTGGGAGGAAGACTTTCCAGCATCCTGCTGCTTCTGCTGGACTCTTCTGATCTGCTGTTGATGCTTCACTTTTTCTATACATTCTGATCTTCTTGTAATGGATGAAAAACATAAACTTTTTCTTTAAAATCAACTCTTTCTTCTGGATTCAGGTTAAAGAGCTGCAGTTTGTCAAAGTCCAGCTGTGATGCTCTGGCCTCAGCTCTGAAGTCCAACTCGTCCCACCTGACAGAACTGGACCTGAGGAACAACGGCCTTCGTTCTTCAGATGTTCAGCAGCTCCAGGATCTGGAGGAGAGTCCAAACTCCAAACTGCAGACTCTGAGGTCAGTAGAGGGTTGGAGTCAGTCCAGTTGCTTCCAGATGTTTGGTCCTAAAGTTAGTCTGAGAGCAAAGATGCAGAGTTTCCTGTGAAGCTGCAGCTTCTCAGTGAAGCTCTGAGGAGAATGATGACAGGCTTCAGGACAACAGTCAGCCAATCAGAGCAGCAGAAGCTCCAACAGGTGAACATGACAGGAAGCTGCTGCTCTGAACAGGACTGAAGCTCCTGCTGCTCTTTCTGCTGCTGTGCTGCATCAATGACTGACAGACCAGGATCAGGAGACACTCCTTCATCTCTGGCTCTCTACTTTCTCTCTGCAGCTGGAAGAAGTCTGACTGATGTTCCTCCTGGAGGAGCAGAGAGGAGCAGCAGCAGCAGCTGGTCTGCAGAGATGTGGTGACTGGACACTGTTCCTGGGAGGTGGAGAGCAGAGTGATGGAGGAATCAGAGGAAGTGGAGATGAGTGTCAGAGCTGCAGCAGGAACTGATCTGAGATCAGCTCAACTTTGTCTCAGATATTGTGCTGCAGCTCCCCTGGTGGATTGATTGAGAACTGCACTTCCTCTCATTTGAACTTGGTGTTGATCTAAAACGTCACTATGGGGTCAAGTTAGGATCAGCTTGAAAAGAATGATGGAAATGTTGAAATAAAAATGTTAAACTTGAGAGAAATAAGAAAAGTAAAATATAAAAAGAAAAATTTAAACCATAGACTGTCACTAAATAATACAAATCATATTTATGAATTTACAACTTTTTTCAGTTCTCTCTCTTTGTTTTTATGTGGGGCAGAGCTTTGAGCTCATTGGCTACCAGGACAGGATTTCTATCTGGTGAAAGAGGAGACTCCTTACTACAGATATTCTACACTTTTCACACTTTACGGTGGGGATAATGCTCTCCCTAAGTCTGGTACATCTATAGATATTGTTCCAGAGCAGAAAAGTCCTTAACTTACCACAACCGGTTTTCAAATTTATAATCTGGTTTTTTCATTCACTTTATGATGATCCTAATTTGACCATATAGATCAGTTGGATTCAGATTTTCCAGGATGTGGAGAAAGAAAAAGACCGGCAGACAAGCAAATTCTGTTCTAGATCATCACTTTCTTCTTTGATCTGCATTTGATGAATAGATGTGAGTTTGTGATGAACCAATCAAGAATTGAGGGATTATTGATCAGACAGACAGAAAATCACAGTCAGGGTTGGATCCTCTTTCTGTCTCTGGAACAGAGAAAGAAATTAGAACCAGAACTCTGGACCACTTGATTTATGTCTTAAATACAATTTACCATTGTTTAGTTCAGTTTTTATGTCTGTTGTGAACTTTGGACATTTTATTCAAATAAACACTGATATGAATTTGTTACAAGCCAGTTTCCTCTTGGTTCAAAGTAAACCTGAACTGGTTTCTCTAAACTGATGTGGATGTAAGCCTTAGCTCTAGCTGGAAACACTGCTACAACATGAAAGGGATTGTCATGGATTGTTACCTCTGAGGTTGAACACCTCCCCCTGACAGCGTGTCAGTGGTTGTATTGATGAGATGGGATCAGATAAAAGAAGACTTGGACCAGCATATCTGCCCCAGTCTGCAGCTATGAGCCCAGTCAGGCTGGACTCATGTGAGAGTGAAACTGTCATCTTTATTGGAGGGAAGAGCTGCCATTTTCTTATAATTTTTTTTTCTTTTTGCTTTTAGTGGCCAGACACTCAGCATGTAGGTTTGTGACTTTTATTTTGTAGGATCTGAGGGGACGTTTGTTTTCTACATTTACTAGAGGTGTGTTTTGTTTGTTGTGTTAGCCTTGACTCTCCCTGAATTTAAGATGCTCATGTAATAAATTCAAGTTGTTCTTTATCTCCAGTTCTTTGTGGTTTTTTCTCTAAAAATCATTATCGACTGCATGACAGAGCCTATAGTGTGGGCATAGCAGAGATGCACACCTCCACTGTAAATACTGCTGAACAGAAATACACTGAAGGAATTATGACAGTTTATGTACATTTATACAGAATCACAAGTCCCCTTCACACAATGGTGCAAGCTAAAACACCAGGAGCATCAAGAGGTTTAGAGTCTAACCAAAGGACGCTTTGACACATGGGAATCAAACCTTCAGTTTTACAATCACAGGGTGACCGCTCTACCTCTGTGTCACAACCAACCCCAACAGCTGTGATGTGAGTGGCCGCTAAAAGCTAGTGGCTGAGACTGTGAGCTAAACAGGAACAACAAGAATGATGCTAAACAGAACCAGAACACAGAAACGTCCATAAATGAACAAAACCAAGAAAAGTGACCAACAGACAGCAAACAATTCTCCCAGAGATGAGACACTGCTGCTGGGCCTAAAACCCCATTTACATAAACTGGATCTTCTGACACATCAGACCAGTGAGAACACTAGAAACATCCAACCTTGATGGCGGATGTTCTCATGTTAGCTGTTTACATCCCACCAGATGCTAACATTAGCACAGCTCTCAACCTCATGCTAACTATCATCAACAAGCAACAGCTCCCCCACCCTGATGGACTCTTGATTATTGCTGGAGATTTTAACCAAGCATGTCTTAAAAGAGTGCTCCCCAAATTCACACAGTATGTGAAGTTTGCCACCAGATGAGCAAACACTTCAAAGTGTTTTCTCCTCTTGACCTAAACATGATCTATAATTGTTTACCCCTCTCTGTTGTGGGAGAAGAGACAGTCTGACTGAAACTTCTGTCTGTCATTAACTTACAAATGGAAGAGTCTCAATTAAAATGTCCCATCACCACAACTGATTCACTTTGACTTTCTAACCAGATTACTAACTCCTGTAGGTGGGATCTAAACAGCACTACAGGATGGGGGGGTGTAAACTACAGCTAAGACTAAATTTAGAGCCAGACTCCTGTAAACAACACACTCCAAATTAAGGTCTGGCTTCTCCAGAATCTGGTAGTCTCCTCCGTCCGTACAGTAGATCCCAACCCCCCCATGTTGCTGGCTCTTCAGGCCAACTAATGCTGGGTTGGTTCCATTGTTGCAAAGCCCTCTGGGACGGCTGTGGAAACTGAAGCCGTCCATTTGGACAGCTTCTAAGGCAGAGCTAGGGGTCAGCCATGTCTCTGTCACAGCAATGCAGTTGGGCTGCAGCTGCTGTGTACAGTGGGCCAGATAGGAGACATGTCTGAGTAATCCTGTTTCCTCATCCCCCCCTTTTCCTCGGGCTCCATAGCAGTGGAACCAGGCAAGTCGGCTATGACACACATTCTCCAAGCTATTTTTCCAATTTCCCCATCATCAAATATAACATAAACGTATTTTGGAAACCCCCCCTCTGTGTAGAATTCAATGTGGGTGACTATGCCGCTTGCCCCATTTACCAAACCATCTGTGATGTCTAAGTTTTTGCATAGCATCACTCGAGCGTTGACTCCCAATAACAGCCTCTCTTCACTTTTTGATGATGCCCACTCATCAGTTCAAGTTTACCCGTCTCTTTACTCGGGATAAAGTCTTCTGCAATCATTTTACAGTCATCTTCACAAGTAATTTTCAGCTGCTCCAAGTTGTGTTCAAACACTTGGGCATTGGTGGGGAAAATGTGCAAAGCCGTGCTGTCCTCGCCTGTTTCACACTGCTTCAGCATCTGCACGTCACTGGGCAACAATTTGGTGTCTTTTGTCCGCGTCCTAAGCCTGTTTAACATCTGTGCAAATGCTTGGTCTTTCTGTTGGATGATCTCTGTCAGTTCAACCACTTTGAAGAACGTGGACCACAAATTGACGTCAGATGTTTCTCCGTAAAGTGGTTTCCCTTTAACGGGAGGCAACTGATAGAAATCTCCAACAGCTGGGCAGACAGATGAGAGCTGAAGGCCTCTTGTGTTGGACATATTTTACTTTAACAACAGGGGTTATGAATCTACTGACAAACCAGAGGAATGTCTGAATAAACCCCTTTTGGAATCCAGGACAAACTTTATTAGATTCCATCATGTTTGAAAATCTTTGGTGCTGGACCGGACGGAAAAGGAAAGGAGGGAAGAAGAGAGAGGGATGTTAGAGAGGAGGGGGGAGAGGAGGGTGATAATAGGAGGGGGGGTAGAACCATGAAGCAGCCTAAAGCAACAACTTTACTGGATGTTTATCATTACGGTAAGGTTCAAATGTAATACAAATCTCAAAGGGCGGGGCCTGTCCACACACACATTCAGATGTTATAAACACACCTGTTAACTGCAACGATGTCCACATGTCAACATGTACACAAAACATGCACACAATACAGATATTGTTCACACACGCATACTTATGCCTTTAAACCAACTAGTGTGAAACATTTCATTCATTCAATCATGCAAACTATTAGTGTAAAGGTGAGCTAACACCTGTGCTCAGGTGAGTGTTTATGTTCTTCTAAATGAATGATGGAATGTGAAAAGAAGGAGGGAGGGTGACCAGCCATCCCCACACCAAGACCCCCACCACAGCAGCAGCGGCAGCCAGAACCCCCAACGCCACCCGGCAGCAGGCAGAGAACAACCGCCCCCCGGGCGACCACATCCTCCACCCAGGCCAGGGCGAGCAGGACCACCACGAGGCCCCCAGAGCCAGAGAGCAGGGAGGCATGGGGGGAAAAGTCCAACCAGGGGAGCAGCCCCCCCGCCGCGCCAGGAGGGCCCAACGCAGGGCCCCACCCGAGAAGAGTGCCCACAGCCCCAGAAGAGCACCTCATCACCACCCTGGAGTTTCTGGGTATCCCCCCGCCCCAACCCCAGGTACGAGCCAGGACCCCCCAAGGGAGACCCGCTCTGCGCTCCAGGCAGCCGCCCACCCAGCCTACGGTTGGTCCATGAAGGAGCAAGGCAGGGGCCAGCGGCCCCGCCCAGGAGGGGGGCACCCCGGAGAAAAAGGGGCCCCGCAAGGGGTGTTGTTAACATGGCCCGACCAGGCTCGGCCACAGTTGGAATGTGAGTGGGGGCCCAGCGCCCAGGGGCAAAAACCCGAACCCACCCCACAGGGAAACGGACACCCCCGGCTCAGGTGTAATGAGAACCCCCTCCCTGCGCGGAGAGAGCCCCGCCGGGCTCAGGAAACCGGCACCCAGGGGACACGGCCGGCGCTGCCAAGGGCCCAGTACCCCCACCAGGGATGGGGTAGGGGACAGATGGACCTAGGACCCACCTTCCTTGCATAATGTGTGTGCGTGTGTTTGTGCGAGTGTATGTGTGCATGTGTGTGTGTTTGTGTTTGAATGTATATCATGAGGAGTAAAGGTGTGTGTACTAGGGGGGTGCAGTTAAAATTGGTGGGTGGGGCACAGAGAGGACATTCCCTGATTACTCACAGTAATGTCCCCTCACCCTCCCCACCAAGGGTCCCTAAATGTCTAAGTTGTGGTTAAAATTGGTGGGTAGGGCACAGAGAGGACATTCCCTGATTACTCACAGTAATGTCCCCTCACCTTAGGAGGACATCTGCTGCTTGCTGGCAGTGATGTCCAAGCACCCCCCCTATCAAGGGCCCTACATGTCTAAGGTGCAAATAAAACCGAGAGAGGGGGGGCCCATTCCATACGGCAACCATGGGAGGGGGACCACTGCCAAGTAGCCCCCCCCCCCCCCCCCAAAGCGCTTCGCAGGCTAAACCCCCCACCCCCTCACCCTAATATGAGATTATATGAGGAAGGGGGTGAGTTGGGGACAGCTGGTAGACTGTCTCCCGGTGGTCAAACAGCCGTCCCCCAGCCCCCCCCCAGCATAGGGCCCAGATCCTACAGCCTCGGCCCCCCATCCCCCGAGGCACCGACGCCCCAGGCCAAGCACGACCCACCCCACACAGAGAGAGAGGAGCCAGAAAGTGCCGCCCCCCCCCCGGAGCAAGCCCAGGCCCCCACCCCCAGGCGCCGGCCCCGAGGGAGCTCTGGTCAGGCCTCGACGGGACCAAGGCAGCCCCAGCATCCCCGCCCCAGAGCCAGGGAAGGGTTGATCCCAGCCCCAGGTGTAGACAGGCAGCCCATCCAGCGCCACTGGACCTACCCCCCCCGAGCAGGACCCCCCGCCGAACCCCCCCAGCACGGATAAAGAGACCACCCCCCCAAGCCAAGCCGGACCACCACACACCCCCCACCGCCAAGCCCAGAAGACCACGCAGCGCCCAGCCCGCGCCGCCCAGGCACCGGACCCGACCCCCCAACGAATGGGATCCCCCACCAGCCCCCACCGGGCAGCAGAGGCCCCGACCCCCTCCCCGCACCACGGCAGAAGGCAGGGAGCAGTGACGACCAGCCCCCCCCCCTAAGTCATGGAGTTAGCTAAGGGAGACCAGAGAGACTGATTTCTTTCCAAGTTACTTGAACTTTGGGCTGACATTTTTTCCAAGCTGATATGATCAAAAAGCAGATTTCTGTATTGACTTATATTTATATTTTTCTTGTTTTTCCAATTTATTAAGATGGTGTTTTTAGCAATACAAAGAGTTATGAAAATGATATTTAATACTTCTCCTTCTACCTCGATGGCACTCATGTCACCAAGCACACAAAGTGACGGTGAAGCCGTGATTGAAACCTTAAGCCAGACTGATAGATCGGCACATACCTGCTGCCAGAGATCCTGGACAGGCGTGCAGAGCCACAGTGCATGCATGTAACTATCAGGTAGATTACTGTCACAGTGCTCACAAATGTCTGAGTTACTGAGACCCATCTTGAACATCCTCTGTCCAGTGTAGTAAATCCTGTGAAGAGTTTTGAACTGGATTAGCTGCAAATTTGGACTTTTAGTCAGTTTAAAGGTGTTTAGACAAAGTTCTGACCAAAAGTTTCCATCTGTGCTGATGCTCAAATCTGCATCCCATTTTGTTATAGGAAGTGAAATATTATTATCTAAATTACATAAAAGTTTGTATATTTTGGAGAGAGTTTTGTTCATTGAAAAGTTAATCAGAGCGGTAACTACCTCTGGTAGCTTTAAATCGTTGTCTCTGTATTTAAACTTTTGAGTAATAATAGACTTAAGTTGCTGATATTCCAAGAAGTTATTTATTCCATGTTTGTCTTGTAGTTGACACTAATTGACACTTTTCCAAATGGGGAAAAGTCACCTGTTTATTTGATTTGTCGCAGTCTGCCGTGGATGTAGGTCAATAGTCTGTGGTCCACCATGGAAATCTCATCAATGATCAAAATCTGCAAATCGTGGTACTTAACGCGCATCGATTTAAGTTTATCCTCGCCCAGAGGAGAGTACGGCAGACGAATATCTTTACTGATTCCAAATGTAGTGTGAATGGTTGCTGCCTTCAGACTGTAGGCAGCAATCCCTGTGGGGGCGGTCAGCAGAACCGACACGGCGTCCGGCTGGAGACACAGAGGTGACAGCAACCTCGTAGCCTCGTACTGGATCGCTCTGATCAGGTGGCTCTTTCCAGTCCCTGCACCGCCTGTAACAAACATGTGCAGAGGATCTGGGTTCTGACCTGAGACCTTCTGTAAACACCACTCTATGACATGCAGGAAGGTGGAGAGCTGCAGCTCATTCAGAGAGCTGATGAGCAACAGCCCCTCCTCCCTACTGAGACCGGGACTCTTCTCCAGTCGAGCAGCTTCAGCACAGAGAACATCCAGATTAGGCATGACCAGGGAAAGATGTTTGAATCATTTCTCATTTTAGTTATTTACTATACTGTTTTAATTTGAAAATACTTGTTAGACGCAGCACAATGTCACCATGTTTGCAGTGTGTGCATATGCAGGATTAGTTTTTGATGTGTATGCCATCATGTTTATTTTCTTGCTCTGGCTGCCTCAGAAGAAAGTACAAAAGATAAAAATATACACAGTCCGAGGTGAATAAAGTTTCCAAAAAGAAGATGAAGTCCTGTCTATTTTCAAGGGTGCAACACAAACATATCTGGTGGCTCCAGAAATGCCCACATACAAAACATGTCAACATGTTCACAATACAACTGATGTTCACACGGATACTTATGGATCCCAGGACATCAGAGAGCGTGTCGCTCAGCAGCTCCAGTCACCCATCTTGCAAACCCAAACTGTTGCTGAGGAGGACCGGCTGCTCAGAGCAGTTAGGTTCCGCTCCTGCCCTGCCCCCCTTGTCCGGAGCAGCCAACAGGGAGAACCAGAGGAGTGGCACACAACATGCAAGTTTATTACCTGGTTTGCTGACAATGAGCAGGTAGTTCTGGACACCACCCCCCAGGGAGAAAGTGTCCATAAAATAACAGAGTCCACCAACATGTCAAACACCTGTGGCAACTAGATGTGCTTTCATTTAAGAACGAGCAACAAGCCGTCAGATCTAGACTACATCAACAAGCAGTGAGCATTCTGGAGGAACAGACTCAGAGACTAAAGGTTGGTGAAAGACTTTGCTATGCCGCACCACTAATCAGAGCCAAGAATGCGCCAAAGCTAAAGACCTCATTTGAAACTGTTCTGCCGCTACTCTGCAACACTAAACATCATCTAATGAGGGACATGAGGCAGAACAAGCTAATTACTGGAGGATGTGTCACAAAGCTTCGTGAAGAGGAAGTGAATGGTTCATTCCTCATCACCTTAGTAGACATAACAACAAAGCTAGTTTGGTCTTTGACTGTTCCTTCATCTCTAATAGACTCTCTCTAAATGATCAGCTACTGCCAGGTCCAACTCTCGGACCCTTTCTATTTCCGACGACATGCTGTCGCCATCATTGCAGACATCAAGGCAATGTTCCACCAAGTCTATCTACTCCCCGAAGATAGACCACTGCTGAGACGAGAAGAAACACCTGATATTTACCAATGGTGTGTACTACCATTTGGTACCACCTGCAGTCCATGCCGTTCGATCTTTGCCCTCCAGAAAGATGGGAGAGAGCAAACTAAAGATGGCATAGACATCCTTCCATTGAGAAGTCATTCTATGTGGATAACCGCCTACAAATTCTCCCCACGGTTGAGTCGGTCAAGAAGCTTGTAGATGAGATGAGGAAGTGTCTGACTTCAGGAGGGGTTGAGATCAGAACTCTTCAGCTTGATTGGAAAACCCTGAACTGTGGTTGTCTAAAGAACATACAGACCCTCAAGAACCTGCATTGGGACTACAATGGCACTGTCCCACAGACTACCTCTGCTACCTCTGCTATCTGAGTCAAGATGAGACTCCAACACTCCGTTACATATATAATAATAATATATAAAGCAGGAGCAGCAGTAGCAGTGTTGGTAAACTCCACCTCTTTTACTCTGATTGTGATTTTTAATGTGTAACTCTGGATGAGTTTGTTAGACTAGACTTCAACCATAGTTTAATGTGTAATCTGGTTTTATTTCATCTTTCAAAATAGTTTCTTTCCGACTGCCCGAAAATTGTCAAACGTGGATCTTGTTGTATAAATTGTGTTAGTTTGGGGAGCTTTCTTTGTATTAATTATTTTCATTATTATTATTAATTCTCTATTTTTGTAACAATTTTAACACATATTAAATAACTTTTATGTAGT
The DNA here is from genome assembly GCA_023969325.1 of Oryzias curvinotus. NCBI lineage: Eukaryota > Metazoa > Chordata > Actinopteri > Beloniformes > Adrianichthyidae > Oryzias > Oryzias curvinotus. The sequence continues at coordinate 246,989 of JALJSC010000253.1, read as the reverse complement.
TTTATAGAATAGAATAGAATAGAATAGAATAGAATAGAATAGAATAGGTCTTTAATGATCCCTAAGGAAATTTCAAAATGGCCATCTGCTCACACTCATAAAACACATACACATATTAATAACAATAAAACCAGTAAAAAATATCAATAGGCTAAAAATATTAATAAATAAAAGACTAATAATTTAAAAACAATAAGTAAGAAAAATAAATTTAAAAAAATTGATAAAAACAAGAATTACAATAAATTACTTGTAAGATGCCCTGCCAGAAAATTGTATTGCCTGATGGCACGAGGAACAAAAGATTTCTTCAGTCTTTCTGTGGAGCAGCGCTGAGACAGCAGTCTGTTGCTGAAAGTGCTCCTCCTGCTGGTGAAGGCCTCATGTAGGGGATGTGAGATATTCCTCATGATGGCCCTGAACCTGGTCAGAGTTTTTTGCTCTGCCACCTCCTCCACAAGATCCAGCTTCAGTCCCACCACAGAGCTCGCCCTCTTGATGATCTTGTTGAGCCTGGAGATGTTCTTCTTGCTGGTATTGCACCAGCATACAGCAGCATAGAGGAGAGCACTTTCCACCACTGACTGATAAAACATGTGGAGCGCAGCCTCCGGAGAAAGTACATCCATCCATCCATCCATCTATCTATCTATCTATCTATCTATCTATCTATCTATCTATCTATCTATCTATCTATCTATCTATCTATCTATCTATCTATCTATCTATCTATCTATCTATCTATCTATCTATCTATCTATCTATCTACACTCTAAAAAGAGTATTTGGGCTGTAGTTGGAAAGATGTACTTTTTTACATTGTTCTAACTTAATTATTTAGTTTGGTGAAAATAAATCATTTTTTTGAGTTCATTCAACTTAAAAATAACAAGTAGTTGTCTGACATAGTTATTTTACTTTCAATCAACTTAATTTAATTAAGTTGCTGTAACTTTGGTGTGAACCTGTCAATGCATATTGATGTCTAACGTGAGGCAGCGCAAGGAATTATGGGATACCATTTTCTTTGCCTATCTGGGCAGATTGTGGTTTAAGTGTGAGTTTTTGTCCATGGGTTTTGTTGTCCAGCTGTTTTACTCTGTTTGAACTAGTAATTTAACCTGTTATGTTCATTTTTTTTCTGCACCATGAGTTAGAGTTTGGTAGAGGATGATGACCAACCCCTGTGTGCGGTTAAAGACCTTAAGTTCCAATTATTAAAGACAGAGTTCACGACATGTGAGCTATTGTCTAGTAATGTGAGACATTGCTGGTTCAGTCATGTCTGTGATATGAAAGTACCACCTCCAGTGGTGGACACTTTAGAAAAATGTTAGTTAAAGTCATATAAACAAAATTGAACAAGATTTTCTATAAGTTAGATCAACATTTCAAATTAAGTTGGATAAACTTAAATCAATTAAGTGTTACCAATTGAAGCAATTCAATTAAGTTGGATCAACGTATCACATTGAGTTGGATAGACATAAAAATTTAAGTTGAATAAACTTAATACAATTAGGTGTTAGCAATTGAAGTGATTCAATTAAGTTGGATCAACTTTTTTCTTTTTAGAGTGTATCTATCTATCTATCTATCTATCTATCTATCTATCTATCTATCTATCTATCCTTCTGACTGACTTATTTTACTCATAAATGAAAGAGAATGAACAAGATTTTTTTTATTTACAGGGTGACCCACCTATTGAACTGAAGTGTCAATATTTAGTTAATACTTAACTATGGTGTTATAATTAATATTCTTAATAATATTAATAGTATCCACTAATCAGTGGTCTTATTTGTTAAACTCCTTCCATGCTTGCAGCACAATGTGCTTGACATAAAATATAAACATGGGTTAAAACAAAAAGAAGTCATAAAACACCATAATCTACAGACAAAAATAAAAAAATGAATAGTTCTTGTTTGAGAAATGACTGTAAATGTTATTTATTATTAATGACATAATTATTATTAATAGTGGGCCTAAAATGATAAACTTTTTAATCATATTTTTGCATTTGTTGTATGCTTCTATTCCTGCCTTTTTTATTTCCGTCATTTTTTATAGTTTTCTAATATTTTTATTTCGTGTACTCCTGGAACTGCATCTTTTATTTTATTGCATATGTGATTTTTTTTAAATGATTGATCAGCTTGTAAGTCAGTAATAAATCCAATATGTATATTTATGTAATAGAAGTAGTATTGCTGTATATTACTGCTAATCTCTTCAGCCGAAGCTGAAGATCATTAAAGTTGATGCATTAGAAAACGTTTCTATATAAACAACTATATGTGCTCACACGTGTAATAAATAGATGTTTCCAACTGTGCATAAATATTGCAGCTTCTGCATGGACACACACTCAAGAGGCTGTTTTGTGACGCTTATATTGGAATGTTTGCCACGTGTTTTGGTTATTTTACGCAATATGTTTTTATGAAAGGATTTTTTATAGTAACTGACTGTAGAAATGGTTTCCAAATTGATCGTATTTGTGAGGTTATCTTTTTTGCTCTCGTGTTTTTGTGATGACACCACATTAAAAATGTCTCTCTAACTCCCCCTGCTGGTGATCTGTGACTACTACAAGCTTTCCCTTTTTTCAGCTTTATTTTGAAGGTTGGGCCGGAAGTGATCTCCGGTTGACTACAGCCGTCAGTCGGAGCCAGCTGTAGCGGAGCCGCTAGCCCGTCCGCCGTTACCGTGGATATGAGAGGAGGTGGGACGCGTTAGCAGCCGCTGGAGGACAGGCCGCGGCGGAGCAGCGTTTGTTTCAGCCGGACTCCGCAGTCCGTGACGCCCGCCGGCGCTCCGAGCTACTAGCTGCGGTGCTAACCTGTTAGCTTCCACGCGCCAGCTTGACCAGCAGAGCGGGAGCCGAACGGCGCGGCCTCCGGTGGGTTTGACTCGGTTTACGGAACCACCCTCGACCCCCCGAGGGCTCATTCCGCGGAGATGGGTAAGTTGGACGGCTAGCTGGGATGCGGTTAGAAGGAAAAAACCCAAACGATGGTCAGAACGAGCCCTGGGGGCTGCAGGGGCATGTCGGCGGCGGCTGGGCGGGGTGTCTCCCTCCCTGCCGCCCGTCCGCGCCTCCCGCTGCATGTTTTCCGGGGACGCGGCGGCTGACGGCCGTCCGTCCCCGCAGCTGTTATGTAATGTGAGCGGGCGGCCCGCGACGCGCAGCTGCTCCCGCTGCAACACTGCGGACGCCCCCCGCTTACTGATGCGGCTCCTCCACTGTGCATCCTCCGACACGCTGCAGCCCCCCCGCGACAGACGGGCAGTTTATATAAGCCCGTCTGTGAGGAAGAGACTGAGGATGAGGATGAGGAGGAGGATGGTTAGTTGGCAGCAATAATCAGGTCACTGCAACACTTTGTGGATCCTTATGCAATAATTGCAGGGAGGCTCAGGATTTAGCAACACACCTGCCATGATGAAGATGATGATGAAGATGATGCTCATATACCTGCCATGATGAAGATGATGCTCATATACCTGCCATGATGAAGATGATGATGAGGTTCTGACATTAACATACATCTGACTGCATTTACAGCGACGCTTCCAGCAGTAGGACACGTTTCAGAGGGAGAACATGCGTGTGAACATGCGTGTATTTTTCTAGGGTCGTGTATCTTTCTCCGTCACATGACTGTCCACATCTCCATACAGACTCCACCAACCAATACCTTAAAGATTGAATACCTTTATGGTGGAAACGTTACATTCTTTTACCTAAAGAGATACAATCTAGATATTTATTATTCATTTACAACTATACATATAAATGTCTTTTCAGAGAGAAACACTTTTTACATTTTTATTTCAATCAACAAAAGGATAAAACAGCTTCAAACATTCAAACCTTCTTTTTGGGTCTTTTACATCGTTTTGTTCTTTGTGTTTAAATAAAGTTTCATTTCTTCACGTGTTGTTTTCAGTGCTGTAAAAGGAAGCCTGTGATTGGACGTCTGTTTGTTTATGTCACTCATCCATAAAAGGACGGATTATGTTTACCAGAAACGGATTATTTACTTCCTTTTTACCAACACAACCGTGGTCATATCTGTGCTTTCAACCGATACCGCTGTTACTGTCAGAACTGGTCGCTGTGGTGCAGAGGTAGAGTGGTCGACCTCAGACCGATAGATGGTAGTTTTTGTTCCCGCCGTGTGAGGTGTTGGTTGGTAGGACGCTGAACCCCACATTGCTCCTGGTGGTTATAAGTCGGCGCCAGTGTTCGTCAACCAAGGTACTAAAGCGCCGTTTAAGGACCATACCTAGATCCGTTTGCTGATACGTATCTGTGTCCTTTACTTCTCCAATTATTTTCTTTGCCTAGTAACAAAGAGTGGACTAAACGGACCAACACGCCACATATTTCAGCTGAACCCATGACCTGTGCTAGGCTTAGACCGCTTCATGATAGAGGAAACAGGCAAATCTGACTCTGACACATTATACTAAACTAAAAATGAAGGTCATTGGTCCCTGTGATCATGGTAATCAAACATCCCAACAAGCACACATGTTAGTCTCATGTGTTGTTCGATGTTGTAGTCCGTTCTTGGGGCGTGGAAGTTACCCAGAATCCATCATCCACTGTCTCTCTCAAGTTTGAATAATTGATGTCAAATCTGGGATTCAATTAAGAATCTCCACCTTCCATGATAGTTTCTGTAGAAGTCTATACCAGCTTCCAGTAATTATGGAGAAACAAATGACTTTCAATTATAGCAAAGCTGCCTTAAGGAGAGGAAAGGGATCCGCTTCAGTTCTAGAACAAAGACGATGAGCCACAGCTTTAGCTGCTAAATGTGTTTCCATGAGCGGGAAAGGCTGGACCCTGCAGCCGTCACTTCCTGTTCATGGAGAGACTGGAACCACCCAGATACTGCAGGACTGATGTGCAGCCATCACAGACACACAACCACACACACACACAGACACACATCCATACACACAACCCCACACACACAGACACAGACACACACATATACAAACGTTAGTCAAGTGTGTTTTTGGACTGTGGGAGGACACTGGAGAAAACCCACACATGAACGGGAAGAACACGCACTTCCAGAGGCTAGAGCGGTAACCACCACACTGAGTCCTGACCCAACACATCTCATTTGAAATTATGTTTAGCTGCAGACCAAAGCACTGTGTTGTTTTAGTTTGTCATGTTTGTTCTGACACAGCAGGTCGGAAACGCTTCCCTGTTCCTCTTCTGGACAGATCTGCTTAATGCTTCCAGGAATCTTTGCTTTTCAGAATGAAGATTAAAAATGATGCTGCAAAGATCCATTAAGTCTGCAAAGATCCAGACACGTCTGCCTTTGAGTGGGGCTCATGGCCTTATCTGTGTCTCTCTGAACTAGAAGGAGAAGCATTTCCAGAATAAACTGCAGGTTGATGCTATACTGCTGACTGAAAATGAAATTTAAAGGGTAAGAATGGGTAAAGAAATAAAGAAATGATCAAAATTGAGCATAAATAAAGTGAAAACAGCACAATAACAGAAAAGATATGTTTGTGAAAAATACCAGAGCCGGGTATCGAACCAGCGAGCTTCTGCACCAAGGATCCCCGTGGATTTAAATGGAGGCAGAAATCCTGGAAATTCTGGAAAAGTTCAAGGATTTGAAGGACCAAAAGTCACAGCTGGAAAAGACTGAAAGAGCTGAACATTTGAATAGATGAAAGCTTGTAGGAGGAGTTAAGCAGCAAAAAGTGGAGGAAGATAGTAGAATAAAGAAAGAGGAACAGGAAAACTATGATTGAAGGCTTCATAGCATTTAATCCACTAGAATAAACGTCGCTCTTATAGGTAGAATGGCTCAGACTTCATGGGTCCTGCAGCAGACTGGGGTCATTAGAAAAACCATGACGGTTCGGTTCGGTCCGGTTTACGCGGTGATGACGTGAAGCCTCACTCGTGTTTGCAGACAACCTGACTGACGCCCTGCAGAAGCTGAAGCTGGCGTCCGGCGACGGCACCGCCCACGGCGTGGAGATCTGCCTGGACTGTCTGCTGAAAGCCCTTGCCAGCAGCAGTGAGTACAGAACGCTCTTTCGGGTCAGCCAGAACTCTTTGGGTCAGTTTTTGACGTAGAGAGCAGCCACTTCAGAACATGTGAGCTAAAGGAAAATGACTGCAGTGCCACAGGTCCAAACGACTGGCAGAACATGTGCAGAACCGCACGACCTGAAGGAGGTTTAGGTGAGAAAAAAGAAACCTAAAGTGTGTTGATGTGATTCTTTGGGTCATCCTCAGACAGATCCACGTCAACAACCAGCAGATCAAACAAAAGTATAATTTTTGATTCTGCATTAAATGTGAGCCGGCGGGTTTGGAAAGTTCTGGTCTGAGAGCAGAATTCCGGTTCCGGTCCACTTAACTGGCGTTTTTTCTCCTGCAGACACTGAAGCCAGCATGAAGATCCAGGAGATGGGCATCCTTCCTCTTTTACCCAACCTGCTCAGCCCCCAGTCTTCATGCACCCCCAAAGTGGCCAACATAATAGCAGAACTGGCTAAAAATGGTACGGTCCACTTCAAAGCTCCTGTGTTTATTAGGGCCTGGTCTCTCAGGTCTGCTCTGTGTCTCTGTCTGGTTTAAATGCTTCATGTTGAAATGTTTTGATGGAAACCAAAGGTGGGTGTTAGATCCCTGTGGTTGTATGCAGTCAGGCCTTTTCCTCAGGCTTTTGGCAGAGCTTGTAGAGCTGAACTGCAGGCGTTCTCAGCTCCATTTTCCATTTCCTCTCTGTGTAAAGTCCAGAAAAAGCCTTCATGTGAATGCAGCCTGGAGCAGGAAAAGGTTCTGATAATGAGCGGGTTCTGAGCTGGCAGGGCTGCAGTTAACGATGGGTGGGAGGCATTTTGGCCAACCTGCCCCCAGGCCGCTGGCATTTATCTGTCACTGCTTCCGGAAGAGTCTGCCGCTGCACCACAGACGGCTCCTTCCATTTCTGTTGAACCATTGGTTAAAATGTGGTTCGTTCTGCCGAGTTTCTTGTAGTTTGGCCTCAATTATTAGGAATAAAAGCTGGACAGACCTGAAAAACACTGAACAGAGGGAGAAACCGTCTGCCTGTGCTCCGTCTGTGAAAGAACGAATATCTGCAGAGTCAGGTGTTCAAATGTGTAAAACACATGTTTTTCTTAATTTCAGCGCAGTTTGTTTGAAAAATCAGAATTACCCCCTGCATGAGGCTCTTATACCCCTGCACGAGGTTATTTTTTTTTACCCCAGCAAAAGGCTCTTTTACCCCTGCATGATGCTCTTATTTACCCCCGCCTACGGCTCTTTTACCCCTGCATGAGTTTTTTTGTATGTAGAAAAATAAAAAGATCATAATTTTAATAATACTGCTTTGTTGTTTTTACATGTTCTTTCCGATAGGCTTGTGCACGCATAGCCAAGCACAAGCACATTGGGGGGGGGGGGGGGGGGGGGGGGGTCATTTCTAGATAAGTAGAAAAGGGAGCTACATGAGGAGGAACCGTGGGGGCAAAAAAGAAAACCCAGCATGCATCTGCAGTCTGCTCTCATCAGAGCAGAGTTTCTGCAGGAAAATGGCAGCAAACAGTCACATGTGAGAATCTTGATCACATTTATGGTTTTCAGATGGTACTGCTGTGACTCCATCCATTCAAGAAAATATCTATCATTTCCATTGTAGTAGGTGTAGGGGATGTCATCTGGACTTGGTTTTAAAGTTAGAAGACGTTTCAACTCTTATCCAAGAGGCTTTGTCACGCCTGTTCTTTGTCAGCTATTTCAGAATTGACAAAGCCTCTTGGATAAGAGTTGAAACGTCTTCTAACTTTAAAACCAAGTCCAGATGACATCCCCTACACCAGGGGTGTCAAACTCAAATGCACAGGGGGCCAAAAACTCAAAACACACATAGGTTGGGGGCCGAACAGGATAAACATTTATTGAACCAACTAAAACAAAACTTTTTTTGAACGTGAACATGAATCCAAACAGACAGTATACAATAGAGGCCTACCATTCCAAAAAAAAAAGCACTGAGCCGCTGTAATTTGCGCACCATACAATTGGCCAGCAGCTGCCCCGGTTATCAGAGTTGCCGTGGCAGCTGCAAAGAGCCTGCTGTCTCTCTATTATTGGCGCTTCATAACGCCGGGCCATTAAAAAAAGACATGTAAAATGATCTCGCGGGCCGAATATAATTGTTGGCCGGGCCGGATGTTGCCCGCGGGCCGCCAGTCTGACACATGTACCCTACACCTACGACTATGGAACCAACCTGGATGAATGAGAATCTTCATATCTATCATTTCATTCTTAACTGATGCTGCTGTTACTCTCAGTGCTTTCTTAAATATATCTATTATCTTTTAACTATATTTTCCACACTAGATTTGCTGCATGAGAAGGTTTTTAATAGGAGCTGGTGAGAATTTATAAAAAATGTACAAAATATTATTATATTCAGACCAAATGCTTTTTCTACTTAATATTTCAATGTTTGTATTTGTGCAGTTAATTTATATACAGTGGTGTTCATAGGTTTACATCACCTGAAGGGATTTATGATTTCTTGGTCATTTCTCAGAGAACATGAATGATAACACAGAAACTTTGTTTCCACTCGTTAGAGGTTGGGTGACTTAGGGCTGGGTTGATAAAATTGATCTCAATCGATCCACGCTTAATTAATCAATAATCAATCCATAAAAGTAGAGATCCATCGTATATGCTTTTCCTTTTCCAGTGATGTAACGCAGAACAGCAGTAACGCCAAAGTCTGCTAGCTTGATGCTAACATATAATGGAATTTCCCATAGGATGGCTAATGCTAACGCTCGGTCGACCTAAACATACATTCTTATTAGACTCACAGGCAGGAATTTTGGTCTAGATCAGTGTTTTTCAACCTTTTTTAAACCCCGGCACACTTTACCTTGATAAAAATCCCGCGGCACACCAGCATCCAAAAAAAAAAAAAAAAGCAGAAACTCATAGTTCCCCCTCCCCCCCGCAGTTTCACATGCATTTTTGTAACAATTGTGGCAGAAAAAGCAGGAAGTTGCAGCTGTTTTTACTAAAAGATGAAATAAAAGTTAAGTTAGAAAATTAAAAAACTTGATGTGTGTTCGTTGTGGTTTCAAGACTTTTAACAAGGACGACTCATTGTACGCTGAGACGCTGTCCCTTTAACCCAATGTATCATGGGAGATGTAGGGTGAAAACTGCCGCTAAAGGGCAGAAAGACCAGCGTCTCTGAGCTTCATGGTTTTGTTCTCTTGTTCCACGGTCTGATCCCGGATTCTGTGGAAAGCTACACCGCTAAAGACGAGCTTTAGCTGGTATTTCTGTTGGAACTGAGAGACTTTATGAGCAGAATCAGAACAAGGAAGTGAAGACTTTAACTACTTCTGATTGGTCAGACTGATGACATGTGATTAAGCCTCCAAGAATGATTGGTGGAGACAGTTAAAGGGGCTGTACCAGTGCCTGTGGGGGCTGTACCTTTACCTGCAGGGCTGTACTAGTGCCTGTGGGGGCTGTAGATATGCATGTGGGGGCTTTACTTGTACCTGCGGGGCTGTATCCGTACTTTTGGGGCTGTCCCAGTGCCTGTGGGGGCTGTACATACATGCATAGTGGGCTATAACTAAGCTCGTGTTTTGTCTGCAGAGTTCATGCGGAGTCCCTGCGTGGATGCAGGCCTCATCCCTCCTCTGGTTCAGCTCTTGAACTCCACCGACCAGGAGGTGCTGCTGCAGACTGGCCGAGCGCTTGGTAACATCTGCTATGACAGCCGTAAGTGGAAGTTTGCTTCTCTTAGAGAACACAAAGTCTCAGGTCTTTGACACCATCACATCAGTGCTAGTAACTGAACATTTCAGCTTAATTCCCTTCATTTTGTGTGAAATGCTGGGTTTGCAACAGAAGGGAACAATGATCTATTCAATCTCACACTTCTCAGCAGCAACTTCAAGTCTTGTGTCCAAATGATGTGCTGTGTTATTTCAGTCAATAGCTGGTCTGTCATTAAGTTGAAAGAAGCCTAAACGTAGAAACTCTCCTTGATTTCAGTTGGATTACACATCACGCTACAAAACTTTTGCTGTTCAAATGAATGCAGAGCTCTCACCCTACTTCCATTTTTTCATATTAATACATCTTATCTCTACTGTACTCGCCTAATGTTCATAATCCAAAAATAAATGCTTGATTCTCAGACACTCTAAAAAGTTTACATCAACCAATTTGTGACTCTGCATATTTCCTCAGGAATTTACTGCAGCAATAGAGCCACAAAACCTGGAAAATACATTTCCTGTTTGCAAACTTCTTAAAAAATAAAAATGACTTGTGTTTTCTGGAATTTAACACTTTCTGATTGGCTAAATGAAAAGAAAATAGAATAAAATCAATTTTTACCGTGAAAAAAATGTGATCAACAGCTTAGATCCTGGAATGTACTTACAATGGAGCATAAAAGTATTCAGTCAGCCACCAATTGTGTAAGATCTCCCTCTTATAAAGATAAGTGTCATTTTTATCATAGGTAAACCTTAACTATTAAAAATAAAATGAGAAAAAAAAATCCAGAAAATCACAGAATTAAAGAATTTATTTGTAAATTATAGTGGAAAATAAGTATTTGGTCAACAGCAAAAGTTCAACTTAATACTTTGTCATATACTTTTTGTTGGCAATGGCAACAGTCAAACATTTTCTTTAAAGCTTCTCCAGGTTTTCACAAACTGTTGCTGGTATTTTGGTCCGTTCCTCCATGCAGATCTCCTCTACAGCAGAGATGTTTTGGGGCTGTTGCTGGTAAACACAGACTTTCAACTCCCTCCTAAGATTTTCTACTGGTTGAGATCTGGAGACTGGCTAGACCACTCCAGGACCTCCAGGACATGGAAATGCTTCTTCTTGACCCGGGCAACGTGTGTTTGGGATGGTTGTCATGCTGAAAGACCCAGCCATGTTTCATCTTCAGTGCTGATGGAAGGAGGTTTTCTCTCCAAATCTGATGATTCATGGCCCCATTCATTCTTTCCTTTACACTGATCAGTCGTCCTGGTCCCTTTGCTGAAAAATAGCCCCATAGTATGATGCTTCCACCCCCATGTTTTACAGTAGGTACAGTGTTCTTTGGATGCACTTCAGCTTTCACTCTCCTCCAAACAGAGAAACCCCTCATTTTTAGCTGCACTGGGAGTCCAAACCCTCACTAGAATTCCCTTCAGACCTGGGATGCCTTGACAGTAAACCAAGACATCCCAGGTCTGTCCACCACTCAGATTCTCAGGTCCAGAGAACCAGAAAGTGATGACATCATGGGGGTGCAGATGACACAAAGCATTTGGGCTTGTCACTAAACTATTTGGTAGATGTGAGTTTCAATGAGTTTCAATTTCAATTTCTATATATGTGTCAACATTGTAGATATTGATAAATAAAGTTACTTTGACTTTTGACTTTGAGTTTAGGGATGAAGGCACAAATGAAGGCATTCCTACAGTTTCTCCACTGCTGTACCCTGCACTTGAGTACAATATGGGCTTGATAATATTCATTGGATAATATTTACTATACTTTTTAAGTGAAAGTGAAATTGGAGAGAAAAATCTGATTTAAACAGATTTGAGTTTGGATTTTCAGGTTGGGAGAGAGTCTATGTCACAGAGGTCAGGAGCAGGAGAATTCCAGAGTTTGGTAGCGTAGCAGCTGAAGGTTCAACTCCCCATGGTAACGAGCCGGGCCGGGGGAACAGAGAGCTGGACGTAAGAAGAGGAGCAGAGGGAACCAGAAGGAGTATTGATAAGGAGAAGGTTCCAAAGAGGAGGAGGAGCCAGGTTATTCTGAATTAGGTTCTGGAGGTTCTGGGAAGCCAGTTTAGCTGCTGGAGAACAGGGGGTGATGTGACCAAAGGATGGGGTTCTGGAGATGATGCAGAGTTTTGGACCGGTCGGAATGTTGTGAGGGGTTTTTGACGGGAGACCAAAGAGGAGAGGATTACATGACCAGAGTGTGAGGTAGGAGAAAGACTATCAATGAAGCGAAAATGGGCAGAGTAAGAGTATTGATACGGGATTGAAAAGATAATGAGCTGTCCGGGCGGACACCCACACTCCTAACCTGTGGGGAGGGGGAGACTCAAAACGAGTCGATAGTGACTGCTGAGTCAGGAAAGGATGTGGTTCAAAGTGTTTGAATATTTCTTTGTATTATTCCTGCAGCTTAAAGAGAACCTCAGTTCCATAAATCTCATGAACCTCTGTCACCTTAAACGTTGAGATAAAGCTGCTTCTGACCCCACTAAGGTCTACTAACACTGATCAGCTTTCATTCACGCTCCCTCTCAACTTTGACCACTCTCTCTCCACAGGAATGTCCTTTGTGCTGTTTTATTTATTTTAATAAAGTCATCATGAATGATGGGGACAAACACACAGGCTGAAATGGAAGCACTCTGTTGGTTGGAGGTGGAACAGAAACGCTTTTAAAAAGCCAGACAGGCGGAGGTGTTCATGTCTTGCTGCCTCTCTTTTTTTCTTTGCATTTCTTTAATGTAGATTTCTTTGATTATGTTTTGACATTTTCTGTCTCTTGGTTGAATCTGTAAATGCGTAAATAGAAACAGGAGTTTTATTGAGACCAACCCATCTCCAGGGTCTCCAACTCACATATTATGTATCGGTAACAGTTTTATTGTTTGTCCTACTGTGACTCCCAGCTTTTTCCTTTGTTTCACTCAGAATGTGACTGTCTAGAATTTATGTTCATTTCTTTGATTGAAATTTGTTTTTTTGTTTTTTATCTTCCAGGTTCTGGTTTTTTTGCTTGATTCCTTGTTCCTTTGTGGTTGATTTGTGTCCCGGCCTCTTTGTTTTACAGATGAGGGCAGGAGTGCAGTTCACCTGGCAGGAGGGGCTCAGATAGTAGCTGAACACATTAAATCCCTCTACCAAAATACTCAGCCGGAAAATGAGAAGCTCTTGACTGTCTTTTGTGGCATGCTGATGAACTATAGCAATGATAATGGTAATGACCCTCCCAGAACCACTGATACCTCCCCTTACTAATCAGCGGATGCTCTTCCTCCTGCACACAGCTTGAACTGGATCAGGGGATTTGTAAAGTCCGTCTCTCCTTCTCTCTCTGCCATGTTTACTTGCTTTTCTCCCTTGAACTCTGAGAGAATCTCTTGGTATTTGCTTTTGTCCTGGCAGCATCTTCCTCCCATGTTTCTGTGAGCCCTGTGACGTAGCTGGTAGGAAAGAAGTGTCGGTGTTTTCCTGCCTCTTATGCTTTAGTCCCAGTTGTCCTTCCAGGTTAGAAATGGGCAAACCTGAACAAGCCCCACAGGTGGTAGGCCACTTGGCGGTAGACCACCTTATGGCGCTTTAGACAGTACGCAGAAGTTTTAGGGCCAGTTTACAAAAAAACTTTTTTTTTTATTACGGCTTTAAAGTCACAAACTTTCCAGGGCGGACACTCCACCACAAGGCCACTAAGCTGGTCAAAACTAACTTATCCTCAGTGTAGCCGGCTTTAGGGGGGTCGGTGTCGGTAAAGCAGAGGTTCATCTGTAAAATAAGGAGCTCAGAGACAGGTTTTGGTGTAGAGGACTAATACTTTATCCTGCCCTCATCATTCACATTCCCAGAAGTCCATTTGCCACCTTACGTCGTATATCTGTCACACACTCAAGTAAAACAAAAACTTCGGCCCCCATCTGGGTCAACCCCGTATCCCGACCCCTGATTGTTCTGTCAGTGTGAAATGAAACGTCTCACCAACTGTTGGATGTTTTCTACTCCAGATGTTTGCCTCCCCTCAGATCTTCTTTCAGTTTGACTTTTGAGCCTCTGAAGATTTTGTTAACTTGAAATCTAACAGATCTTTACTATAAATACTTGTAAGTGGCTGGGTAGCTCGGTTGGTAAGGTGAGCGGCTACCCTTAGCGCTACTGCCTCCCGAGCGCAGTTAGGCTGCAACTCACTGCTCCCCCAGGGGATGGGTCAAATGCGGAGACGAATTTTCCCATTGTGGGATCAATAAAGTACCAATTATTAACTTACCTGCTACCCATGGCTTCATTACATGATGCTTTCTTTACAATCTTAAGAGCATTGTTAAAGTTTTATATTTATCTTTATTCTATTGGTAGAATTTTTCTAAAATATCAAAACAATGGTCGTTTTTTTATATTATGTCCACCAAATGTTATCCCTTAAGCCAGTGGACTACAGCTGCCATCTACCCCTCTGCAGGCCTTCCTGTACACCTTTGACCCTGTTTGCTCTTACCTTAGCTACTCTTTCTCCATCTTTCTTCTCCATCCAGCCACCTGCTACTTTTACACCAGACGTCCTTTCTTGGACAGGTTTCTTCAGTATTTGCTGTGGTACAGAGCTGTAAAAGTAAGAGTGATGTTGGGTGTTGGACTTTGTTATGGGAGGTTTTGGGGTTTCTCGGCCCAAATGGAGGCATTTCTGCGGCTTCCTGCAGTTTTCTTCATGTAGCTGATGCTGACTTCATCACTAGCGGACGTAGAGGACGACTGAAAACATTTGGAGGGAAAACACTCTAAGACTAATGCGTCAATGGTTGCTGGGAAGGGCTCCTCTCTTTTCTCTTCATGTTCTTAAGCTTCTGGCTTTTCCTGGTGTTCTTGGTGTAATTGTTGCTTTGCATAATCCTGTCAAATAATCTGTAAAAATCTGCATCATCGACTGTAAACATTTGCCTGTTTTCCAATGTACGAAAAAAACGTGATCCTCAGATCCAAAACGTTTTTAACAAACTTCATAAGTTCTAGAGTAAAGCAGCTCGTTCAGTTTGATGATGATAAATGAGTTGAACATAAGTAAAGGTAGGGATGGAAGTTGCTGCTAAAATCACATTAGATTTACAAATTTACAGGTCAATTAACATTTCATAATTCGCTGATTAAACATCATGTTTTTATTTTCTAAGTTTCAACATTTCTTTTAATTATTAGTTTAAACCAGGGTTGGGCAAAGCTAGCCCGGGGGGCCATATGCAGCCAGTTTTTTGACGTTCATGTGTGTTTTCCAAGTTTGAAAAATCATTTTCCCATCATTCCAACCCCACATGGTCACAAACATAGACCTATTGGTGCAATTGGCAATAAAATGAGAACAAAAGCCACAGTTTTTAAATAAAAACTCCAAAATGTTCTGATTTCATATAAATATCAGTTTTCTATCAAACTTAAGGCATGCTTTCGTCCAGATTCTATGTTAAGTCTTTCTCTTATGAGGTGGATTACCAAAACTCACCACCACGCCTCTGGTTCGGCGCTTGGGACAACTTTTAGAACCATTTGTGGCCCAAGAGTCTAAAAGTTTTCCCACCCCTGGTTTAAACTCAACAAAAGTGGTAATTTGGACCAACGTGAAGCAGTTTTGTCTGCTGATGTGATCTTTTCGGATCTACTCCTGTTACCAGGAGTGCAAAACTGTCTGAGACCAAACAGCTGACAACATAATTCTCTGTGCTGTTATTGTCCAAACCGAGCTGCCAACGAGAAAAGACAGTCAGATATGAAAAAACAAGGATTCAGGGCTCCAGACTGCGACCAATTGGTCGCATTTTGCGACCAAAATTTGAGAGTGTGCGACTGAATTTTACATCCAGTCGCACATGCGCGACCAGTAAATTTGCCTCCCCACCCTACGTATTTTTTTATACATTAAACGTGGAAGGGGCACGTCAATGATCAATCAAATAATCAATGTGACGCGAGCGCACACGCACGCAGGCAGACACACACACTCGCGCACATACTCATGAAACGCGAGCACACACTCGCGTGATGCCCGTCTGTGGGGCGGCCACTGCGTGTGAGAAGAATGGGGAAAGTCACTGTGAGTGGCTAAAATGCGTGGAGGGGGAGGGGCCTAGAGATAATCGAGCGCGCGTTAACATCTGTGGGAAGGAAACGGAGACAAATATCATCACAACCTGATATGTGCGTCTGAGCTATGAGTAAGTGAACTATTGATTCATTCTTCCAACCTGCGGCTAGTGTACCAGTGACAGAACTACAGCAGGGGTCTCAAACTCGCGGCCCGCGGGCTAATTGCGGTCTCCAAGATGATATTTTGCAGCCCCCGCCTTAATATGAAAGTTTAATGTTACTGCAGCCCGTCAGTTTGTATGAATGACACTTTTTAATTGTCGTGCACGGAGCTGACCAACCAATCACAGTGGGGTTATCAGTGGTCCCCAACCACGGGCCGCGGACCGATACCGGGTCGCGGGACACTTGGCACCGGGCCGCGGGAAATTTTTGCATCGGGACGCACAGAAAGAAAAAATAATTTCCATTTTATTGTTTTTTTTTCCGACAAAAACGTTGTATTTTGAAAAGTGACCGGATTCACTTTGTTACATCTGTCACACTTAACGCACGTCAAAGTCGCGACACCAAACATCAGGTGATAAACCCCACTAAAATTAAACCCAAACAACCAAAATGAGCAAAAAACAAACTTCTTTAGGAAGTTGCTTTGACAAGGGGAAAATTATAATTATTATTGTTATTATCATTACTAAAGAGAAAATACCACCCCCGGTCCAAAATTAAATAAAATTACATTAAATCTGTCTTGCGTTGCACCTCAAACCCCCCCCACCCCCCACCCCCCCACCCCCCGTCCGCGGTAAACGTGCCTTGAAAGCAGGACACCTGACAGCCCCCAGGAGTTCCTTACTTTCCTTTTTAGAACGGATCTATTCGCTCGTAATTTTCTAAATACATGCAGTCCGTGCTGAACTTTTCTCTGGGTCACACAGAACCGGAGGAAGGTTAAGTTGGAGTTGTCCTTAACATTAAATTTAGTTTTAATATCCTCTCCCCCTTAGTGTGATCTGTGTTATTATATATTTTGTGATTATTTTAATGTTTTGTAATGTATGTAGCCTTTTTTAATCAATAGGTATTTTAAATTATTTTAATTGATCCCTCAACTACAAAAACCATCAGGACACATGTCCCATAATGCATTGTTTTGTAGTCCTCAGGGCAGCTTTCAGTCAGTTCAGTACTAAATTTCCAGCTGTGTTCGCTCAGGTTGGGGCCTTGATCCCACCCCTTTCTCGCGATATTTTTGTGATGATTGACAGGTGATGTTGGAGCAAAAACAAAAATATATGTCTCACACCAGGTGATCTGCGCAGCGTTGAGTTCACCTGGGTGATTTCAAACACGCTTATTGTGCATCTTGGCTGCACATATTTGGTGTCACAAAGATAAATTTCCATCCATTTTCTTTACTATTTGTACTGTCATGACAGTGATGGTTCTGTCAGTTTACCTTGTTGTTGCATCTTCAAAAGTGCAGGATAAAATGTGACACTGAATTTGAAACAGCACATTGTAATTTCTGCATCTATTATTAAGGTATTTATTGGTAATACAGTGGAAATTAGTAGATTTGGTTAGCATGTTGATTTACGGTATGCGCCCCTAAATTTTCTGGTTGTGCCCCTAAAATTTTCAGTTAGGGGCCACTGTGCTCCTGATGAAAAAAGTTAGTCTGGAGCCCTGGGATTGAATTCATGCTTCTCAGAAGGGCTTGAATATTCAATCGTCTTTGTTTTAGGATTTGCCAATTTCCAACATCCAGAATCCTCTGGTCAATGGCTATAAAAGCGTTTTCAGAGACGGTGAACAAATGGAAGACGGCTTCAGTTCAAATGGTGTTAAATAAGTTTAGAACCTTGTAAAAAGGCGGAGCTTTCGGTTCTGAAATGTTCTCACGAATGCACCAGGAAGCCCATAGAAAAGTGTTCTTTAGACAGACGAGGTCAAAGCTAAAATGTTTGGCTGAAGTGTAAAAAAAACACACAAAAAAACCAAAGCTCAGTGAGGATCTGCTTTCTCAGTCGCTGCGTTTCTTCTAATCCTCGACAGACCATGAAATCCTCCATCAGCAAAGTATTTCAGCCATCTGTCTGACAGCTCAAACTGGGTCACGCAACAATTCCCAGATGAAAGCTACAATAATAAAGTGCAGCTTTTAATGTGGCTCCTAAAATTTGTGCAGGAGTCAGTGTTGATACAAATACTGAGCAGCTTTTTGCAGGGGCGCGTGACAGACGTGACCCCATGGCTGCTGTATTTCAGCTGAGCCTTCATAAGTCATTGTGCCTTAAAGGTTTTTATATATACATGTACATATATGACATGAAAGTCAATGCAAATACGTCATCTGACTCTGTTCTGCATGTTGGGCCACAACAGGAAAGAACCACCTGTGTGTTTTTATTGCAGATTCCTTACAAGCCCAATTGATCAACATGGGTGTGATTCCTACTCTGGTGAAGCTGCTGGGCATCCATTCCCACAATGCATCTCTGACAGAAATGTGTCTCATTGCCTTTGGGAATTTGGCAGAGCTTGGTGAGTTTCTTACGTTGTGTTTTTTTTGGTATGTAAATGTATGTTTATTAAAGATTTTCTGTCACATAACAATGGACATTTGAACAACAACTAAAAGGAAAAACAAACAAACAAACCAAGACACACAAGAAAAAGGGCGAGGAATAAGAGAGCACTAAGGAAACTTAATGTTACACTGCAATTGGAGAAAATCCTTTCCAAGAATTAAGAAAAAAAAGGAAAAAGGCACAATTAAATCTGTTGTGGGCAGGTTGTAACTTTTATATATTTGTTCAAATGATCCAAAAAGGGCTGCCACACATAAAAATACATTTAGCTTATTGTCCAGAACATATCCAATCCTTTCCATGTGTTTCCACTGGTGAGTTCAGAATGCCGCATCTTAAATAGAGGCACAGTGTTAGATATCCATAATGTTAACATGATTTCTTTTTGCAATCACCATTCCATAAACAATTGCTATTTGTTCAGAGGAATTGAGGCACAGGATGGATGAACTATTTCCAAACAGAGCTAATATGGGATCAGGTACCAATGTGCGCTTGTAGAAATCTGAAAACCAGTGAAAAATCTTCTGCCAAAAGTGGTACATTTTAGGACGGGTCAGAACATGCGAGTTAGAGAGTCCTCTGCAGACATGCAGCGGTCGCATATGGGGGAAATGGTAGGAAAACATTTATGTAATGTAACCTTTAAATAATGGAGCCTGTGCAAAGCTTTAAATTGAGTTAATTGAAATTGTATTTATGGAGCAGGAGTGGATATTTTGCAGACTCTTCTCCCAATGCCTATCCCCAATCTGTAATCCCAGTTCAAATACAAAGAATTCCACCCCAGATTTTCAGAAAAATATTCACATTCATAGAAATTAGTTTTCTTGGAGGCCTTACTTGGTGTTTTAACAGGTTTAGCAAATTTGAAGCCTGTTATACCATGATCTGGGTAATTACGTGGGTCTGGATTAAGTGATAGTGCGCAGTGATACTGTACGCCTAAAAAAGAAGTTCTGGTCACATAGATTAAATGTTCTGTATCACTGCTCCAGCTACTTTAAAACAAACTTTATCTTCATCATCTGGACAAAAACAAGCGGTAAGAGATGAGCTTTCTCTCGGAACTAATGCTTTATTTAACACATCATGATCATCAGCATAGATATAAATCGCTTTATATTGCTGGACCTTGACTGCACGTAACAAATAGTCCACTCGTTGTGAAATAAGTGATCCAGGCTGGACAAGTAACAAGAATATAGTACTAAAAACTGTTTGAATGTTTTTTTTGTAAGTGACCATGGTATAAGCTGGTAAATGGCGGACAAAGGGTGCGTTATCAGTAATTAACGCACTTTGCGGAAGCAACCGTTGGACGGTGTGATGTCCACCAAAATGGACAAAGTACCTTAATTTCTAAATAATGCACACTTTGTCAGCCATTAACCCTTACTTGATGCACATCTTGTGTCCGCAGAGTCCAGCAAGGAGCAGTTTGCCGCCACCAACATCGCCGAGGAGCTGGTTCGTCTTTTCCAGAAACAGGCGGAACACGACAAGAAAGAAATGATCTTTGAAGTTCTGGCTCCGCTGGCTGAAAACGGTAATTGAGCCTGATCTTTTCCAACTCTACAAAAAAAGCTGTCAATTCAGTCCAAACGTGTCTTTAAAATGTGGCTTTGAAAAAGCAGCGTGAGTCATGCTCTGCAGACGAATGTGCTGAGTCATGGCGGACTGCTCTGTCCTGGGGTTCCGCTGCTCATTCTGTTTTAGCAAGCGCAGGAAGCAACTAACTGCTAACATTAGAAGAGGCACAAAGTGCTCCCACAGGGATGTCTCCATGGCAACGTGCAGCTAAACCCCACTCTGGGGGAAGCTTTCTGTCTGCTGTCATTTGGCAAACCGCCTGCACCTCATTAGTTTGTTGAGAAAACCGAGCATCATTAAAATGATTGTCAGGATCAGTAAAATCATTTTAAATGTGACGCAAATGTGAAGGAATGCCGTGCAGCGGCGTTGCAAACCTGCAGGAAGTGAGTGGAGAAGCTGCACCTGAATGTCCAAAGCGTGGACGCGTTAAGGGGGAGTTGTAACACAATAGACCGACTCTGGTGTATCAAAAGTGAAATTTAACCTGACGGTGTTGTCATTCCAGTTTCAGTTCATCCACAGCTAAATGTTGTTAGCACGTATTAGGCTACTCCTAACCCTTCTTCCGGGTGATAAAGATCTGGCTGCACATATTTAAAAACAATAAGTGAACGTGCACTTAATAATAATCATAACAAAATAAAAGCCCATTTAAAAGATTGTCTCACTCTATGTCAGAGCTTTGTTTACAATGGAACCTCCAATTTCTTCTATGGATTTATCCAGACCAATCACTATCATCGGACCAACGCTCAGTCAATCAAATAGTGTGATGTCATGGTTAATCACAGGCCATCGAACACGGCCCGATTAACCCGTGTCCACCATTTAGTAATCCGTGTGCACGGTTTATCTGAATTTTTTCCCTCTTTTTAACCACTAGTCCCTGGAGGGGTCCGAATGGATTTTGTGTTTGGAAAATCCTGAAACTATCAAGGAAACTTGATAGCTGTACAGGGATGTGTTGCTTATGAGAAATTTCCAAGAGATTATTAGTTTTTAATGAATGTGTCAGAGTGGAAACGTGAATATGTCCAAATATGAATATGTCCTGAATATGTACATGTAGTACAGTGCACTACATGTACATATTACATGTAGTGCACTGTACTACTGGTCATACGTGAATCTATTTGGTAAAGTGAGGAAAGTCGCGGTGAAGTTTTCACAGATGCATCATGAATGAACCACGGAACAAAGAACAAAGTAAATGAATAAGAATGAATGATCTTTGATGAGATTCAATTATGTCAATAATAAAAATCACACTTTGATTTATAAAGATATTTTTTCTAATAACAAATCATTTGCACATATTTTTGACACTTGATGTGTTGGGATGACTTCAGAAATAATGTTACATCTATTTACATCATCTTGATGTCGTGTGATTTATTGATACTTGGGGATTTCTTAATAACCTGAATCTGTATCGGTACAGTAGAGACGACTGAACTGAACCCAAAAATGATAAGTTAGTAGGGAAAATAAAAACTAAAGCAGAGCAAGGCTGGGATTATTTAAATGTGCTTCCTCCTAACCTCTTTCAACTGAACTCTTTTTGACCGTCAAAATAGTTAATTGTTTCTTTGTGTCATGAACTATTTGCATAAGAACAAATATGTTCATTTATGTTTAAAAGTGATAACTGAACAATTTGCTAGTGTGTTTAAAACCTATGTATATTTTGAAATCCTTTTTTTTCTTTTAATTTATTTTTTGTAGATTCAAAATTTTTTTGTCGTATTTTTTTATAATTTCCGTTTTCAATCCAATCCAAAGTAGGAATAAACACACCAACACTATCAGTGGTTCATGCATGAGAAATCTGTTAGACAAACGTGGAACGGTCCTGGAAACACACACATTTGTGGATCTCACAAAAATCACACACAATTGCATAAGATTTAGGTAATAATTGTGTTTAAACTACATCAAATAACATAAACTGTGTAATTCTCAACTGACCCATAAGTCTGAACGTCTCTAAACTGAATTCCCGTGAAGACCCATCGGCTGAAACCTTCAACGGACATCTGAGCTCATCTATGAACACAAGAAACACGTCTGAATGACGTAGATCAAGCAGACCTACATTTCATACGTGGAAAATGTACATAATGTATGTAGCAGCTGTGAGACGCGACCTTGAGAGAGAGAGCAGCTTCATGAGCATAACTCACCATCCTTGAAATCCCTGAAACCATGAAGGATGGTTTTAACCAAAGAAGTACATCCACTTTACTCCCCATCCATGTCTGTAGCTGATTGTGTTTCAGCGTTAAAAGAAGCCGTCGTGCTCCGTGAAGGACGAGAGAATCGACCATTTGACGTCCCACTGAACACTGGAGCCCGTTTCTGTTCTTAGGATCTGGCAGGCCGTTCTCGTGGACGTCCTCTGCTCACGTGCGCTCGCTTTGTCCTGCAGATGCCATCAAGCTGCAGCTGGTGGAGGCGGGCCTGGTGGAGTGTCTGCTGGACGTGGTCGCTCAGACGGTAGACGGAGAGCGGGAGGAGGACGTCGCCCAGCTCAAGACTGCCTCAGACCTCATGGTCCTCCTGCTTCTTGGAGGTAACAACCATCGGGATGTCCCGACCCGATCATGTGATCAGACGCCGGGCCCGATCACAGAGTTTCAGACTGAATAGAAATCAGAGGATATTCCCAGATTGAAGCTTCTGCTCCACAACTCTTTGAAACAAAGGTTAATACTGACAGCAAGTGTCTGTATTGGTTGGTTTTAACTCAAACAACCTCCTACAAAGACTTTTTTTTTCTTTGGAGAATAAACTGAGAGGCAGCATTGAGACGGTGCCAAGGGACCGTTTACAAAGTGATATAAAAATCATTATTACGTACTATTTTTTGGAGGTTGGAGTGACATCTGATCCAAAATGTTGAATTATTCTAAAGATACTAACGCTACAGCCACCAAACCTTCTCACATGACTAGTTGTCACCTAGTAATATTATTTATGAATGAATAACTATTTTTTCTAGGTGATAGTTGTCCTTTTACTTGATTATTAAAGCTGCAGAAGTGCTCTGTTAAAGTGTTAAATGATAAAAGAATAAACAGGGTGAGGATACTGTGATTTATATAGCGAGCAGGGAACGGGTGGAGGAGAAGCCAGAGAGGTGGAGGTTTGTCCTGGAAAGGAGAGGAATGAAGGTTAGCAGCAGTAAGACGGAGAACATGTGGAAGAATGAGGTTACAGGGAGAAGAGATGAAGACGGAGGAGGATTTGAGGGATCTACGGATCTACAGACCAGGGGTCCCTAAATCCAGGCCTGGGGGGTCTGTGTCCTACATGTTTTCCAACCAACCTGCTATTGAAGCTCCTTATTGGCTGAACACACCTGATCCAGGTAATCAGCAGCAGAAAAGGCAGGATTTCTGGAAAACCAGCAGGACTCCAGCCCTCCAGGCCGGGATTTGGGGACCCCTGGTCCAGAGGAATGGAGAGGGTCATGAAGAAGTGAAGAAGAGTGCAGGCAGGTTGGAATGGGTGAAGGAAAGTGTCAGAAAAGAGTTTCAGCTGAAATGAAATTAAGGTGTAGAAAAGTGTGGAGAGAGCAGGCATGCTGTTGGACCTACAGACACTGACGAAGACAGGAAGCAGAGATGAAGATGCTGAGGTTCAGGATGGATCAGGAATGAGGACATCAGAGGGACAGAACATGGTAGAGGTTCTGGAGATCCAGTCAGACTGAGATGGTTGGGACATGTCCAGAGGACAGACTGAAGGATGTTGAGTCTAGAGGGAGACCAGAGAGGAGGATTATGGATGATGAAGACATGAATGTAGCTGCTGGTAGAGGATGCAGAGGACAGACGGAGGAAGCTGATTGGCTGTGGAGACCCTGAAGGGAAAAGCTCAAAGGAAGAGAAGAAGAAGAAGAAATAAAAAAGGGGGAGGCCTGGCTCTGTTTATTTAGCTTTTGTTCATCTTTTAATGTGTTACAAAAGTGTGGAATCGGGACTCTATATTGGCAAATATTCCAAATCAAAATGACTTTCAATCAGATGAGAGCTAAACCATCTCTGGAGACACCCCTGGTAGGAAAAATCCATAAAACAGCTTTGGAAAAGCTTCATAGCATCTTCTGGCAGAAACAAAGTATGTTTTTATTGTTGATCTTCATTATTCAGATGATCTGTAACTCATATGTTTTCATTGTGAAATGAGGCCTAGATAATTAGCTCCTGCTCAGCGTGGGCCCCCGCTTTGGTAAAATGGTTCCTTCCTCTGCAGATGAGTCCATGCAGAAGCTGTTTGAGGGGGGAAAGGGCAGCGTCTTCCAGAGGGTTTTGTCCTGGATACCATCAAACAACCACCAGCTGCAGCTGGCCGGCGCTCTGGCCATCGCCAACTTTGCTCGCAATGGTGAGTGTGACCTTCCCGTGGCGTGGATGCCCATCTGTCAATCAAACTGTAAATAATTGGCTGGACTGTTATAGGTTGCTCCCCAGCTGGACGTTTACCCAGAAGACTTTGTGAGCACGTGTGGGGGTTGTTCTCTTTTTCTGTCTTTAGTCCTCTTTTTCATTTTCATCCACATTAAAAAACACTCCGTGGCCTTGTGGAAGAGTGTCCGCCGTGAGACTGGTCGTGAGTTCAAATCCAGGCATCATGGTACCCAGGGCCTCCCTGCTTGACGCTCAGCATTGAGGGGTTGGATGGGGGGGGTGTTTACCGATGAAATGGTTTCTGTGTGGAGCTCAGTGCTCCCCCAGGGGAGGGGACAAATGTGAAGAACACATGACCCACAGCTGGATGTGTGTCCGCTGATGGACTTTTGAAGCTGCATTTAGGCTTTCAGGGTTAAAAGTTTGACAGTTTCCTTCACGTTGAAAGTCTCTTTTCCCAGTTTTGGGGGGCTTCATGGCTCCGTTTGTGAGACGGATGACTATGGATTCCTGTAGCTCTTTTCCAGAGGAAAGCTCCTGATTGGTGGAGTTTGGTGGAGCAGTGCAGAGATTTCATGATCTAAAATGTTAACGGGATTCTGATCATTTCTGTGAACAATAACTCTGTGATACCCGAGTCCTTCAGGTGATTCTGTGTCTGTTGTCAGATGGGAACTGCATCCACATGGTGGACACTGGAATCGTACAGAAGCTTCTGGACCTGCTGGATCGACACGTAGAGGAAGGCAATGTGACCGTCCAACACGCCGCTCTGAGCGCCCTGCGCAACCTGGCTATACCAGGTGAGTCACTTCACTACAAGCAGCGCGTCGGCCTTTACTAATGTAAATGTATTCACACTCGCTGGATCATCGTGAAGTTGAGTAATAAAGAATACGTTTCCTTTCAAATTTATTTTATTATTTATTTGGGGTTTGAAACAATGGATCCATTTGTAACTTGGATATAATTTTCATACACAGCATTTCTGCTAACTTCTCAAATGTTTGTGGTTTTCACATTTTCATTGATGCTCGACTCCCTTCAGGTTCTGCTGCAGAAATTCAACAGGTTGATGTTTGTGCTTCAGGTGTATGCAAGTTTAAATGAGCGCTGCAGACTATAACTACGTAGATCACGCATGTGCCATGGAAGACCTTCATGCGTGCAGTAGAGTACGTAGAGGCGTGGGACACGGCCTTCAGGATCCTCATCCTCCCTGAAGGATCTGATTTCTGTAGAAGTTCAGGGGCGTCTGCTGCTGGAGAACAACCCAAACCATGATCTCTCCACCACCGTGCTTAACTCCTCATTATGATGAGGTTTCTGCACTCATGTACTGGTGGACATCTTTAAAGTGTACGAAACTTTTTCCAACCTTCAAGTGAACATTTTCTGCCGGAAGACGACTGTCTTCTATAAAATATTCTGCCTAACTGTAAACGATTTTATTTTTCATCTTTGCCAAATTAGTTTGATACATTTTTTAGGTTTATGAGCATCAACAGCAGATGTTTGTATGAAGCATGATCTTCTCCTGTGAGATCTTTTGTTTCCACTGATTCCCCCGTTCTCTGGGCCACCGAGGTCATGTTTTCACTAACCCTCATCATCATCATCATCATCATCTATAGGCTGACGTTCATGTCAGGACAAAAATGATGAAGGTTTAGTTTTTCCACAGGTTTGCTTTATTGAACCTAGCATCAACAACACAGCTTTACTTTAAAAAAATGCTTTAAACTGAAACTGAAATGATGAGACGAGATATTTTTGTTATGATGCTACAGCAGAAGTTTCCGTCTTCAGACCATTGTTGTTTTGTGTTTACCCGCCTTCTCCTCTCAGGCCTCTGAGGGCGGCCGCGGTTATCCGGCCTGACAGCTGGCATTTTCACTCTGCTGAAAGCTCTCTGTTGTGACCTTTTATCACACCGCCGAGGTTCCTCCATGAGTTCATTTCCAGAGGGCGCCGCCGCAGCCCCGGCAGACCTCTGCAGGTTCAGCTGTGGCCCGACCGGCCCTGCTACAGACAAGGCTGTCGGCCTCTCTGTGGTGTGAAACGTCTGCCAATAGGAACACATGTTTGGACGGTGGTAAATTGGGCCTCTGCTCTGTTCTTCTCCACAGTCGTAAACAAGTCCAAGATGCTGTCGGCCGGTGTGGCAGACGTGGTGCTGAAGTTTCTGCAATCAGAGATGCCTCCGGTCCAGTTCAAGCTCCTGGGGACATTACGCATGCTGATTGACACTCAGGGTAAACATTTGAGTCCCTTTTCTACAACCGCCTGTCTCAAAGATGACGTTCAGAACAGTTTATTAATCTGACAGCAAGAAAAAGGTGGTTAGTTTTATCCAGGATGTTCAGCTTGTAGAGACAGAGATGCTCTGTAATCGGTAGTCATCGGAGCAGAGTGCATGCTGGGAGTGTTTCACCCCGCCGTGTGTGTTGATTCAGCTGAAGCTGCAGACCAGCTGGGAACCAACGGGAAGCTGGTGGAGCGGCTGGTGGAGTGGTGCGAAGCCAAAGATCACGCAGGGGTGATGGGCGAGTCCAACCGGCTTCTGTCGGCTCTCATTCGGCACAGCAAGTCTAAGGTGAGTCCGGGCCCAACGCCACATTTACGACCCGACAGCCAGAGCCGTCTGTCTGTCAGCTTTAGAGCCGCAGACAAAGCCGTCCTCGTGGATCTCAAAGAAATTCCACCAGAAAAGGAGCAGAAACCTTCAGTCAACACATCTGTTAGATGTTCTGGTGTTTACAGCTCTACATCTGTATTCTATGTCCAACAGAGCTCTACTGCACGTCACTGTTGGGACTTTTCTGACTTTCCCGCTACTCGTTGTGTCGCTGTCCCATGATGCCTTGAACTTAGAATCCACCTATTGTGTTTTTTTTTCTACTTTCTTTCTATATTTCTTTCTAAACACACAGTTGAAACATTCAAGACAAAAGCAGAAGGAACAGTAAAATAGGTTTACAAAGCAAAACAAAAAAGTAAGAAATACCTTGGAATCCTTTGGCTCTACAGGTTTTTTCCAGCATTATCCAAGTAGAAGTCTTTATAATGTTGTTTTGTGGTTAGTCCATTTCTCCATCTTTCTTTGACAAAGATCTTCTTGAGTTCTCATCCTGTAGTTCAACAATTCCACCTCATGTATTTCTTCCACACTTTTTCCCATTTCTGCTGTGTTGGTGAATCGGTCTAGTACCGTTGTCTTGTGATTGTTTTCTTGCCTGTGGTGAGAAACGTTGTTACTAAATATCTTTCATTTCTGAGTACATTTTCTACAATATATCTCAGTTAAAGAAATAAGCATGTCTCTGTAGCCCAGGACCTTGGTTATAATCTGGTGAATATTCTTCCAGAAGCTTTGGGGCAAGACTATAGTATATAGTAAGACTAAGTATCTGGGAGCGATAGAATCCACCTATTTTCAATGAAGTATGCTACATTCCCAATCCCTAAGAACACATGCACTAATGTCTAACGTCACATCAGATATGAACTCAAAGGTTTTTTAGATAAAAGAAGAATCATTTAGAAGGTACACTACCCTCCAAGACGACGACTAGATACCTAATGTACTATTGTAGACGTCTACTGGACATCTCAGGCTTCTCTGTTCTGTTACTCTACTAGACGTCTACCTGCAGTGTTGTGATGGACACTTGCATGTACAGGTCTGCTACTCATCTACCTGTAGACATTGAATCCTGGGTATTTGTGGACGTCTGTTAGTGGAGTTATTTGAACATTTAATAGAAATTAAATAAACACTGCAATTTTAGTAATGAGTTTTATTTGTGTGTTTTTTTTTCACTGACAGCTAGTGGTTACAACCATTTTTACTGAAATCTCTAAAAGGTCTCAGAAACTTGCACAAAAACAAAAATGCACGATGAGACCGCGACGCGATGAGTCATGGAATAGTCATTGGTCTAAACGGTGATGGACGGTAGAGCTCTGTGAGTCGCCGTCTATTGGATGGATTATGCAGATCTATAGCCGTAAAGGTGGAAATAGCCACGATGGAGATGTCTCATTGATGAGTTCATGTCCAGTGGATTCTTTGGAAGGTTTCAGACTTTTGGGATCAGAACTAAACAGTCAGCGGTTCTGGATAGTCTCAGATAGTCTCACCTCCACTCTACCTGTCGGTACCACCCATTATCTCGTTAAACTCCAGTCTCTTGTCTCTTGTAGGAGGTCGTCAGGACCGTCATCCAGGGAGGAGGGGTCAAACATTTGGTCACCATGGCAACCAGTGAGCATATGATCATGCAGAATGAAGCACTGGTGGCTCTGGGCCTAATAGCAGCTCTGGACTTGGGTATGTCTGTGTTCAACTTTTGTTCGGTAAATTGCTCCGCTATTGTTGCTTTTGAACAGAACCGTTTCTCTGTTTCCACACATTTGAGTTCTGCAGCAGCGGTTTTCTGTTAATCAAACTCTTCTAAGATGGAGCCGATCTAGTTTGCTGATGTCCGTCTGTTAATGCTACTATTGTGCTCTGGTTTCCAGTTGCAGCAGAGAAGGACTTTGTTGGAGCCAGCCTGGTGTCGGTTCTCCATAAACTGCTGTCCGACGAGAGGAGCGCGCCAGAGATTAAATATAACTCCATGATTCTCATCTGTGCCCTCATGGGTTCAGGTGACGGCTCTTTCTACCGTTTATTTTCACATTTAGAGGGTCTTTGAGCGTTTATTAGTAGAGACGGTTTTTGCACTTCTTTCATTGAGATGCTAACATGTTACTCCGGTTCTGACCTTAAACCAAAGCATCAGCTCACTGAAGCTACGTTACAGCTGCAACCATTAAAGCCTAGAAACGTGTTCATCGTAGTGAAGGGTCTATATCAGGCAAAGTCAACTTTATGAGCTTTGAGTGGATTATAATGTTTATTCCTCACTATAAACAATTTAATTTTATTTCTATGGCCCAATATTAATAGTCATCTCAATGGGTTTCATACCGATAACTGTGATAAACATGAATCATAAAGAACATAAAGTCATAGAATTCAATAGGTAAAGGTTAAACTAAACTGGACATCCCTACCTTTAGTCCCTCCTTCTAAGGAAAAGCAGGAACGTCGGGTGTCCACATGAAGGAGGGATGGTCCTTGAACCTGGATTATTGAGCAAAGACAGAAAGGTGGGCGTGTCTCCAGGAAAATGATGAGAGCGAGGAGAAAAGAGAGAAACATTCAGAGTTCGTGCTAATCCGAACACGAGATGACGTTCTCATCATTCCAGTGAATCCATGAATGTTCCTCTGGGGGTGGTGTCTGCATTTATCGCCGAATTTCACCACAAGATGAACCCGTTAACCATCAGCCGCCTCTGTGATGGGAGAAACGCCAGGGCTACTGCACCAACGCTTAATGTTGTTTGTTTTTGTGGGAGAAACGCAGACGCGCCTCTGAGGCCGGCTCGGATGGTGTCATGAAATGGGCGGAGCCTCCGAGATCGAGTCGTCTTATTTCTGGGTAGCCAAAGAGTCTGTGAAAATAACTAATATGAAATAAAAAATGGTTCTTTAGTTTGAAAAGGTCATATATGATCATATATACATACATAGTTTGGCTGAAAGGCTCTAGAGAAGCAGGATAGACCATTTAAAAGGCAGCCAGAGTGAAAGTTGAAGATGTTTTCTCTCAGAAATGAGAAACAAATTCTCCTGTTCTGTCATTTTCCATGGAAACACATCGTGAAGAAGCTTTTCTCCCTCGTTCTCTCCATGCAGAACCTCTCCACAAGGAGGTCCAGAGCCTGGCGTTCATCGACGTCGTGTCCAAGCTGAGGGCTCACGAAAACAAGACGGTGTCGCACCAGGCGTCGCTCACGGAGCAGCGGCTAACGGCCCAGAGCTAAATGACTGTCCTGCCCAAACCCCGCCCCCTCTCGCCCCAAAACACCCGCCTGTCCACCTGTTCACCCGACGCCTGTCAGTCGCTGCCCCCGTGCCCTGTCCTCACGTGCCAAGGTACCATACTGCCAGCCAGTCACCTCTGACCCCGAGTCTCCGCCCCGCCCCGCCCCGCCCCGCCCTCTAGGCTTAGACTGATGTGTACCACCGAATGACACTTCTTCATCTTTTCTAGTTTTACTTTATTTTTGTACGAGTCTCCACGGAAAACCCTAAATCTGTCAGCGTAAACGGCCTCTGAAACTGTTGTTGATTCTCACGGGACGTCCGATACTCTCCCTCTGAAAGCCATAAGAAGAGATTGATCCGGGTGGGCGGGGCAGCAGGTCCGTAAAGCCCGCTTCGCTCGCCGTGATTGGCAGCCGCTGATGCATCAGTCTAAACCTAGCCTGCAGCTTACCTTTGCATGCATCTCCTGCCGTCTGCAGCTCCGCCGGAGCTCCGGCGCCACCAACAGCCTGGCGCCATAGAGACATCACTCTTTTAAGACCACAGCTGTGACACTATCTGCCAGTAACCTACCAGTAACCATGTGGACAAAGAACCAAAAAAAGACAAAAAAATATTGATGTGACCCCCTTTCTTTTTCTAGCAGCATCCATGGCGTGACCAGTTGTGTCCCACGTAGACCGAGTAGAAGTTGACTAGAAACTGTGCATGTTTTCGTCCCGTTGAAGCTGTGACGTGTTCACTTCTCTGCACCCATGTCCTTATCGCCGCCCACACCTCCAGTCGTGTGCGCTCCCTTTTTGGCATTAGGACTTCCTTCTTCCACCCTCGTCCCAAAGACGTTCCCCTGATCCAGCAGCTGCGCTCTGAAGGTAGAGGCCTCGCAAATTCTCAGCCACTCTCTGACCGGAAACCCGGGATCAGACTCACCTGACCGGAAGAGTCCAGTTTGACACGACAGAATGTCCAATCTCCAACGGAACGTGTGCCTTTCGCCAACCCCGTTAGACGTGTGACCGCGGCAGAGACGCGGCGCTCTGGCCGTGGTCCTGGACGGCCTTTCCCCTTAACCGCGGTTCATCGGACTCACCTGAAAATCCTACTGTAGCGCTGCTGTGAGAGACGGGTTGAACACACCTGAGACACACCCACCGGGTCACGCTAACGCACAGACGGGTCTTCAGGAACTGAATTTAAGAAACGCATGTTCATGAAAACCTTCCACTGGAGCTCAGTGGAAGCTCTCAGACAGGAACCGATCTTTACTCTGACCATGACGGAGGTTTAGACCAGAAGATTCTAGTCTACCTGCATCACAAAGGCCACCAAGTCCTGAAGAGGAAGATTTGACTCTAAAAGGCCTCAGCGGAAGGGATTTGGTTTGTAGATTTCAGGTCAAGTACAACCTATCAAAGATGTTTTTCTAAGCATGTTGGATGAGCAGAAACACGTGTGACGGGTTTTTAAAGAACACGTCAGAACGGGTTGGTGTTGAAGGGCGAGCGTACTGATGCACAGCCTGTTCCCCGGTCTGGATCCCACATTCCTACGTATGAACGGTTATTTATCAGAGTCGTGGTCTACCGCAGACACGCGCCAGTGGAACTGTATGCATAGTAACTGCGTGAAATGCTATAAACGTAAATGTTTGTTATCAATGTCACAAGTTGTACATTTGGAGATCTCCGCAGATGAAATAAAACCATAGCTGGTGACGACGGCCTGTCTGGTTTCTCTTATGATGGGACATCTCTCCCTGTTGGTTATCCTCCATGGGCTTCGGCACGGTTCTGGGTCATCCACCTCACTGTAGCCCTTGTGCTATCCTATGGGGTCCAGATACCCCCCACCCCCTCCTCCAAGGTTCAGAGCACTGTCTAGTGGGTCTAGATGACCCACCTCCCAATGTTAAAGTGCCTAGGATAGCACAAGGGTTAATCCTTGGTGTCATAGGTTCTACAAGGTTCTGGAAACATTCCTCAGACTTTGGTCCATGTTGTCATGACAGCATCAGTTGCTGCAGATTTGTCTGCTGAACATCCATGATGCTGGTCTCCCGTTCCACCACATCCCAAAGGTTCTCTGTTGGGTTCTGGTGACTGTGGAGGCCGTTTGAGTCCAGAGAACTCACTGTCATATTCTAGAAACCAGTCTGAGATGATTCCAGCTTGATGACATGGAGCCTCATCCTGCTGGAAGTAGCATCAGAGGATGGAACACTGTGGTCAGAAAGGGATGGACACGGTCAGCATCAATACTCAGGTAGACTGTGGGGTTGGAACCATGATCAACTGGTGCTAAAGGGATCAAAGTGTGTCAAATATCCCAAACAGCATCAATATTTCTAAGAAAAACCCAAACCATCTCAGTGTTTGTGAAGGAATTTATTCCAAAACCAGAACAAGACAAACATGAGGGAAGCAAAGAGGTTCACATGTTTGGACAGTGATCGGCTAAATTAGTGCGACTGTCAGGAAATCACATTTACAAAAAATAGTATCACAAACCATTTGTCCCTTTTCACTTCCTGTACTTTAGACCGCTAAGGTCCGCTGGAAAAACCTGGTCTTCATGTAACAGTAACCTTCACAGGAACATTGGAAAGTCCATTCAGTAGTACGGATGTGCTTTCATTCACACAAAGTGAACAACAACTCTGGAGTCAAAGTGCCCGATTTGTTTCATTCAAGTGTTCAGAAGAGTCCAGTCCTAGAAACCTGGTCTGACCCGCCTCATCTGACCTGCATCCTTCCAACTTGACTGACGTCCTCAGAGGAAAGAAACACGACTTCTATGACAAACAGAACCACAGCCTGAAGCAGACTGACCCGCTTTGACCCAAATGTTCTCACTGATTCTGTTGGAGATCAGGGCAGAACTTTATCTTACAGCTCACTAAGATGCTTGAGGGAAAAAAGAACTGAAGACGGTTCTGTTCCTACATTAACCGCTGGACAGAACCTGCATGTTCAGACCGCCTGACCTTTACGCAGAACCGTCCAGCAGACGGACGAGGCGGGAATGATGGACGAGCAGGAGACAGATCTCTGCTGATGGGGGAAAATACTGAGACCTCAGCAGATATTTGCTGTACTCGGATACTCCTTCATGAAAAAACATTGTCAGTATTTCCAGGTCAGGTGGTCCACGCAGATGTTGCACTGATCTTCGCCGTTCTGGTCATCAGAGTTCATACTGCATCATGGAACCAACAATCCTCTTTTGCGTCTGTTGTGTTTTGTCCTTCAGTCGCGTCGATGAGCGGTGACACTTTTTCCTTTCAGTGTAAAAAACAAAGAGGAGCTGCCCGGATCCCCACAGACGGGCTGGAGGTGCTGTCAGAGGAAAGGACCAGTGGGACAATGGGGACGGTAACGGCGTTATGGAGCTGACGGTCTCCATGGCAACAGCACATCACTGTTCACTGGGCTAAATCCATTCTGCCCCCCCCAGTCCTGACTGCCAGACGACCCAAGTCACATCATAAAAAACAACAAAGACCAGAATAATGCTGTAAAAATACCAGTGTTCCACCCCCACCCCACCCCCCCAATCCTGGACCCTGAAGACCGGACCTCCACATCCACATCCAGGTCTTTACCGGCGGTTTGACTCCACACTGATCCAGAGGAACCGTGACGGTGACTAAAGGCGGTTCTGGCTCAGACGCAGACCGAGGAGCTTTCTGAGTGTTGATGGACGGAAAAACCCCTGAAGTGACCCCCACTCCCCGCCCCCACCCCGTCAGTCCGTGGTCGTGTCTGACCCTGAAGGACGACTTTCATCTTTGTTAAAATACTGATCTAATATCAAAAATGTATCCAAAGGTCTAATCTCTAAAGGTAGCAGTGAAAAGCAGAGCGTCTGCTGTCAGTAGTCTCACACAGTGTTCGTCTACACACATGTTAGTGGCTGGTCAGAGGTGCTGCTTCCAGTGGAAGGCCGCGGTGATTAGTGACGCTCCGTGGTCGCATCCAAACATGAGGCTGTCAAAAGAGAAAAACAGCCACGTTGAGTTCCACATCTTTACCTCAGTCCGGCAACGTAAAGACGGTTCACCTGTTCAAAGACGGACGCCGCCTCCGCTTTAGGTGAAGAAACTGAAAGAGAAGACAGAAAATAAAGTGAAAATCCAGAAGACGTCTGTCCTCCAGCGTCAGACCACGATCACAAACGGACAAAGACGGGACGTGGTGAATGCAGGGCGGACTCTGGAAGGAGCAGAGGATCCAGCAGACCCTGCATGCTGGGAGCTGCAACTGGATGCTTTCAGCACCACAACGGGTGCAGGGACTCAGACGGAGCATGCAAGGGGGGGGTCTAATCCAGAACTGGTCCTCCTGATCTGCCACCCTGCCTGTTTCCAGCTCCCTCTGCTCTGCGTTTGGCAGATTAGCTGACTCACATGTCAGTCTGACGGACTGAACACACCTGATCCAGGTAATCCGCAGCAGAGAGAGCTGGATCAGGCGTCTGAGAAGACGTCCACCAGGCTGTGTTTGACAAAACCTTTCTAAGTCACTGAAGGACTCAAAGTTTCTGCGGTTTATTGACAGGAAACCGTTTCTTGACTAGACAGACGCCTGAACGTCCTCGCCGTCTCCAAAAACAGACACAGAGCTCATCAGTTCAGAGTCTGAGGTTCTTTGTCAGAATCTTTTTTTAAGGAGAATAACAGCAACACATATCTGACACAATCCTAACTAAAGAACACATTCAGGTTGTGTTGTTGGTGTTGTGTGTTCGCTGTGTGTTTCCAGGAGCGTTCCACGTTTGTCTAGCAGATTTTTCCTGCATGAACCACTGATGTCTAACTTTTAGATCACGTATACGGCGCACAGATCACGTTCAGATGACATCATTGATGATGAATCACTGATGAATCTGACTCTTGGACTGAAACAAAGCATCAGGACTGAACGTGGTGGGAGCTGGCCGTGGTGCTGATGCAAATTTCTGCTCAATGCTCTGAATGTCAAAGCGTAAAAGTTCAATGGAGGTCATCTATGATTGACTCCTATCTCCCTTTAGCTTAGAGGTGTAGAAATAAAAGATATTATAAAGAAATAAAAAGATATTAGCTAGGCTGATGCTGAAGTATTACCAGGATGAGTAAAATGATGAACGATAATGTGAAAAGGTCAATCCTTTAGTCCAATTCATCCGTTTTGAAAACATGGATTAGAAAAGTCCTTTTTCCTGTTTACTGATCATTTTCATTTTTAGAAAAACTGACTTTTAAAATTTGAAATTATTTTGATTTCTATGAGAAAATATTCTTCAGTGTTTTCTCAGTTTAGGGTGATGCTAAAGTTCTGGATTTAAAGAACGAGACTGCAGCTGCAGTCAGGTTCTCCTGAACAGAAACGGTTGCTGGTTTCTGCTGGTGGTGGATAGAAACTAACTTCTCTGATCATCTCTGTGCAGCGTCTGCAGCATCTGGAGCATCTACAGGGTCTGCTGGATCTGCTGGATCTGCTGGATCTGCAGGGTCTGCTGGATCTACAGCATCTGCTGGATCTGCAGGGTCTGCAGCGTCTGCAGCATCTGCTGGATCTGCAGGGTCTGCAGCGTCTGCAGCATCTGCTGGATCTACAGGGTCTGCTGGATCTACAGGGTCTGCTGGATCTACAGGGTCTGCTGGATCTGCTCCGTCTGAGTTTCTTTAGTTTGTCAAAACAGTCTGCTTCTGTTTTTTGGACAAATGCAACTGCTTGACATTTTCTAGTAGATCTAGTTCACAGCACAACACCACACAAAGCTGTCCTTCAGAACCACACAAACCTCTAACCCACAGTCTACACACACACACACACACACACACACACACACACACACACACACACACACACCGTGTGTCTCATGAGTAGTAGGCTGATGATTTCTTGCAGGACTGCGGTGGGAGTCGGCGCATGGAGAGAGGGGGGGGCACCCTGATGAAGCATGGAGGAGGAAGAATGAGGATGAGGTGAGTGATGGTTCTGAACCCTTCAGTCCTCCGCCCCCCCGTCAGGGAGAGTCGGACACACAGCCGGTTTGGACCACAGCTGGTCTAATAAGCACGGCCTCCTAATAGCCTCTCTAGAACCTGCTGCACCCCATCAGGGTCACGGGGCCGCTAGCAACCGGGGGGGTTCACCCTGAACGGGTCACCAGCCTGTTGCAGGTCCACACAGTCACACCAACGGGCCGCTTAGAACCCCATGGAGCAGCTCCTTGGACTGTGGGAGGAGAACAAGAAGCTCCACCCACAAACCAGGAACTTCTCTCTGTGAGGCAAGAGTGCTGACCACTACACCCCCATCCACCCAAAACACCAAATACTGAAAGAGTGGGCGGGACGTTTCAGAAAGCTTCTCTAAAACCTGCAGATCCCAAATCATTCTGACAAGGGTCCCAATCCAACCGGACAAAGTCCTGGAAGCAGTTTGACCGTCTTTACATTTTTAGGAAACACTTATGAAAGTCATCACCGCGTTAGAATGCTTGAATATTTAAAAAATCCCAACAAACAGGAGCAGGGTGTAGCGTCCGACCAACGAACCGAACGAGGAGCATGTTTGACCCGACAGACAACGACTTTCAGGATCCAACCTCTGGATTTACTGCACCAACTAAGTGTTTCTCCATCCAACCATCCATCTATTCATCCATCCAACCATGCATCCATCCATCATCCATCCATCCATCATTCATTCATTCATCATCCATCCATGCATCCATCCGAATGTTGTGTTTTCATTGTGTCTTTTTCACTCGTAGTGTCATTGTTAGGCTGGCGCTCATGAAGGAAATATATAATTACTATCAGGAAGTATTTCCTGTTGGGAAACAGCTGATCTTCTGTTTTGTACTTTCTGGATCTGATGAGGGCAGACGGGTTTTGTGGGCGGAGCTGCTGCCCCACTCCCCCGACATGGTGGACGGTGTGACGGTTCCTTCAGTTTGTGGGTCAGACGGTCCACCGTCTGATGCCGCTTTACAATTTTCAGACGTTACTGAGAGGCGGATGAGCCTAGAAACCGTTGCTACATTAGTTCCAGCTACAAACACAGGCTGCATGCTGCCCTCTAGTGGAACACACAACCATGAATCCAGAATGAAGACGGGTTTCTCACCAGCTCGCCCTCACCGCTTCGATGTCACTCACTAAATTCTGAGCCAAACAGATCCCAAAAATCTGTGAAGGAAAAACACAAAGTCAGAACAGAAACGGCTCCACCTCCTTGACGTTCAGAAAGGTTCTGAAAGGACGGACCTGCAGGAGCGCCACTCCGATGAAGATCCCAGCCACCAGGGTCAGGTTGTCCTGGAGCCACTTCTCAAACTGCGGCACACAGCCTTTCACGTTGATGTAGTCCTTCTGCTCCGAGTCCTGAAAGCACAAACGTCCCGTTATCTGAGCTGGAGGGCAGAACTGGAGCCGCTCCTGGTGACTTCCTCTCTTCTCCAAGCTGACGCTTCAACGTAGAAACAGGAAGTGGTCAGACAGCAGCAGAGAGGACAGAGATCCACAGATTCCACCTTAACCAGGAACGATAGAGCATAAAAGCTTCCAGACTTCATCTTCAGGATAGTGTGGTGGGGTTTGGAAAACGCAGCAAACCAGGAGAGAGGGCGGAGCAGAAGTCACATGACCCAGAGGACTCACCGGTTTGGCTCGGATGTCGTACCCACACTGAGTGTTGATCACGTCCTCCTGGAGAGGAAGGACAACATGATTGGTTTAGAGGCCGCCACGCCCCAGCACAGGCGTACATCCATGTGTGTGTGGAGCGTCCTACCGCTGGGTCCTTGGTGCAGCAGGAAAACGGAACGCCACACTTTTCCCGGCTTGGATTCCCATCGGTGCAGTTGAAGTAAATGTTCAGGTTCCAGTCGTCGACTCCAAAAGCCCCACAGCACTCCCACTGGAGACATGAGGGGCAGTTACCACCCTGGACTGAAAGACACGCCTGTCCATCCATCCATCATCCATCCATCATCCATCCATCCATCCATTCATCCACCCATCCATCCATCCATCCATCATCCATCCATCCAACCATCCATCCATCCATCCATCCATCCCTCTATTCATCCATCCATCATCCATCCATCCATCCATCCATCCATCATCCATCCATCCATCCATCCATCCATCATCCATCCATCCATCCATCCATCCATCATCCATCCATCCATCATCCATCCATCCATCCATCCATCCATCCATCCATCATCCATCCATCCATCATCCATCCATCCATCCATCCTCTGACTTACATACTCCTGAGTGAAATCGATGAGGTTCTGCAGGTCGATGTCGTCTCTGTAAGCCCGGATGTTGTTGTTGATGAACAGGTTGAGCTGGTCCTTGATCCAGTCCTTGAAGACAAACGCCAGAACTCCAGTCGTCAGCTCCAGGAAGAAGATGATTCCTAGAAACACGGAGAACTGCCGAGCAGGAGGCAGAGCGGTCAGAGCGCCGGCAGCGTCTGGTCACGCCGCCGAGGCCAGAATTCAACGTACAAACTTCAGCAGGAAGGTGTTTTCCCGCAGAGCTCCGATGCAGCCGGCAAAGCCCAGGATGAACATGACCCCCCCAACCACCACGAAGAGCCAGACGGGGTCCAGACCCCCCAGGTCCGTGATGGACGAGATGTTGGACAGAACCCCCTGGAGGAGAGACGGAGCGCGCTCAGTGAGAGTGAAGGGGAGCAGCGGAGCCAAACGTCCCGACGGATCGTCTCCAACGTTCAGAACAATTTCACGTCCGTGTTCGGAGATTTTCTCCAAGAACACGGATGCAGTTTCCACAACACGACAGTCTGATTCACAAAAACACACACTGATTCACAAAAACACACACTGATTCACAGAAACACACACTCTGATTCGCAACTGTAAACGTATGCAAACGTGCACAATAAATATGGAAATGCACACGTTGGGTTTCACACACGCACACTAAATGTTTAACACAAATGCTCACACTGTTCCAGAAAAAACACAACAAATGTTTCAGAAAAACACAAAAAAAGTCACAATAAATGCTTCACAAACATCATTTTTAGCTACACTTGTAATCTGAACTCACAGATCATGTGACCTGCAGAAAGTACATTTACAAAAACGCTAACACGCCTGCTTTGCTGATGAGTTTGATTGACAGACTGATTAGCCAATAGTGACATTAGTTGAGCTGCTGCTTCAGGAGAGTCTCAGAATTCACCGCTGGGGTGTCTCTCACAAATGAGGGGGGGTTGTAAATGCACATTGTGCAGTTCACACGATCCGTGAGTTCATATCACAAGTGTAGCTAAAAATGATGTTTGTGAAGCATCTATTGTGCATTTGTGAAACACAGTGTGCATTTTCAAGTTTATATTGTTTATATTTATATTTGCATACATTTACATTTGTGAAGGAGGTTGTGTGTTTTTGTGAACCAGGTTGTGTGTTTCTGATCATTGAGACTGAATGAACTCCATAGAAAATGAGGACGATCCAACAACCATCAGAAAAAGACGATTTTCCATTTCATGGTTTCTGAGTCCAGAACCATCAGGACTGAGACCAGGACCATCGGGACTGAGTCCAGAACCATCGGGACTGAGACCAGAACCATCAGGACTGAGTCCAGACCCGTTTGACTCCCTTTTTCCCTTTCTGCACATAAACTGATGCTTCTTCACTAAAACACACACAGGTCTGCTTTCAGGAGGATTTAGACACACATTGATATGAAGACATTTGTGTTTCTTCATCACACAGTGATGTCACTTTGACGATAAAACGCTTTCTTCTCACCTTCTCACTCCAGGCCCAGAGTCCGATTCCCACCAAAGCCATGCCCAGCAGCTGCAAAACAACAGGAAACATGAGGTCTGGGTTCTTTGGACCTCCTGGTTCTGGAGGAGTCTCTGTCTATGTTGAACACAGCTTTAGGACCGGACTCACTCATCCTGTAGGACTCACACCAGAACCAGAACGTTTTGTTCCAATCAAAGTTGGAAGATTCCTGAATCATTCCCTGCCTCCAGTGTTGCCCCACTGGGGCATGAATGTCCCGGTGACGGTCAGAGGGGCCGTAGGCGCGGAGCCACGCCTCTGACGGTATGCCCCGGGTGATGGTAGCTACTGATGTAGCCACAGCTGCCCCCGGGGGCAGCTGTGGCTACATCAGTAGCTACCATCACCAAGTATGAATGAATGACGGACACACTGGATTCTTTTGCCCACGATCGACCCACATGTGACCCATGGACATAATGAGAACCTCTGGCTCGTATCACGGAAAATAGACTTTTTAAGATTTTCAGTGTTCTTGATTGTGATTGGCTGAATGATGATCTAAGTCAGTTAAACCTGTGGCTCCACAGAGCCTGGGGGTCCAAACGAGAAGATGTGTTTCTGGTCTTTAAGTAAAAAAAATCACAATAGTTGTAGTTACATGTACTTCTGGTTTATGAGAGGAAATGAAGAGTATCCCGTTGTAATCCCATTTTCATGAAGTAACTTATTTGTATTTACATTCATGAGGCTGAAAGACTGCAGGCTGGTTGGTCCTCACACCGTTCCACCTCACCGGATCTGGACCTCTGCTCCACAGCAGACTGCTATACTAGTACTAAAGTAATACTACAGTAGACTTTGAAGAGTACGACTCTCTGCTATGGGGGTCTGTTGGATGACGTCTGCAGGGCAACTACAGATCCAGCCTTCAGTTCTGCTGCAGGACCTTCCAGACGCTGGTTCCCAACATGAACCCAAACGGATCTCAGTGGATCACAGCAGCAACATAGGTTGCAGCTGCAGGTGCAGTTGCAGCTAAATAGGTTGCAGCAACCTATTTTGCAGCAGCTGCTTCCACAATGGCCGCTAGTGCTCTCTCTCTCTCTCTCCCCGCAGCACCTGCTCCCCCGCACGGTAAACATGACGTCATGTCACATAGTGTCCAAATCTGCGGGGCAGATCTCCCCCCTGACACGCACGCGCGCGCGCTGGATGAGAGGCGCGCGCAGCTTACAGTGGTTCTCAGCTCAAAGCCGATTAGCTCGCCGGTAGCAGAGAGTCCGGACAGACCTGACCGGAACCGATGACGGTCCGGTGAGGAGGAGGAGGGTTCGGGCCTCCCGTGTCTGTCGGGACCAACCAGCCCAATCGAACCAAAGAGAACAAGCGTCTGACCCAGAAGAGGATGTTGAAGCCGAAGATGAAGTACTTGATGCAGCAGCTGACTTCGTGGCCTCCTTTGTACTGATTCCCCGACATGTTGGAGCATCGTCCGCCGCCGCCGCCACCACAAGAGCCGGCCTGCTAGTTAGAGGCGGGACGGAACCGGGTCGGCGCTCCGGGGGTCCATCGTCGTCGTCCGCTCCGGTTCTTCTTCCTCCAAGAGCCGCTCAGACTCACTGGAACAAACCCGCTTTAACGAACAATGAGCCTCCGTTATTCCAGGCGAGTCGCGCCTGTGAAGGGCGGGAACAGTCACGCAGATCCGATCCGAGGATTGGCTGAAAGGAGGCTTGATGGACAGCCGCGACAGCCAATCACAGCCGAGGACGGCCCAACCACTTCCGGTGTCAACTATTGCTCTCTATCTTTTTAAATTATTTTGAAATATGATTATTAAAAACTGTCGCAGACACATCCACACATTGATCTCCACAAAAATAAAAACCACATGTATACCTATATAAAAATGATATAATCTTTCAGCATAAATAAGGAGTGTTACTCCGGGCGAGTAACAATCTGGACTCCAGATCCCTCACTATCCTGTAGCAGATGTTCAAATGTCATCAATAGAAGGATTGGAGTTGTAAATACATTTCAATGAGGATAAATATAGTCTGACTTCAGTCTTAAATAAGGAAAATTCTGTCCATCTTGTTCCCTTTTTTTTCAAGAATATATTTTCCCCAAATCAGGAGGAACTATTGTTCTCAATCACTCCATCATCGATTGAAAACATACTAACAGCATCCATCCATCTTCTCCACCTCCTTTGACCCTTTCAGGGTCAGGGGGTTGCTGGAGCCTGTCCTAGTCACTGTTGGGGAAGGTGGGGGACACTCTGGACGGGTCACCGTCTGTCACAGGGCCCAATCCCACTCACACACAGGAACTATGCCAGTGTCAAGTCAACATTTTAAGCTTTTCAGTGGACTATGTTTATTTCTCACTATAAACATCCCCAAAGTGGTATTTTGATCTGAGTATTCCTCTAAAAACCTGCTCTCTGAGCACCAGACCCTCCCAGCAACAACGGGTTCTTACATTGTGACATCACAAAGTGAGGAACCGCCCCTTCCAGGAAGAGTCTGCACTGCCAGCCCCGCCCCCAGGCTAACACACACGCCCACTTTCCCAGTGGAGCTAGCGGTTAAACTACTTTCATTTTCTATGAACAACATAAACGTCCATCTTTGCAAAAGTTCACATGTTTGTTTTTTGGGAGAAACGAAGACTCTAGGATGCTGAGGCCGCCTCTAGGAGGAGACACCCACAAAGGCGGAGCCTCAGAGATCGAGTCGTCTTCCTTTCTGTTAAAAAAATGAACTGCAAAAATAACTAATTTTTAAAAAAAATCGTTCTTTAGTGGGCTAAAGATCATAAATGATGATATTTATGGAAATATTTTATTTTAAAAGGCTTAAGAAAAGCAGGATATAGAACCTTTAACCCTTGTGCTATCTTGGATGACCCCACCCTTACATTGACATGTTCTCCCTACCATGACAAAGGTGGATAAAGGTGGAAACATTTCATGGAATCCATTGAACCAGTGAATATCACAAAAAATTGGAAAAAAAAGGTTCAGAGCTCTGTCTAGTGAATCTAGATGACCCAACTCCCAACGGTACAGTGCCTAGGATAGAACAAGGGTTACGGAGCCAATTATATCTTTGGACCGGGGGAGAACCAACCGTGCACAGGGAGAACATGCAAACTCAACACAGCACGCACAGTTGTAGTTATGAAGTGAGAGTGTTAACCACTGCTCCACCGTGCCGCTCTCAGTAGTTCGCAAACAAACAAAATGATCGTCAATCAGAAGAAAAAGCGAGGCAGTTGCACAACTACGACAGCCAGGGAACCACCTACAGCTGCGACCACGGATTGGTCTTTTCAGCCTCCAACGACGCCGTCCCAGACAATCCATGTTCCAAGACGAGAGCTAGAATACGTCATCCCTGGTCAACACTGACTGACGGAGGCCAACATATTCAAGATCCCTACAATAAAAATGTGGTAAAACGTTCTCATTGACTAGATCGGTTTAAGCTCTTTGATGAATCCCTCACAACTTTAATCTTTTTATTTCTATTTGATTTCATTTTTCATGTGAGAGTCAAGCTTGTTGATTTGTTTTGTGCTCCTCTGCTGTTGTTTAGATGCTTTCGTTGGAATATCTCTGTGCGATTTAGTAAAAAAGAACTTAGATAGTGAATATTATCTGCTAAAACCTTTTCCCACTTTCTTGTGCTCTGATAATTAGAATAAAAAAAGTCTAAGTCTATGTTTTTTAGACACTCATCCTCCTATTTTTTTTAAAGTTTTCCAGAACTCATTGCTACCTTTCTGTAGCGCCACCTGACATCGCCTCCCTTCTTCCCCGAGCGCCGGTCCCCAACCATGATGGCAGCCGTCGGCGCCGGGTCCTTCACCCCACCCAGAGAGTGGAGAGGTGCTGCCTGCTCCATACGTGACCCCTATGAACAGTAGAATCTGTCCTATGCAAGAGACCCTCAGCTATCTGTGGGTGACACGGTGGTGCAGCTTTTAAAGCCACTATTTTGGGGGCTTTGGCTGCCTCACTCCACCTGCTCTGTAACCACGTTTGGAGGATTTAGAGTGTGATTTCAGACAGAACATTTATTTATTCATGCTGTTAGTTCTCATTTACTTTTCATTAATGTCACATACATTAAGCTTAGGCTCAAAAAAATTATATTTTTAACAAACAAAAGCAGTAACCTCAGTTTTATAAGAACGGGTAAAAAATGAGAGACGAGGAATAAATTCTACTTTTGGTTATAAAAAAAACAATGTCTGAACGACTTATCTCCAGAATATTTCTGTAAGGAGGAAACTCAAAAAAGTTTTCTTTAAAACAAACAAGTCACGAACTTCAGTGATTTTTACAAATTTACCAACACAAAATCCCATTTACTTCCATGTTAGAATGAGACTTATCCTGTTTGAGTTGTTCTGGAACGTAATTTCCCTCTGGAGTAATAAAGTATCATTCATTTGTTCGTTCATTCATTCATTCAGAGTTGACTGACTGATATAGAAATTTCAAGTTCCAATCTCTACAAAGTCTATGCATTGTGTGTGTGTGT
This sequence comes from Oryzias curvinotus, assembly GCA_023969325.1. Lineage (NCBI taxonomy): Eukaryota > Metazoa > Chordata > Actinopteri > Beloniformes > Adrianichthyidae > Oryzias > Oryzias curvinotus. The sequence continues at coordinate 202,268 of JALJSC010000253.1, read as the reverse complement.
GTGTGTGTGTGTGTGTGTGTGTGTGTGTGTGTGTGTGTGATGCTGTGACAGAGTAAAATCCGGTGATGCAGTTAGCACATCAACCACCAGAGGACACTGCTGTCTAATAAAGATGCCACATCTATCCATCTTCCAGGGTCACAGGGATGCGTAACCCTTGTGCTATCCTATGGGGTCCAGATGACCCCCCCCCCTTCCATTGATGTGTTCTCCTACCATGACAAAGGTGGATAAAGGTGGAGAGGATTTCATGTAATCCATGGACACCAGTGAAGATCACAAATCATTGAAGAACAAAGGTTCAGAGCTCTGTCTAGTGGGTCTAGATGACCCCACTCCCAATGTTAAAGTGCCTAGGATAGAACAAGAGTTAAACCATCCCAGCTGGACAAAGGTGGAGTAGTCTACACCCCCGACAGTTCTCCAGTCCATCCCAAAGCCTCACAGAGACAGACAATCACACACACTCACAACTGAAGGACACTTGAGAGTCACCATTTAACCTTCAAACCCATAAACCCATGCATGTCTATGGACTGTGGAAGGAAGAGAGTCAGAAGAATAGCATCTATGAACAACACGTCCAACCTGGAGGCAGATGGACTACAGCAGCAGAAGACCACAGCGGGTACCACTGCTAAGAACAGGAAACTGAGGCTACAGTTCACACAGACTCACCAAAACTGGACCATAGAAGATGGAAGAACGTTGTCTGGTCTGATGAGTCTCCATTTCTGCTGAACCATTCAGATGGTAGGGTCAGAGTTCAGTCTCAACAACATGAAAGCATGGATCCATCCTGCCTTGTATCAACGGTTCAGGATGGAGGTGTCATGGTGTTGGGGATATTTTCTTGGCACACTTTGGTCAACTTAGTACCAGTTGAGCATGGTTCCAACCCCACAGTCTACCTGAGTATTGATGCTGACCGTGTCCATCCCTTTCTGACCACAGTGTTCCATCTTCTGATGCTGCTTCCAGCAGGATGAGGCTCCATGTCATCAAGCTGGAATCATCTCAGACTGGTTTCTAGAACATGACAATGAGTTCTCTGGACTCAAACGGCCTCCACAGTCACCAGAACCCAGTAGAGAACCTTTGGGATGTGGTGGAACGGGAGACCAGCATCATGGATGTTCAGCAGACAAATCTGCAGCAACTAAGGCAGGGGTGTCAAACAGATGGGTCAATCCGGCCCAGTCATGAGGGGGAGTAATTATAATGATAATTTAAAAAATGCATGTTTCTAGTCCATTCCTGTGGCGAGTAATGATCTTTTAAAGAAATAACTGAAAATGCCACCAATTCGAGCGAAGGAAAAGCAAAACAGCTGAAACAGTTTATCTGTGCACCTGCCAAAAGTGAAACCTAACAGCTCTCTGTCTGGGTGAGATGCAGTTTGGTTCCCTTAGCCTCACTGCTGTTATGTTGGTATTAGAATGATCAGTGGAGACGCAATAAAGAATAAAATATTAAAGGTTGAAGTGAAGTCCTGAGCTTTCAGGAAAATGGACAGTTTTATTTGTTCACAGAGCTGAATGCAAACCTCCATGTTTGGTATCATCATCAGGTCTGAGTGCTGACAGAATATAACATTCAGCACCACTAAGAGACTCACCATGAAGAAAAGTTTCATCATCTGCAGTAAAGAAAAGAGAAGATTTACCAACTGTTATCTGAAGAACAACCGTCTGCATTTACTGCAGCCGTCCGTCAGTGACGTCAGTGATGGAGCAGTGACTGACACCTGATTGCAGACAAGTTGGAGCAAACATCCAAACCATTTTCAGATGCTGAACTGATGGAAAATGCTGAAGGCTGCAGACGTCTGGTTCCCAAAAAGCAGTCGACCTTTTCCAACATGAGTCTGTCCAGGATTACGATCAAATCCAACATCTCTGAGGAGACTTGGAACCAAATGAAGGAATCCAGTCATTTATTGCATTTTCAGTCACTATTGATGAAAACACCTACATCACAGCTGTGCATATTTATTTTAGCTGTTAAAGAGACGTCACAGCAGAGTTTCTGGAGTTGATGGACACAACAACTGATGACACAGTCATCTCTCTAGTTACTTTGCTGGACTATGTTGAAGGGAACTGGTCACATGATGTCAGTCTGGTCACTGATGGCGTCCCATCAAAGAGAAGAAGGCAGGTGATGGCACAAAGTTCAGGCAGAAACCAGGAAAAGATTCTTGGACATTTCATTGTGTTTTGTTCACTTGAATGACAGTAAATGTGTTTCTGCTCAGAATCTGAATCCTGATATTGATGGACGGGTGATGTTTCAGGAGAGAAAGGAGGTTAACTCCACATTCTTAAGTTCACAAATGTTTGCTAGTTTAATTTCATTAAATTTTTCATTTATTTGCACATTTACATTTTAGGCAGGTGTTTTATGTTTTTCTGTAGCCCCTCTTGAGTTTATTATCAGGATCGCTTCAGTGTCTAATATAAAATATTCAGTCTATAAAAAATTGAATAAACTTATTTTTTTAAGTGAAATGTATTTTATTGTACATCCATTGTCCTCTGTGAATGAATGTGTCATAATAAGTGATTAGGCTACCAAAAAAAAAAAACAAAGCTGTCATGACAACATGGACCAAAGTCTGAGGAATGTTTCCAGAACCTTGTTGAATCTATGACACCAAGGATTAAGGCGGTTCTGAAGGTAAAAACCCGGTTGGTCCAACCCGGTTCTAGCAACGTGGACCTGATAAAGTAGCTGGTGAGTCTTAGTACACTATCTATACATACTCAGGAAATGGTGTTTTTTAAAGAAAAATTATATTTTAGAGATATGAAAATGAATGATCTTTTCTACTTTTATTAAAGTCTTAAAACATGAAAAAGACATTTTCACTCATAAAAAGCTGTAGCTGTAAATCACTACACAACATCTAACCTTTAAGTGAAATCCTTTAAGAAGCAGAAACATGATTGGAGAAGAAAAGAGCTTCACTGTCAGTCAAAGTGGAAAGGGAGAGTCTGGTAGCAGACCAGTAAGGGTTCTCTAAGGGAGCTTCCATCCAGATGGTACAGACGCCGTGTCAGAGCCTCGTGGAGGACCAGACTCCCACTCTCATCAGTGTAGCGGAGCTGGAAACCCACCAGCTCCAGGGGCTTCCCAGCCAGGACAGCTGACACGTCAAACACATCATACCCAGAGGAGGGTCTCTGGTCCAGGACCAGCTGTCTTTCCTCCAAGGCGGGGCCTTCCTTCACATGTTCCTGTGGACCAACGGTGCTGTGTAGGGCGACCGTCAAGCTGAGAGGAGCAGGATGGAGGGTTTTCCTGAAGAGAACCAGTTCTGCTCCCAGCATGAGGGGGTCCAGGCTGCTGACGTTAAACCAGATCCATCCCTGAGGAGCTTGACCTGAACCTGTGGAACCCCAAACCATCACCTCTACAATCAGTGCTTTCAGTCTGTTGATGGGGACGTCTTTTTGGTCCTACATCAACTGACAGCAAAGACACAAAGCTCCATGACTCCTAACAAGCTGTAGCAAACAGAAACCTGCTGTCTTTGGTTCAATGGTGTTAAGGATCTCAAACTGCAATGCTTGTGTCGTTTATCCACTAAAATACAGGAGTGTAGTTACAAAGACACAAACTCAAACTGAGAGAAACACGTTTGGAAAGGTCAAAGTTGAAATGTTTACCATCAGAACTGTGAAAACTCTGCATCAGGATCCCTTCTGGCCTTTCAAAGTCTGGAGCTTCCAGTGAGTTCAGACGCTGATGGATCCTCCTCATGTATGGATGAACTTTAGCTGGACTGCTGGCTGAAACCTGATTGATGTGCAGCATCTCCAGAATGGCCTTGTTCACCTCTCGGTCCTCCTCTGCGTCTCTGTGTTGTTCCATCAGCACCAAGCCGCTCACGGAGCAGGCCAGGAGGAGGAGAGCCCTCAGTCCCAGAGATTCCCAGAATCCTCCTGGGCTCATTTTGCACTGAAAAGGATTTCTCCAACCTGCTTCCAGGAGCCTGAGTCTGGTCTTTGCTTGAACTCCACTTCAGCCTGTTGGCGTTCTCCTGGAGCCTTCTGGTCACTAATGGATGAACCCCATGGGGGGGCTGTCAGGAATCCGTGACCCCGCCCCTTCTGAAGCAGAGGAATGTCACCTCTGCCACAAACACTGCTGTGCAGCTCTGAACAGGAACTCATTTGCTGCACTGGAATAGCTTTTTGAAAACCTCCACTAGTTTGGATTAGAAATTCTTCACTTTCTAAGTGTGAACCTGACCGTCCATCAGTTCTGAGGAAAAACTCACATCCTCTTTCAATTCTTAGATGTTGGAGGAAAAGAAAATCATCAAATAACAGAATGGAGTTATTTTCTGTACAAAAAAGGAAAAATGTCATTATTTTACCCCCCCCCTTACTCTTTCTCCCTCCTTCTGTCCAGTTTAAACCTTAAAGAGAAAACACAATATAATAAAACAATCATCAACATCTTCAGCTTGAAAAGCAAACAGGTTGATAAAATAGTGTCCGTGTCTAAATCAGGGAGGCTGCAGCAGCAGAAAGACACAGAAAAAGCTGTCGGGGAATCAAACAGCAGCAAACTAGATCAACTGTCCATTTTCAGAGTTTGATCTGAGCAGGACACAGAAAATGTTGGAATGACAAAGACAGACACAACATGTCAACACAAACACGGACCAGGGGGGTGTTCCAGAAAGCAGGTTCTGCTAGCTCCCACGGTAAGTTTGAGGCTAAGGAAGTGGATAACCTCAGCTTTCAGTTCCAGAAATGGAGGTATGTTTCAGGGTATGTCAGGTTGCCGTAGCAACTCATGCTTTGAACACAACCTGGTCTGGAGCAGGTTTAGTTGAAGGTTAGTTTGTTTTGAGAGAGGTGCAGCAGCATGGCGTGTCCATTTGAAGATGATTTAGTGGATGAAGAAGCTCAGATAATACTTTTTCCACCGTGAGAGGCTGATAAGACCATATATGGATGTTTAAAGAGAAACTTTTTACTTTGATCTAACTTCATTATTTGCTTCAGTTCAGATAAATCTTTTTTTTAGTTCAGTCATCTTAAAAATAACACGTAGTTATCAGACAGTTATTTTACTTTCATTCACACTAATTCAGTTCAGTAGGTGTAACTATTAAGTAGACAGACTTCATCCAGAGTTCAGGGTTAAAGTCAGGGTAGTTTAAACCTCCTTTCTGGAATATCCCCCCCCCCCCCCATCACTCAACAAGAACAAAATAAAAACAGAAACACCCCACTCACACACATACACACACTGTGACAACAAAAGCAAAAAACAAACTGACACGTTTTCTTGTTTTGTTTATGGTTTTCACTCTGTGATTTTGTGCAGGTCTGCTGTGGCTTCTTCCTCTTGCTCCGCCCACTCTCCTGTGCTTCCTGCTGGAGTCCACAGCTGGCCCTTGTTAGTTCATTGGGTTGTCTGTCTATTTAAGCCACCTTGTTTTGTATCTCTTTGTTGGAGCGTTTTGTATTCTACACCTTGGTTTTGTTCTACTGTTAGTAAACAGTCTTCAAACTTGGCCTTTGTATCCAGTATTACTCTGCATCTGGGTTCTTGAGCTGTAAACCGTAACATTACGCTCCAACCAACATGACAGACCCAGCAGTTTTCTCAGGCTTGTGATGTCCTGTTGCCTCCAGCAGATGGAGCCATTCCACCCGATGGCGGGATTGCCTCACTTGTCCAGGACTTGCATGGCTGCATGTCTGAACTGCTGGAGCTTCATGGTCGTATGACATGTCTGGAGCAGCCTTCACCTTCACCCCGACAGATAAGACTTGGTTCTCCTGAACTTTTTGATGGGACGGCTGAAGATTGCCAGCCCTTTCTTGTTTCGTGTCGGCTTCAGTTTGATTTCAACCCCAGTGAGTTTCCATCCGAAAAGAGCAAAGTAGCCTATGCCCTAAGTTTTTTGACGGGAAGAGCAAAACGATGGGGTTTGGCTGAGTGGGATCGGGCGGCGCCCCATTGCTGTTCCTTCAGTGCTTTTTCCACTCAGCTTTTGATGGTTTTTGACCCCTCCAAGTCTCACCGAACATCTGCTTCTCAACTCCTCCGGCTGACCCAGGGGTCCAGCACTGTTTCCGATTATGCAGTAGAGTTTCGCATACTTGCTGCCAGCACTTTGGCCTAACGAGGTGCTTGTGGATGTGTTCCACCAAGGACTTTCTAGCTCCTTAAAGGATGAGCTAGCAGCGAGGGAGGTTCCTGAAGATTTGGAGGCCCTGATTGATCTCGTGACTCGGATCGACCGACGCATGAGAGAGAGCCCTGGAACGGATCGTTCCTGGCCCTACGACACATCACCAACATCAGCGACCAACACCACCTGTTCCTACCCATCGTATTCCAGATGACCGGGCTCCGTCCTCGGAGACTCCTCCGGAACCCCTGCAGGCAGTCTTGGGGCAGCTATCTCCAATGGAACAACAGAGATGCACGAGAGGTGGCTTGTGTCTTTACTGCGGGAGACCCAGCTGCTACGTCAGAAGCTGTTGGGCAAAACACCAGGGCTCATCAGTGAGAGGGCAACTGGTGAGCCGCGTTTCTGTTTTCTCCGCCCTCTCGGCCTCCAATGACGATTCTGGTGGCTTGTGATCTGCGGTTGGGTGAGTTTGAGACTCTTATTGACTCTGGTTCTGATGGAGACTTGATATCTCAAGAGGTGGTGGACAGGCTGAGGATACCCATAGAGCCCCTGCCTGCTGCCCTGTTCATCAATGCCATCAATGGAGCACTCATTCAGAGTGTCTGCTCGCACCATCCCTGTTAAAGTGACAGTCTCTGGAAATCATAATGAACTGATGTCTTTTTTTGTTGTTGAGTCAATGAAGCCCCCTGTCATGTTGGGCTATCCATGGCTTTGCCGACATATCCCTCACATAGACTGGGTTTCTGGTAGAATTTTGTCTTGGAGTCCATTCTGTTTGTTGAACTGTTTGAATGCTGCTACATTACGTTCTTCTGTCCAGAACACACCTGCTCCAGAACCTCCTGACCATGGCAAGGTTCCTTCTGTTTACCATGACTTAGGTGATGTGTTCTGTAAGACTCGGGCCAAGTCCCTTCCCCCACACCGTCCCTATGATTGCTCTGTGGACCTGCTCCCAGGAACTCAACCACCCAAAGGTCATCTGTACCCCTTGAGCCCTCCAGAGCGTAAAGCGATGGACCAATATCTTCAGGAGAGCCTTCAGGCAGGAATCATTCGCCCTTCCTCCTCCCCAGCAGGAGCAGGTTTTTTCTTTGTTGGCAAACGTGATGATGGTTTGCGTCCCTGCATCGACTACAGAGGACTGAACAGCATCACAGTTCGCAATACTTACCCTCTACCCCTGCTAAGTACTGCTTTTGATTTATTGAAGTGGGCTAACATCTTCACCAAGCTGGATCTCCGCAGTGCCTACCACTTGGTGCGGATACAAGAGGGGGATGAGTGGAAAACGGCTTTCAACACTCCCAGTGGACATTTTGAATACTTGGTTATGCCTTTTGGGCTAACTAATGCCCCAGCTGTGTTTCAGTGTCTCATAAATGATGTTCTCGGGGACATGATCAATAGGTTTGTTTTTGTTTACCTCGAAGACATTCTGATCTTCTCCCCAGACTCTGAGACTCATGTGCAGCATGTGAGAGCAGTTCTTCAACGGCTTCTGGAGAATCAGCTCTACTGCAAGGCCGAGAAATGTGAGTTTCACACCACCAAGACAATATTTCTTGGTCATGTGATATCTCCAAGGTCAAATCTCCAAGATGTCTGTCTCCCTGACAGATCTCCAAGGTCAAAGCTGTCTTGGATTGGCCCGAACCAACGGGAAGGAGACAGCTCCAATGCTTCCTTGGTTTTGCAAATTTCTATAGACGCTTCATCAGGAACTTTAGTGCCATTGCTGCCCCACTCCACAAACTAACGTCACAAAAGGTATGCTTCCTGTGGGATAATGATGCCAGCAAAGCATTTTCAGAGCTCAAACGACGTTTCTCTGTGGCTCCCATTCTGGTTCAGCCTGACACCTCCAAACAGTTTGTTGTGGAGGTGGATGGGTCTGACACAGGGGTGGGTGCGGTGTTGTCCCAGAGGGCATCTGATAGTTAGTTGCATCCCTGCGCGTACTTCTCCTGCAAGCTCACTCCTGCAGAGAGAAATTACGACATAGGGAACAGGGAGCTCCTCGCTGTTAAATTGGCTCTTGCAGAGTGGCGTCATTGGTTGGAGGGAGCTGAACACCCATTTCTCGTGTGGACAGATCACAAGAACCTGGAATATATAAGAACCGCCAAGAGACTTAACTCTTGCCAGGCTCGATGGGCTTTGTTTTTTGACCGTTTCAGGTTTTCCCTGTCCTATCGGCCAGGAAGCAAGAAACCAGATGCTCTGTCCCGGCAGCACCAGAGGGAGAGCGACTCTATGGTTTCAGATAAAGAGTGTACCATCCTTCCTCAAAACATGGTGCTAGCTACAACAAGGTGGGCCCTAGAGCGGAGGGTTAAAGCCTCTGTTTCTGATGACTCTGTAGTTCCATCTGGTTGCCCAACCCATTGTTTGTTTGTTCCCTCAAGTCTCCGATCACAAGTTATCAAATGGGGACATTGCTCTCGTTTGGCCTGCCTTCCTGGTGTCACTCGAACGATTTTCTTAGTTGGACAGCGATTCTGGTGGCCCACGATGACCTCTGACATCAGAGCATTTGTCTCCTCGTACCCTGCATGCGCTAGTGCCAAGGTACCCCGAAGACCTCCTGCTGGCCTCTTACAGCCTCTCCCAGTGCCCTCCAGGCCTTGGTCCCATATCGCTGTAGATTTTATCACAGGACTTCCAAACTCCAGAGGTTTTTCTGTAATTTTGACCATAGTTGACATGTTCTCTAAGTTGGCCCATGCAGTCCCTCTACAAAAACTACCCACTGCCAAAGAATTGGCAGAAGTGATGTCCAGAAACGTGTTTCGACTGCATGGTCTCCCTGCTAACATTGTTTCAGATAGAGGACCTCAGTTCGTGGCAGAGTTCTGGAAAGAGTTCTGCAAGCTGTTGGGGATCACTCTTAGTTTGAGTTCTGGATTCCATCCACAAACCAATGGCCAGGTAGAGCGTTATAATCAAGATCTGGAGACCACCCTGTGTGCCATGTGTGCCAAGAGCCCTGGCACATGGGCCAGGCAACTTCCATGGGCTGAGTATGCCCACAACTCCTTAGTCAACAACTCTGGCTTCTCCCCGTTCCAGGCAGCCTATGGATATCAACCCCCGCTTTTCCCACATCAGGAAGAAGTGGCATCTACATCTGGTCCGGCTGCCTTTGTGAGACGCTGCCAGCGTACTTGGAGGAGGTTTAGAGCCAGTTTGCTGAGGAACCAGGAGCGGTTCACTGCTGTGGCCAACCGTCGCCGGTCCGCGGCTCCTGCGTACAAGGTGAGAGATAAGGTGTGGCTTTCCTCCTCAGACATACCCCTGAAAGGAGGTTCCAGAAGGTCCATCCGGTATTCCATGTCAGCAAGTTGAAGCCAGTGAGGGAGAGCTGTCTTCAGACCACTGATTTGGAACCACCCCCACCACGTTACATAGATGGTGGTCCTGTCTATTCGATCAACCAGCTTCTTGGCTCCCGAAGACGGGGGCGGGGCATTCAATACCTGGTTGACTGGGTGGGTTACGGACCTGAGCACCGTCAGTGGGTGCCTGCGAGACATAAAATGGACGAGAACGTCATCGCCCGGTTTCATCGGGACAATCCCACCCAGCCTTGCAGTCCGTCTGGTAGCCGGACATTGGGGAAGGGGTAACACAAACACCCTGTGACAGACTGGTGACCTGTCCAGGTTGTCCCCCGCCTTCACCCACAAGTGGCTGGGATAGGCTCCAGCATCCCCGTGACCCCGATAGGGACAAAGGGAAGAAGATGAATGAATGAATAACAAGTGAACTTCCACCTGAGGACCAGTCAGTCACTGTTGCTGGTATCTAGGGGGGGGGGGTAAATGTTCACCAGTCCCACCAGGCCTCCAAGTCCCAGGAGCGTCTGCACAGCCACGTGATCAGCTGCTAGCAGTGTTGGCAGATTGGGCGGTTCTGGTTCTAAACTTGGGGGTAAAATGGCTTTGGGGCGAGTAGGCATAGTTTAGGTGGTTTTAGGGTCGGTTCCGCGTTTTGTTTTTTCTCATGAAAATACTGGACAAAGTTAGCTGGATGGCTGTTGGAGCGCCTTTTGACCAATGACCAGATCCAGGTGTTTTCTTGTTCCTCCTGATCCTTCTGTGTGGATGTGGCATCAAGGGAGGGCGGAGAGGAGACGCTGCAGTTCAACGGCTGACCCGTGGGATCGGTGGAGCAGATGAGAGGGACCCGTGAAAAACCTGGAAATCCTCCAACAACGGCCACCAAACCCGTCCTCAGCAGCAGCGGGTTCCTCACCAACGATTCGATCAGAGCAGGACATCACTGGCAGGAACAGGGAGAGATGCGCTTGTTCCACTTCACCTCTTCCAGTCTCAGATTCACTGTGGGACGAGGGATTGCTACAGCATTTCATGGCTGACATAAAGTGAAAGGACGTAAAGACAACTGAGCGGGCGTATTCAGGAACAGAGTGAGGAACAGGCGTCAGTTGTCTTTACAGCCTTTCCCTTTATGGCAGCCATGAAACTCCATAGATAGTGAAAACCACTGCTCTGCTGTGGAGTGATGTTCATGCCACCACGATGCACACAAAACTTTCTAAGTTGCAAATTAAAATATTAAATACCTATTTGTTTTACTTTTGTTATTGCTTGCAATTTTTTTCCCAAAATATATATATTTTTTTGCTTTAAACAAATTTTTTATTTGCAAAATAATTTTTTTTGCATGCATTGTGCGTCATCTCTCTTTTTTCCTATCTTTGATTTTGCTGCCATAAGCTTCAGTTTAGCGTGACAAAGCTGCCATCAAACAGCTGCTGATTGGTCCAGATTCTAACCAATCAGGTGTCTCTGTCTCATATTGAAGCTGCTTGGAGGCAGACATGGACTTTGGACTTTGTGTCGGTTCTGTTGGATCAGGATTCTGCAGTTTTCAACCATTCTGGCCCGTTTCTCTCAGAGTAAAACCCAGAAGGAGCAGCAAAGCAGCTGAAATAAAATCAGAGTTTAGTGTTTATTCATGTCAGTGAAGTGACCAACGTGTTTAAAATGTCTGCAGCAGAAAAAAACCGTCCGAGCTCCGACTCCGTCTAGCTGGAAGTAACATTGAATGAAATCATGGCGCTCAGACACACGTCTGTTCACTCCACAGGTCTCTTTATTAGAAGTCTGGCACAGAGGAACACAGGCCTACAGTCCCACTACTGTAACTGCAATCGTAAATGCACGAACACAGAACACAGCATGGGCTGATACATTACAATAACATTTGTATCTGAACTATTGTTTTATTTTATCAATAAATGTTGAAATATATGAATTTTCAGAGCATCCTAAGCTAAATGTTGTTTTTGGCATTAGCCTAAAGAATCAGGAGGTTTTTATTGTCACATGATCAGAAACCACTTTTCTCTGAAGAACAGAGACATGAAATAGCGACTTGTCGCATTTCGGGCGACACTCTGCAGAAGTACAGGTTACTCCCCTAGGGCGGGTCAGTCAATTAACTCACCTGCTTAGCGTCCTATTTAAGTCAGGTGTACAATTGGTCATTCTCTTTCTTACCTTCAGCGCTAATTCTTTGCGGTCTCCGTGCCCGCGGGTGTCCTTCTCTTTCGGCGTCTTGCTGTGTTCCCCCCGTCCTTCGGCTGGAAGATCCTCAGTTTCTGTTGTGGAGTTTTCGTTTCGCCGCGTCTGCTCTCCTTGCGGCAATCAGCGCGCGGCTGATGGCACACAGCGCGTTCGTTTCGCCGCAGTCGCGTGCATCTGCAGGGGGTGTGCTTTCCGCGGTGTTCGGGATATCCGTGGCCCCGATCAGGAGCAGTCCGGGTCTTCTCGTCTGCCGTGGTCAGCCGAATTTCTATGGTGAGCGGCACGCGGTTCTTTTCCCGTGTTGCTTTTTCTAAGGCTTCGCGCTTGTTTCCTGTTTACCTCAGTGACGTCACGCCCCTAAGGATCCTGGGAACTGTAGTTTTGTCTCGTTGTTCTTATGATGCCCTTCTGATTCCTTTTCTGCTGCGTCGTTCTTCATCGTCCGATTATTGTTCAGGGGTTGTGGGGTCTTTTCTGTGGTTGTGAAGGCTGGTGGTCCTCGTTTATACAGGTTTCTCATGCTGGCTGGATTTGTGGCTTAACTTTTTTCTGCTGTTGTTTTGTTCTTTGGGAGCTGAGTGTGAATCTTGATTATCTTTATTCGATGCGGGCTTTATTATTATGGCGGTTCTTCTGTTTATTTTCTCCGTTGTTGTAGCTGCTGGTTGGTCAGAATGTGAATCAGTGTCTCTTGGACCCGTCTCTGCTGTGTGGACATTTTCCTTATGATTGGTCTCTCTTATGCGGCGTCTATGGCTCATTTTATTCATTCAGCGATCTCGTTCGTTGCCCCCGCACGTTCTGCATCTGGTTCTGCTCCGCCTGTTTTCCCCCGCTCTGTGTACCCCAGTGGATCCTGCCCTGGCTTCAGGGACTTGCGTCGGTCGCATTGGTGAGTGTGTTAGTCTTGTTGCGGCCCTGTTTTCTCGGCTGGACAGTTAATTTGTTGTTCTCTCTCTGGTTTGGTTTGGAGGGATTATGTGATGGATTTTTCCGGGGCTTCGTTTTCAAAGCTGCCACTGAGTGTGGCCCCTAGGCACTGTTCAGGTTGACGTGACTTGCTCTGGACCTGTTAGCGCCTCGCAGTTCCTCTTCTGGGCATCAGTGGCCTGGTTCCCCGTGCGCCTTCGGGATTAATATATATTTCTTCTGCTACCCATAGTGTCTCCACGATTTTCCTCCAACCGCGATATAAGGCTGAGGATGACTGTCATCGCCGATGTTCTCACTGTTCTGCTTCTATGCCTCTCAGTGGCGTCTTTGGCATTCAGTTGGCCCCTTCATTTTTCATGTTATTGATGATTTCTCGGTGGCCACATTTCCTGTATCCCTGGTCTTTTGAATCTCTGTGGAAAAAACTTCGTCTCGAATCTGGGTTTACACGTTGTCTATACTGTATGGTCCTCCACTCATCCGGATTTATTTTCTTCTATGGATCTGGATGGTTCATTGATGCTTGCCGCTCCCCATTATGTCATCTCTAGCTTTGTGCAGTGTATTATTTATTCATTCTTTGGTTGAATTATTCGTCAATGATTGGGCCACCTGAAATTTGCAGTGGCTTTGGTCCCACGGTACTTTGTTCATCTTGTGTTCTTGTTCTGGGTAGCTCGATCCTGGGCCACATGTTCCAGTTCTGGATTTTCATGTTTTGCGTTTGATCTTTCCCTCTCTATGCTTGGAGTGGTTTTGTTATGGTAATGAGTGCCGTGTCTTCCGGCTCCCCCCACTTGTTCTTCTGAGGCTGCGCCTTCTGGTTTTGGGGGGAAAGATTTATGAAAGGTGGTTAGTGTTTGTCCGGCTGCCTGAATTCACAGCTCTAATGGGATCGTGTGGTTAGAGAATTCAGCCATGGACCACTGATATCATAAACGGCCAAGCTGCGATCCATTGCTACGTGGGATGTTGACCTTCCTCATCTACAAATATTCTTGGTCTTTGGTTACCCTTTCATCGCCTGCTCCTCGATGAACTTCTGAAGGTGCGTCCCTCTGGAATTGTCAAAGGTTACTTCTCTTACATTAGTGTACATAAAATTGGTGTTAAGATTTCTTGCAGGTTCTATCAATTCTTTGCTGGAATTTGTGATTCTGGCGGTTTTATGGTGCAATGAATCCATATAGGGATTTTACCTAATTACCTACTAAATTTCACTTCTCAGAATTCTTCTTTAAAAGCACTGTTATTCCATTTATATCAAGAATTTAAAAACTGAGCCGTTTTTGGGTTATATATTCTTTGCCGAGACTAATTGTGCTTTTCTTTATCTATGCATTGCATCCTGAGCCGGCGAACCCCTACTTCCCTGTCTGCTCTCCGTTTCCGGCGAATGATGTCACCCCTGCATTCCTTGATCTGGTGCTGCAAAGACGTCTACTAGTCCTGCGGTCTTCCGTCAGACTTTTACACCCTGCACTCCCTGAGAATAAGTGCCGCTACGACTGCTGCTCTTCATGTGCCATCATCTCCGCTAAAAGCAATGGGAAGGTGGTCCTCCTCCGCTTTTCAAAGATATTTTAGATTAAATTCTGATGAAATATTAGCAGCTCAAAGAAAAAATAAGTCTGGTTTGAATGATGAATATGTTAAGCCAGGTGGAAGCCGCGAATGATGAGTATTAACTGCATTGGTGTTAAAATTGAATCAGGTTGTGTAATCTTGTTGGCTCCCCTTCATTCTTCCCTCTCTCTTCAGATAGTATGCTCCCCTGGTGAACGGGAGCGGCCCAACGGTCAATGGTACCGGGTAAACACATAGCAGATACACTAGATAGCATGTTCCCTTCGTAGAGTGGTTCTCGAAGGGAGCGGCCAAACGGTCAATGTACCGGGTAAACACATAGCAGATACACTAGATAGCATGTTCCCTTCGTAGAGTGGTTCTCGAAGGGAGCGGCCAAACGGTCAATGGTGCCGGGTAAACACATAGCAGATACACTAGATAGCATGTTCCCTTTGTAGAGTGGTTCTTGAAGGGAGCGGCCAAACGGTCAATGGTGCCGGGTAAACACATAGCAGATACATTAGATAGTATGTTCCCTTCGTAGAGTGGTTCTCGAAGGGAGCGGCCAAACGGTCAATGGTGCCGGGTAAACACATAGCAGATACACTAGATAGTATGTTCCCTTCGTAGAGTGGTTCTCGAAGGGAGCGGCCAAACGGTCAATGGTGCCGGGTAAACACATAGCAGATACACTAGATAGCATGTTCCCTTCGTAGAGTGGTTCTCGAAGGGAGCGGCCAAACGGTCAATGGTGCTGGGTAAACACATAGCAGATACACTAGATAGTATGTTCCCTTCGTAGAGTGGTTCTCGAAGGGAGCGGCCAAACGGTCAATGGTGCCGGGTAAACACATAGCAGATACACTAGATAGAATGTTCCCTTCGTAGAGTGGTTCTCGAAGGGAGCGGCCCAACGGTCAATGGTACCGGGTAAACACATAGCAGTCATACTGGAAAATGAAGTGAAAATGGAATGCCGCCGAAAACACACCTCATCTTATTTACACACTGATCACACATTCACATTTTCTTCTTCTGGATGATCTTGGTGTTGGGGGTTTTGTTACCCGAAAGTGTATGGAAAAAATAATTGTCTCAAGGAATTGAACGGAGCCTTATGCCAAAACGAAGTGAATCAAATTGTGATTGCCAACCTAAAGATGTTGTGAAAACTTAAAGATGTTGTGAAATAAATATTCTTCTGCAAGAGTTGTCTGACTGAAATAGCGACTTGTCGCATTTCGGGCGACACTCTGCAGAAGTACAGGTTACTCCCCTAGGGCGGGTCAGTCAATTAACTCACCTGCTTAGCGTCCTATTTAAGTCAGGTGTACAATTGTTCATTCTCTTTCTTACCTTCAGCGCTAATTCTTTGCCCCTCCCTCCTCCCCGGCTTCCACCTGTGGGCTCCGTTACGGGGGTTTTGTTACCCGAAAGTGTATGGAAAAAATAATTGTCTCAAGGAATTGAACGGAGCCTTATGCCAAAACGAAGTGAATCAAATTGTGATTGCCAACCTAAAGATGTTGTGAAAACTTAAAGATGTTGTGAAATAAATATTCTTCTGCAAGAGTTGTCTTACTGAAAACACAAATCTTCAATCCAAAGTTGTCAAATGAAGCAGAAAGAACACAAAGTTGTCAATGTTCTTCTTTCCACAAACACAATCTTCTCCTTCAGCTTCTTCTCTTGTGGTTTCTGTGGAGAACAAACCAGAGAAAGTCTGGGATGGTGACCTCACTGATTCCATTTGTGTTGCAGCTTCCTTCAGTTCCCATGACAACAACACCAAAA
Source organism: Oryzias curvinotus (assembly GCA_023969325.1). Lineage (NCBI taxonomy): Eukaryota > Metazoa > Chordata > Actinopteri > Beloniformes > Adrianichthyidae > Oryzias > Oryzias curvinotus. The sequence continues at coordinate 186,248 of JALJSC010000253.1, read as the reverse complement.
CATTGGAATCCCAAAGTTCAAAGAAACCACAAGAAAACAGATTGGACTCCCAAAAGTTGGACATTCATGTTCCAAAATGTCTCCAATCCACATTCTAGAGATTTCCATTTCTCTCTATTTCTGACTCCAAACATGACTCCACAGAATCTGAAGAGTTCAAACGTTTAGTTCTAGATGATCCAAAGCAGAGAAATCACTGAAAACAAACATTTCACTTCTTTCAGGAACTACTTCACTTTACACAACTCTGCTGTGGATCCATCATACACCATCAGTCCAGCATGGAGCTGCTGAGTGAAAGTGGTCTGGACTCTGTGGAGGAGAGTCATGCTTTCAGAGACGCTGTAGAAGGACAGAACACCTGCTCTGTGATCCAGGTACACTCCTACTCTGGAGGAAACAGGAGCTGAGATGGAGGTTCTTATGCTGTTGTGGACAAATGAGAACCTGATTGGATGACAAAATAATGACCAAGATTTATCATTTAAACCAAATCCACTTTCTCTTCCAGATCTGCTGATGTTCTTGTATGCGACTGCTACTCTAACAAAGTTTCCTCTCCACTCCACCTCCCAGTAACAACGTCCAGTCAGACTCTCTCTACTCAGAACCTGAAACCATTTAGTAAATCTGTCTGGATGATCAGAATCAGACTGAGGTTTTTTCATCCATGTCACGTTTCTGTTCTCCTCTGACAGTAACAGTTTTCTGTATGCTGTGTTAGGATCCAGTGTGATTTGACGTGAATATCTGAGGAAGTCAGCTCTGCTCTTTAGTTCTGGTTCTGGTTCTGACAGTAAAACGTCCACATGAGAGACTGTCAGTGAGATGTTTGTCCATTCCTCTCTCAGAATGTCCTGCAGTTTGTCTCTGAGCTCTGACACAGCTGCTGTCACATCCTCAAAGTATGTCGGAGGACGGACATGGATGCTGGCTGAGGGGGTGGACTCACTGAGTGGGGGCAGTGAGGGGTAGTTGAGCAGAAAGTGGCTGTGATCCTGTGTGAGGCAGAGCTGCTTCAGCTCAGCGTCTCTCCTCTTCAGCTCAGCCATGTCCTGCTCCAGCTCCTCCTGAAGACCTTTGACTCGCCTCACTTCAGTTTGCTGCTGGGATCTGATCTGCTGCTCCACATCACGGCTTCTTTTCTGGAGGAGACGGATCATCTGAGTGAAGATCTTCTCACTGTCCTCCACGCTTTGATCAGCAGAGTGATTGATGGCCTCCAGCTCCTGTTGAAGCAGCTTCACCTCTTTCTGTCTGTCCTGGATTCTCTGCTGGATTTGTTGCTGACTCTCCTCCAGCTCTCTCTGCTTCTCAGTCCTTTCTGCTGCAGCTGAGACTGTGTCGTGGCCTCTATGTTCTTCCACAGAGCAGAGATAACAGATGCTCTTCTGATCAGTGCGACAGAACATCTTCATCATCTCATCATGACGGGAGCAGATGTTCTCCTGCAGGTTCTTGGAGGGTTCCACCAGCTTGTGTTTCTTCAATGCAGCTGCTTTCAAATGAGGCTGAAGGTGTTCCTCACAGTAAGAGGCCGGACAGCTCAAGCAGGACTTGATGGCTTTCAGTTTTCTTCCAGTGCAGACGTCACAGACCACATCTTCAGGTCCAGCATAGCAGAGACCAGCAGGAGCAGCTTGGAGTCCGCTCTTCTTCAGCTGCTCCACTAAAGCTGCTAACATGACATTTTTCACCAGAACAGGCCTCGGTGTGAAGGTCTTCCTGCACTGAGGACAGCTGTGGACGTTCTCCTCTGCATCCCACAATCCTTGAAGACACTTCATGCAGTAGCTGTGTCCACAGGGAATAGTCACCGGATCCTTCAGCAGATCCAGACAGATGGAACAGCAGAAGCTTTCTTCATCCAGATCTGCTCCTTTCTGCGCCATTTCTCCTCTCAGACTCACAGACTGTGAGAGTTTCACTTCCTCAGAAACCGGTTTGACTCTGATCCTTAAATCAGATGGTTTCACTGTGAGTTCAGCCAATCAGCTTCTTTCTTCTCTTCCTGTTGGTGATGCCCATCATGACAGAGGAGGAGCTGCAGATGAGGAAGAGGAGTCCTGGGGCCTCATTTATAATCGATGCGTACGCACAAAAGAAGGCGTACGCCACTCTCTACGCAATAGTTGAGATTTATAAAAAGCAAACTTGAGGGAAAAATGTGCGGTCCTTCATCAAGCTCTGACCCAGGCGTACGCACAAAAACGGGTGAAATGAGAAACTGCGACACCGTCGGCAGATGGAAGAAACACGTGAAAGTGACAGTGTGTGCCAAATCGTGCTGACATGTGCTGTGCTACACAATGTGGCACCACTTAAAAACGTGCCTCTATCCCCTGGTTGCTGTGTCGGCCCCCGACCCAGAACCCCATCCCCACGCAGTCGAGCCAAATGCTGCTGCTGTGCGCCAGCGTTTGGAAGAGATGCGTCGCTTGTGAAGAACAACAAAAGATGTGGAAAATATTATTTATTCAAGAATTCCCTCATCGTGCAGATTATTTCAGTCAGGGCAGTCTTGATTTTGCCCAACTCCTTGACCACCTCTCTGATTGAACTAATGACCTCCCGCATTTCAAGGACTGCATCGGTGAGGACACGCCCACTGCTGGAGGGTTGAGAGCCGCGTGCCGTGGAGACGCTGGGTCCAGGTGGCTGCTCAGCTGCAGCATCGTGACCACTGGCCCCGCTGGAACACCCAGCAACTACAATAAAAGTGTTCTATATTAATAAACTGTAATTGTGTAGCCTGCATACATGTGACTTGACTGCATTCAGTTGAAATATTTCTCTTACGTCACCCGGTGCATCTGGCGCGTCGGTGTGTCCCCCCCCCCCCCCCCCCCCCCCCCCCGCCTCAGTCATCACTCCACTTAATAGGGATTCCCCAATAATTGCCGCTAGTCTCTCATCAAGAGGGGTCAGCTCCGGTGTCCCCTGTCCCCCACCCGTGGCAGACACACTCTGGTGATGCAGCGCTAGACGTTTTTTTGCCTGGACTTTGATGTCCGACCATTTCTTTTTTATTTCGGCCATGGTCCGAGGATGTGAGGCTCCAGCATTCACAGCGTCTGCCACCGTTTGCCACTCACGTGCCTTTTTGGCATCAGTAATGCCCACACTGTGCCCTCCAAACAACATTTTTCTCCTCTTTTCCACCTCGCCAACGATAACTTCTACTTCACATTGAGTGAAGTTACGTTTTTTTTTATTTCCTCTCGGTGTTTGCCATGGTTTTGCTATCAATGAATATTCATTTGTGGGTGTTTCACAGACTACTTATGGGCAACTATGGGCGTGTCATGAAGCCGCAAAAGCTGCGCAGCATTTAGAATTGGTTGTGATTTATTAAGGGAACGATGCGTAGGATGTGCGTGCGCACGGTTTTATAAATCCGAATATTTCTGTGCGTACGCACGTCCTATGTTTCATCCGTACGCCACTTCTGACGCAAATCCTACACAAAGTTTTATAAACGAGGCCCCTGATCTGTTAACCCTTTCAGGCAGAGAGACAGCAGACATGAACAGTTTTCTCCTTCAGCAGATCCAGACAGATGGAACAGCAGAAGCTTTCTTCTTTCTTTACCTGTTTCTGCTGCAGAATCCTGGTTTCTTTCAGTCTGAAAGTGCTCACTGGCTCTGCTTCAGGGGACAAAACGGTTGCTGGTGTTTCTAGTTTTAGAAGTAACACGCCTTCTGCACTATTTGCAGAGCACGTTACTCTGGTTTGGTCAAATTCTTAAGAACTAACACATCCACACAGGCCCAGAATACAATTATGAGTCACTGGAAAAGAAACTTCCAGAGAAATTCTGTCACTATTTTACATAGAAATACCTTAGATGTTTCACTTTTAGAACTTTTTTCAGATTTTTTTATTAACAAAAGGAAATTCAGAGTAATATATAAATGTTTTGAACACGTCTTTATTGTCATCTAACTGTAAACTCAAATTCCAACATGCTGAGAAAACAAGGACAGATTAACTAGAAATGTCCTAATTCTGCCTCCAGGTGAACATTTGATATTAAATCACAACAAAAACAGCCTGAAAACATCAAGTTCTGGATTATTGTCATTAAAGGGCCTATACCATGCTAAATCTATCTTTTGAGCTGTTAAGTGTATTATGATGTTCAGTTTCCGTAGGTGAAACGCAGACACGCTGCCGAGGCCAGCTTTAGGATGACGTCATGAAATGGGCGGGAGCAAAAGGCAGAGCCTCAGAGATGGATCTTCTTACTTCTGGGTTGGAACAAAGTTCAGGAAAATAACTCAAATCTCATTAAAAATGGTTCTTTAGTGTTCCAAAGGTAACAGGCCTGTATGATCACATGTATGGATCTGGTTCACTGTAAAAGGCTGCAGAATAACATGGTATAGGCCCTTTAAAGCTGCAGCTCTCATGAGGGATGGGGGATTCAGCACATCCTCACAGTTTGTGGTGTAACATCGGCTATGTGACGCTACAGAGACGCTGCTGAAACACACCTCAAGAGAACTGTCAGCTGCTACAAAAAGGACAACAAGACGTGTTGTTCTTCACACAGCTTCATGTTTGAAACACTCAGAATTTTAGGAAATCTGTTTGCTTGGTTGATGATGAGTCAGATTGCTGCTGAAGAAACTAAACTAAATTCAAGATTTCCATCCATGAAGCTCACTTACTGGGACAGGATCATGACAACAGGAAGCCAAAACAACAGCAATCAGAAAGACCTTGGGGACAAAGAAATACAGCAAATGGATTTGTGAGATACCCAGAGTCCATCTCTGTGAGGTACCCAGCTTCTAAGCAAGGCAAGTTTATTTGTATAGCACGATTCATACACAAAGTAATTCCAGGTGCTTCACAAAACAGAAAAATGCATTAAAATCACAATACATCACAGAAATAATCAACGTAAAATTTACTTCAAAAGAGAAGAAATTTTTTTTTTAATTGACTTAAAAAATAAAGGAAGGAAAAGAAAGAAAAGTGCAGATAGGACCTTTCAGTCATATACACGGCTAAACAGAAATGTTTGAAGTCTAGATTTGAACATGAACACAGAAGAGGCCTGTCTTACGACTTCAGGGAGGCTGTTCCAAATTTTAGCTGCTGAATATTGAAACGCTGATTCCCCTTGTTTAGTTCTGACTCTGGGAATCAACAGGAGGCCGGACCCTGAGGTCCTCAGAGTACGAGATGGTTCATATGGCACTAACATGTCAGAGATGTACTTTGGTGCGTGGCCATGGAGAGACTTGTACACAAGCAGAGCTGCTTTGAAGTCTATTCTTTGAGGTACAGGGAGCCAGTGCAGAGACCTGAGCACAGGACTAATGTGATCATACTTCCTGGTTTTGGTCAGGACTCGAGCAGCAGCATTCTGGATGCACTGAAGCTGTTTTACAGCTCGTTTGGAGAGGCCGGTGAGCAGGCCGTTACAGTAGTCTAACCTACTGGAGACAAATGCATGAAGAAGTATCTCCAGGTCTGGCTTTGATATAATGTTTTTGATTTTGGCAATGTTTTTCAGATGGTAAAATGCCGCTGATGTTACTGACTTGATATGGCTGTTAAAGTTCAGGTCAGAGTCCATGATTACCCCTAGACTTCTGACTTGATTTGAGGGTTTAAGAGACAGAGAGTGAAGGTAGGTGCTGACACTTTCTCTTTGTTTCTGTGGGCCAAAAACAATAACTTCGGTCTTGTTTGAGTTTAGCTGGAGAAAGTTGTTCTGCATCCACGCACTGATCTGTTGGAGGCAGTGGTTGAGTGAATCCACCGGCCCATATTCACCTGTTGTCAGTGACACATAGATCTGAGTATCATCTGCATAGTTGTGATAAGATATGTCATTACTGCATATTAACTGCCCTAGTGGCAGCATGTAGAGGTTGAACAGAAGGGGTCCCAGGATCGATCCCTGGGGCACACCACAATTCAAGCCCATGTAGTCTGAGACACAACTCCAAATTTCAAGAAAATATTTCCTGTCTTCTAGATAAGACTTGAGCCAACTTAGGGCAGATCCAGAGATGCCAACCCAGTCTTGGAGTCTGTGCAAAAGGATCCCATGATCAACAGTATCAAAGGCAGCGCTCAGGTCTAGCAGGATTAAGACAGAGACTTTTCCATCATCAGTGTTCAGGCTGATGTCATTGGTTACCTTGATAAGAGCAGTTTCTGTGCTTTGATGGGGTCTAAAACCTGACTGGAAAACACCAAATGAATTGTTTTATAAGAGAAAGTCAGTGAGCTGTTGGTAGACAAATTTTTCAAGGACTTTTCCTAAAAATGGCAGATTAGAGATAGGTCTGTAGTTATTCAGTACAGTGAGATCAAGACCGCTCTTCTTCAGGAGGGGTTTAATGACTGCAGTTTTTAAGGCCTCAGGAAATCTTCCAGATTGAAGAGACATGTTAACTATTTGAGTAATTGATGGCAACACACTGTTCAGGACAGACCTTGGAAATCTAGTGGGTAACACATCAAGGCAGGTGATGGTCTCTTGGATATATCTCATTTATATGTGTTGTGGAGTTGATGGCTTTTTTGATGCCCTGAACCTTGTCATTAAAAAATACAGCAAACTCATTACATTTTGGTGTGCAAACCAGTTCTATTGGTAGCTGGGTTGGAGGGTTAGTTAATCTGTTTACTGTTGTGAACAGGACACGAGAGTTGCTGCTGCAGCTTCCAATGATGTCAGAGAAGTACCTTTCCCTTGTTCTGCATAAGATCTGGTTGTAAGCGTACAACTCCGCCTTATACATTCCATAATGAACCTGGAGTTTTGACTTGCGCCACTTTCGCTCAGCTCTGTGGCACTGTTGTTTCTAAGAAGGTGAGCAAGGTGAGCAAGGGTTTTCTTTGCTGGATGATTGTTGGATGGATGGATGCTGGAGCCTATCCAAGCTCCTGCAGAGCTAAGGCCAGTCTATCACCCCCCCCCTCCCCCCAACACACACACAGAAAACCCCACACACTCCTTAAAGACAATTGCTACAAGTTACAAATCAACCTATATTGTGTTCATGTTGCTGCTCTCAGGTGAAAGTCAGCGTCCAGTTATCTCAGGTCTGATGTCATGAAGGAGCCCAAATAAACACAGATACCTGTACAAACAAGGCCGTCCTAACAAAGCCCAGGAATTGATCAAAACTGAAGATCCAAACCAAAGAAAGATGGAGAAAAGGTGGCCATGAGAGAAATGAAACAATAAATACAGATGAGTAGAAAATAGGGAACAGCAATCTCGAATGTACCTTAAAAAGTACACGGAAGTACTTTTACAGTAGTTCAGAGATATATCTTTATTTCACAGAGAAAAAGCTGCAAAAGCCACATTTTCACCAGAACTAATCTGTCCCTCTGGAAAACATTTGATTATAGTTTACAGACATTTTTAGAATGTCCTCCTTTCCATAAGAAGAGTCGATGTATATCAGTGTATAGTTTATAGATGTGATATAAAGCTGCACTAAAAAGATATGAGCTGATGCAGGCAGTTACTCTGCTTCTATGTATTTTTTTTACTTTTAAGTAAAGAAAAATTATATTTTAGAGATGTGAAAATGAATGATCTTTTCTCCTTTTATTAAAGTCTTAAAACATGAAAAAGACATTTTCACTCATAAAAAGCTGTAGCTGTAAATCACTACACAACATCTAACCTTTAAGTGAAATCCTTTAAGAAGCAGCAACATGATTGGAGAAGAAAAGAGCTTCACTGTCAGTCAAAGTGGAAAGGGAGAGTCTGGTAGCAGACCAGTAAGGGTTCTCTAAGGGAGCTTCCATCCAGATGGTACAGACGCCGTGTCAGAGCCTCGTGGAGGACCAGACTCCCACTCTCATCAGTGTAGCGGAGCTGGAAACCCACCAGCTCCAGGGGCTTCCCAGCCAGGACAGCTGACACGTCAAACACATCATACCCAGAGGAGGGTCTCTGGTCCAGGACCAGCTGTCTTTCCTCCAAGGCGGGGCCTTCCTTCACATGTTCCTGTGGACCAACGGTGCTGTGGAGGGCGACCGTCAAGCTGAGAGGAGCAGGATGGAGGGTTTTCCTGAAGAGAACCAGTTTTGCTCCCAGCATGAGGGGGTCCAGGCTGCTGACGTTAAACCAGATCCATCCCTGAGGAGCTTGACCTGAACCTGTGGAACCCCAAACCATCACCTCTACAATCAGTGCTTTCAGTCTGTTGATGGGGACTTCTTTTTGGTCCTACATCAACTGACAGCAAAGACACAAAGCTCCATGACTCCTAACAAGCTGTAGCAAACAGAAACCTGCTGTCTTTGGTTCAATGGTGTTAAGGATCTCAAACTGCAATGCTTGTGTCGTTTATCCACTAAAATACAGGAGTGTAGTTACAAAGACACAAACTCAAACGGAGAGAAACACGTTTGGAAAGGTCAAAGTTGAAATGTTTACCATCAGAACTGTGAAAACTCTGCATCAGGATCCCTTCTGGCCTTTCAAAGTCTGGAGCTTCCAGTGAGTTCAGACGCTGATGGATCCTCCTCACGTATGGATGAACTTTAGCTGGACTGCTGGCTGAAACCTGATTGATGTGCAGCATCTCCAGAATGGCCTTGTTCTCCTCTCGGTCCTCCTCTGCGTCTCTGTGTTGTTCCATCAGCACCAAGCCGCTCACGGAGCAGGCCAGGAGGAGGAGAGCCCTCAGTCCCAGAGATTCCCAGAATCCTCCTGGGCTCATTTTGCACTGAAAAGGATTTCTCCAACCTGCTTCCAGGAGCCTGAGTCTGGTCTTTGCTTGAGCTCCACTTCAGCCTGGTGGCGTTCTCCTGGAGCCTTCTGGTCACTAATGGATGAACCCCATGGGGGGGCTGTCAGGAATCCGTGACCCCGCCCCTTCTGAAGCAGAGGAATGTCACCTCTGCCACAAACACTGCTGTGCATTTCTGAAAAGGAACTCATTTGCTGCACTGGAATAGCTTTTTGAAAACCTCCACTAGTTTGGATTTGAAATTCTTCACTTTCTAAGTGTGAACCTGACCGTCCATCAGTTCTGAGGAAAAACTCACATCCTCTTTCAATTCTTAGATGTTGGAGGAAAAGAAAATCATCAAATAACAGAATGGAGTTATTTTCTGTACAAAAAAGGAAAACTGTCATTATTTTACCCCCCCCCCCCCCTTACTCTTTCTCCCTCCTTCTTCTGTCCAGTTTAAACCTTAAAGAGAACACACAATATAATAAAACAATAATCAACATCTTCAGCTTGAAAAGCAAACAGGTTGATTAAATAGTGTCTAAATCAGGGAGGCTGCAGCAGCAGAAAGACAAAGAAGAAGCTGTCGGGGAATCAAACAGCAGCAAACTAGATCAACTGTCCATTTTCAGACTTGGATCTGAGCAGGACACAGAAAATGCAATTCTCCAAGCAGAAACTTTTTCTTTTGCTGATGCAGCCGTATTACTTTTTTGATGAATGTATAATCTTTATACGCCGTCATTAACTTCCCACTCCGTATCACTGAAGTGTCGCGCTGTCAGATAAATGCATCTAGACATTAAAGAAAAACACAATTAGAAACAACAAACCACAACAAGAATCAAGTTTCTCATGCACGAGGGAGAAGAAACCAGTGTGACAGAAGACAACCATCACGCTGCTCTTCTCAAAGGTTCTGTCTCTCCTCGTTCTCCTTTTATTAAGACTTCAAGTAGGAGGTTACAATTTCAAGACAAAGAGAAAAGTTCATTAGGGGGTGTCGTATAATGATCCATTTGGTGCATTCTAACTTCAAACAGGATCCCTTATCAACTCAGGACAGTGTGTTGTAACACCCCCTCATCTCTTGCTGGGATTGGGATGAGAAGCAGATGAACAAACACACAGAACTGTTTTCAGAAAAGGTAAAAAGGTCAATCTGAGTTAACATTTAAGCATACACATTTAACCCAATATATTTATACAATGATACTATTAAAACAATTTCCTTCACATAGTCCCCCCTTTTTATCATTGATACATGTCAAAATCTCCCATTCAATATCACATCTCTTTTCAGTTTTTTGTGACATCTTCATTTTCATAACACTTTTGAGTTACACTCAGATGAGAAGTTCTCTTTTTATTCATTTTTTCCAGTTTATGTATTGCTTCAGTGATGCTGTTACCTTCATCTGTGTTTTCAGAAATAAATGTACAACAGGTATCATTCAACATTTTACAAAAAACCTCTCTCCTGAGCAAGCAATAAGTCCAAAACCAATCTGTTCTCTAGAACCATAAGTCTCATGCTTGACATTTCTTCATTATAGCCTTTAAATGCTTTAATTGTAGCGTTCAAAAATAAACCTAATCGATAATCAATGGTCTCAATTCTGAGAGCGTTTTTAGCTGTTCCCACTCAGGGAAATAATGCCATAGTTACCTTTTGCCCTGCATTCCAGAGTTTATGGTCTTCAGGCACATCGGATCCCCAAATGGAATCATGTGGCTTGACATCAATAAGGTTACGTCTGTGGCGCAGGTGAGGCTCATGGACTGCAGAAACTATGAAAGTGTGATCTGTGACCGTTACGGAACAAATCCCATTCCACTCTCTAGGCAGACTGAGGTAGAGGGCCTGCCTACATAACCAAAACATTTGATCAACCACGTAAGTACCATTTGAAGTGGTAATGGCTTCAGTACTAACATGCCCTGTAGTACTATATTCAATAACACAGTCGTGTGAAAATCACCCGGGTTACACCCTCCCCCCTTTAGATCATGCACGTCCCGTCGCATGAGTTATCAACATTTGGCCTTGCTGCGGCTGCAACATGACCGAGAGCCTCGGTGTAAACGCTTGACAGGCTGTGAAACAAATTTTGTACAACCGAAACAAGTGGATTTCCCAACGCAGTGTACTCTAGACGGCTTGGCGGCTGACGTTGACGAGTGGAACGACGGGGCGCCAAATCAGTTTCTGCCATAACAGAGACACTAGGTTCTTTGGGTAAATCAACAGGACTCAGACATGGCTCAGACTGGACAGCCAGGGGATCTGCATCCTCGAGTACTTTGGACAGCACTTCCTCAGATGGATCACCAACAGGTATGTCCTCTTCCACAGGCACTTCCGCAGAAATTCCCTCTGCCCCAGACACAGATGGAATGGAAACAGGCTCACCCAGTACGTGTTCTTCTGGGTTTGGAATGTGAACCAGTGGACCGGGATCTTGAAGCACAGTATCAGTAGGAGCCGATAGCGTGACAGGGTCTTTTGTGGCGACGATCAAAGGTTGTGGTTCGAGGTCTCCTCCTCCTTCAACTGTGAACTTGGCTGGTAACCAGATAGGACTTTCTGGTAATATGTCAGCATCCTCCTCCCCCAGCACATCAACTGAGTCAGAGTACTCATGGGTCAGATTCCGAGTTCTCGGCCGCTGGACAGGTGCTGCAGCAGGAAGGTCGTCGGGACAGGCTGGCAGGAACCCACAAGGAAGCAAGAGGTCCCGATGCAAGGTGCGGCTTGGTCCATCATGGTTTTCAGGTTGCATGGTGTAAACAGGCAACTCACCAGCACGCTTGATGACCTTGTAGATACCTCGCTCCCACTTGTCCTGTAGCTTGTGCTTTCCCCGCAGGCGGACACTGCGAACAAGGACACAATCTCCAATGTCCAGGCTTGATGGAATTATCCTTTTGTCAAAGCGGACTTTGTTCTTTGCTGCAGACTTGAGGGCGTGTGTGGAGGCAAGTTTGTAGCTCTCTTCAAGACGTGAGCGAAGATTCTTAACATAGTCAGAATGACAGATGGATCTTGGTTCCCGGACTGGTAGACCAAAGGCTAGGTCAACAGGGAGACGAGGGCAACGACCAAAAAGCAGTTCATATGGCATAAACCCTGTGACCTCGTTTTTCGTGCAGTTGTATGCATGAACCAATGGCTTAACATGTTGTTTCCACTGTGACTTTTGTTTGCTCTCCAGGGTTCTGAGCATCCCCAGCAGAGTGCGATTAAAACACTCAACTGGATTACCGCGTGGATGGTACGGGGTAGTCCTGCTTTTCTTGATGCCGGCAACCTCACACAGCTCTTTGATGAGTTTAGACTCGAAGTCTGGGCCCTGGTCTGAGTGGATGCGCTCCGGAATACCATAATGCACCATGAACTCATTCCAGAGGCACTTGGCAACAGTCCCGGCTTTCTGGTTGGCAGTAGGAATGGCAACTGCAAATTTTGTAAAATGGTCTGTAAGAACCAAAATGTCCTTTGTGTTTCTACTGTCCGGTTCAAGTGTGAGAAAATCCATACACAGGAGTTCAAGTGGACGACTTGTCCTTATGTTGACGAGCGGAGCGGTTTCTTCTCCACCAGTGTCTTCCTTCTCACACATCTGCCACATGTTTTGATAGTATTCTCCACATCAACTGCCATCTTCGGCCAGAAGAACCGCTGGCGGACCAGATCCCGCGTCCTCTCAATGCCCATGTGCCCCATGTCATGGTGTAAGCTCTTTAAGACATTGGGACGCAGGTCAGGAGGCAGGATTACCTGCAGAAGAACTTTATCACCATCCTGTCTCCTCCGATACAGAACCCCATCCACCAGCTCTAGCCTGTTCCACTCTCGCAGCAGCAGGGGGATTTCTGGCAGTTCATCACGAGCTGTAGGTGGAATCTTCTCACCAGTCTCAAGCTGGTGTATGATCTCCCGCAGGGAAGGGTCTGCTTTCTGATGTTCTTGGAGATCAGTGCGGGACAGAGATGGTATTACTGGCAGGCCTTGGGACTCATCTGCGAAGATGTCAGAGATGCTGAAAAAAGATGATTGAAAAAACTTGCACTTGTCTGGCGACAGTTTTAATCCGAAATCCTCGAGACGAGACAACACATGGAGAAGACGGGTTTCATGTTCCCCGAGGGTTGCAGAGAAAACAATGATGTCGTCCAGGAAGACGAGAACCTCCTTGAGGTGCAAATCACCCATGCAACGCTCCATAAGTCGCTGGAACGTGCTCGGAGCATTCGTGACTCCCTGCGGCATCCGGTTCCACTCCCAAAAACCCAGAGGCGTAACGAAGGCGGTTTTGGCTTTATCCTCTTCCGCCATCTCGATCTGGTAGTAACCGGATTTCAAGTCGAGGACAGAGAACCACTTGGATCCCGTCAGTGCAGAGAATGATTCCTCTAGGTTTGGCAAAGCATATGCATCTTTCACAGTCTGTAGATTGAGCTTTCTGTAATCGATGCATAGCCTCACCTCACCATCTTTTTTCCTCACCACCACAATCGGGGATGAAAACGGTGACTCAGACTCTCTAATCACCCCTGCCTTGAGCAAGTCCCGGAGATGTCTGCGGACCGCTTCTAGATCTTTGAGGTGTATCGGTCTCGCTCTATGTTTGAAAGGAGTCTGATCATTGAGCTTGATGTGATGTTTCACCCGATCTGTGCAGCCAAAGTCCATGTCATGGTGGGAGAATACATTGGGCATGTTGCTGAGCTTTGTAGTCATGCGCTCCTTCCACTCTGGTGGAATAGGTGAGTCTCCAAAATTAAACTGCAATGGGTTCTTGTGATTTGGATCTGAGGTGGTAACTTGTTGTGATAAGATAGTTGGTGAAACTCCAATACCAGCAATGATGGTTAATGGTGGAATAAACACATCTTGCTCTGACTGGTTCTGTATGAAGACAGGCACTTTGTAAGGTGGATGGTGTGGGAGAGTGATCAGGCAGCTCTGGACACACAGGCCTCCAGGTAATGTTGAGGCTGAATGTTCGATGATGGCCAGCTGGTCAAGTGGACGGACATTGAGCCTAGCAGAACCGTCTAGGACAGTGATCTGGCCAGCTGGAACCAGGACTGGAGCTTGACTCAACAGGTGCACAGATCCAGCGCTGCCCACATTACTCTGCTGATGTTTTAATTGCAGGAGCTTTAGGACTGCGCGATACCCCTGTGCACTGGGCTGGAAGGTGGAGTAACGGCTGCCAAGATGCTGTTCGTAGAGAGGCTCGAGGGTGTTCATTCCGATAAGCACAGGAGATGAGGACTCCGAACGAGCATCTGGGACAACAAGAGCAAGCGTTGGCACATCCTTTTCCACTCCTAGGAAGTCCTTAGGAAAAGTGATGTCCAGTTCCACATAACCTAAATATGGCACTGACTGTCCTGCTGCACCTTCAACCTGGAGCAGGCTGTGTAGTGGCTTCACAGGCTGGTGGCTCAGATATTGATTATAGAATGACACTGGGATTGTAGTCACCTGGGAGTCGGTGTCAAGGAGGCAGTTGCATAAATGTTCAGCAATCTCCACCACAGCAGTGCATTTTGAACCAATAAGGCCCCTTGGTAGTCTGGTGGATGTGGTCTTTGATTCAGCTTCACTCATCTCCGCACACTTCACAGTCTTTTTCTCTTTGGGACAAGTTTGGTCCATCCTGGTTCCCATTTGCCCCTCAATAGGAACCTCGACTATTTTATCTGACTGTTTGTGAACGTGGGTTGTTGTTTCTGGGCAAACAGTTTCTTTTTGCGGGCAACCAGGGCACTGTTTGGTTCATTTTGGCACTGAGGAAGAATGTGGCCATCTTCACCACACCTAAAACCGAACCCAGGTTTGCGTTGGGCAGGTGTGGACTTCCGGAATGCAGGTTGTTTGCTGTATTCTGCTTTGGAACGGGAGTTGGTTGGAGGCTGGCCTTTGTTAGCTGTTAACAATGCCAGTTGTCGCTGTACTTCAGCAAGTTGTTCTGCCAGCTGCTGGGTTATGCTGGTTAATGCAGCAACTGCTCCTCCCTCACAACCAGTCTCAACGTGAGCCAACTGCACGTGGGTGGTTGCTTTCTGTCTGACGGCTCCGAGATGATGTTTCATTCTTTGACTCTTGGCCGCCTCCCGATCCTCTTCAGTCCGAAGGAGCAGCAACTGTTCATTGAATGTTGGTTGGTTCAACTTCCTCTGCTTAGGTTGAAGTTCAGAGATTAAGGAGTTGTCCCAGCACCCCCGGCAGAATTGATTGATAAGGTGTCTGTTGGCATCAATGTCCTTAACTCCACCCCTTTTTACAGCTGCATTCAGTGCCACTTGAAGTCTATGCAGATAGGAGGATGGCTTTTCTCCATTGTTTTGAAAAGTGTCCATAAATTTGGCAAAAAGTTCATCACCATCTTGTACAGTGCCATAAGCAGAGTCGAGAGTGTCCAGATAAACTGAAGGCACGGCGTCTGTGCTCAGGTGTTTAATCACATCAGCTGCTGGTGGCAGGAGGCTGTCAACAATCCTCCGAGAACGCTGGAGGTCCGAGACTGACGGGTCCAGCAGTAAGTCCACTCCTGACCGCCAGGTATCATAATCCGCCTCATGCGCTGGTCTCTGCAGTCGTCCTGAAAACATTTTCAGTTTCTGTGGGAAAACACTTGCCTCGCTCTTCACTATGTGCTCCACCACATAGCGCTGGACTTCAGGTGGGTTAAAACCCGGCATGGTGGTAGACGCTCTCTCTCCGGGCTCTGCAGTATGCTGCCAAGATGCAGGGTGTGGCTTACTTTCCACTAGGGAAGGTGAAGTCTCCTGTGGTGGGATACTGGAGACTGGTGGTCTTGCTGATGCTTTTGGGAGCGGTCCAATGGCCTCGGGGTCTGCAGGCAGGTTCTTCTCCTCAGCAGCAGGGTGGATCTTGGCGACAGACCGTCCAATCTGAGCCATTGTAGTTTTTAGCACTTCAGCAAAGTCCATACCAGAGAGTTTTGCAACATTTTGCTGCTCTGTCAGATAAGACTGCGTTTTACTTTTCGCAATGCATTCCGCATAAACTGTGGACAGTTCGGAAATGAAGTATGTTTTCGTTTTATCAGAAGAACTCAATTTATAAGGTAAAATATGACGTAAATCAACTATTGTTTCACCGCTATTAAATTCAATAATAAGCGACCCGTCAAATTCTGAGCATGATTCAAGGATCATTTCTGTTCTGGTAATACGTCCATATTGCTTCAAAAGTCGATAACTTCTTCAGTACCTATTGTTTCAGTGACTGATATGCCTTCAATTATTACACTGTTTGGTATTTTAATTCCCAAGTTCATAAACACATCCATGATGACACAATAATGTTGCAGAAGAAAATAAATTCAAATTACTGCAGTGTGGGTTAAGACACTTCCCACTCCCTCCTAGCTAGCTCACCACTTTTTATATGTAGCCCGAATGAGGATACTTCTAAGTTATGATTTTCATTGAGAGTTCTTGTTTAGGCTAGTGTCTACAATATCTTGGTTCGTCTCAGGGAGGGAGGTGAAGAGCTTAAACAACACACAACAAATGGCTACGGTGCAGGAAGTGCAAGTTTATGTAGTTATTCCCCAAAGATATTTACAGTATGTACAGTACAAGGCTATTTACAGGGCTTGTTTTACTCCATCCAAGTTTTTTCTCTTTTCCTCTCAACATAATTTATTCTTTTTCTGGTTTATTTAAATTAGTCAGTGGTGGGTAAAGACTTTGTCAACAGAGGAGCAGTTATCCCCTGGTAGGGAGGAGGTGAGAAAACAGCTGGTTTCTGCTCCCCCCCCCCCTTTCATCCTGCTCCTGCTGGGTCTGCAGCTCAGCTGCAGGGTGCTGCAGCAGGGCCCTGAGTCTTATCACAACTGATTCATCATCCCCTGTTTTAGCAATCAGACATGCATCCCTAGTTTTACTTTTCTGAATGCCATTCTTTCTTTTTGTTGCTTCATTTAACCACAGTTTTGCACAAATTAATTCTTCACTATTTTTTTCTTTTTTATTCTGTTTTTAATTTGTAACCTTTTAACTAATTCAGTACATTCCCCTTAAAATTTTAATTTTCTATTTAAATTCCCCATTTTGTAATTTTATTTTATTTACGTTAGTCACAGAGTGTGATCAGAACCAACAGAGAATTTCTCTCATGACCAAATTTCACTCCCCGTGCAACAAGCTTCTAGGTCAGACCTATTGTCTGATCCGGTCACACGTTTAGGGTCCTCCCAGGAGCAAAACCCGTTTTAGACTCTGGGTCCTTTTCACCTAAAGCCTAATGAGATGAAATATTGTTCTACTTTAACAAGCAGCCTTGTGTTAACACCGCAAGGTTTCCAGCTGCCCACTGCTTCGAACAAGTTCACTCCTTTCACACATGCACAAACATTTACACCAAAAAAGATTTTTTTCTTTATTTTTTTTCTTTTTCCAGGCCTTTTAGGGACTGGAACCCTCTTACGCGTTTTAGGCTGCAGGACTCGAACCCACACCTTTATTCAGAATTTCGGACCTTTCCAGGACTTCAAACCCACATTTGTTTTAGGCAACAGGACTGGAACCTGTCCCTTTCAGAATTCTGGGCCACTTCGGGGACTAGAACCCCTGAATAAGCGACTTACTTGCCTTGTCGTTGTGGTCTGACTGGTTCACGGATAACGTCAATCCGGACCCAGGGATCAGACCAGTCGATTGGCCGGCGTAGAATTCACTACGACGGACTTTCCTCCGGAGACCTAGTCTCATGGGCTGTGCACAGACTTCAATCGGCGTGGTCCTCCCCCAAGGACGCAGATATGTTGTCATCCGGCTCGAAGGACCAAAGAATGTCAGATAAATGCCCGCCCACCCATTTGACCCGGCCCCCTGAACTTCACCAGAGAGAGAGAGACCCCCTTTTTTTGCATATCACATAGCCATGTGACTCATTGACTCATTGAAGCGTGGAAACTGGGGGGAAGTGGACGATCTCTGGAATTGTTTCCTCACATCAATAAAGTTTATTTGAATTGAAGTGTGAACAAGCTAAAGAAACTAACTCTAAATTGTCCATAGGCTCCAGCAGCCCCGTGACCCCGAAAGGGACAAATGTAATATAAAATGAATGAATGAATGAATATTAGTACTTTCTATTTCCTGACTTTTCATGTGAAGAACCAAGAGAAGATTATTTAATGTCAGATTGGGTTGTTAAACTTTGGTTATGTGTGGCATTCAGTTTACATTTAGGCCCCCCTACGATCGTCACACTTGTTCTGTTTCAAACTGACCCCGGCCCCCGATCAGAGAATGGAAACGTCATGTGGCCCTCGCTGGAAAAAGCTTGGGGACCCCTGATCTAGACATTAAAGAAAAACACAATTAGAAACAACAAACCACAACAAGAATCAAGTTTCTCATGCACGAGGGAGAAGAATCCAGTGTGACAGAAGACAACCATCACGCTACTCTTCTCAAAGGTTCTGTCTCTCCTCGTGCTCCTTTTATTAAGACTTCAAGTAGGAGGTTACAATTTCAAGACAAAGAGAAAAGTTCATTAGGGGGTGTCGTATAATGATCCTTTTGGTGCATTCTAACTTCAAACAGGATCCCTTATCAACTCAGGACAGTGTGTCGTAACACCCCCTCATCTCTTGCTGGGATTGGGATGAGAAGCAGATGAACAAACACACAGAACTGTTTTCAGAAAAGGTAAAATGGTAAATTTGAGTTAACATTTGAGCATACACATTTAACCCAATACATTTATACAATGATACTATTAAAACTATTTCCTTCACACGCGCACACTGTTTTTCACCACGCGTTTCCATGGTGACTCCAGAAATCGGCGATCTATTGAGAATGTCTTAATGTAGTTGCAGTGCACGTGCATTAACCCAGTGGAGCGTAAGTACGCCAACTCATATCCGGTCATTTGGAACCGACATACCCAGAAAACAAGTTCAGGCGGACTTCAGCCAGAGTTCAGGGTTAAAGTCAGGGGAGTTTAACTGTGACAACAACAGCAAAAAACAAACACCCAGTGACAGACTAGAGACCTGTCCAGAGCGTCCCCGCCTTCGCCCACAAGTGGCTGGGATAGGCTCCAGCAGCCCCGTGACCCCGAAAGGGACAAAATGGTAGAAAATGAATGAATGACAAACAAGTGAACTTCCACCTGAGGACCAGTCAGTCACTGTTGCTGGTATCTAGGGGGGGTAAATGTTCACCAGTCCCACCAGGCCTCCAAGTCCCGGGAGTGTCTGCACAGCCACATGATCAGCTGCTAGCAGTGTTGGCAGATTGGGCGGTTCTGGTTCTAAACTTGGGGGTAAAATGGCTTTGGGGCGAGTAGGCATAGTTAAGGTGGTTTTAGGGTCGGTTCAGTGTTTTGTTTTTCTCATGAAAATACTGGACAAAGTTAGCTGGGTGGCTGTTGGAGCGCCTTTTGACCAATGACCAGATCCAGGTGTTTTCTTGTTTCTCCTGATCCTTCTGTGTGGATGTGGCATCAAGGGAGGGGGGAGAGGAGACGCTGCAGTTCAACGGCTGACCCGTGGGATCGGTGGAGCAGATGAGAGGGACCCGTGAAGAACCTGGAAATCCTCCAACAACGGCCACCAAACCCGTCCTCAGCAGCAGCGGGTTCCTCACCAACGACCCGATCAGAGCAGGACATCACTGGCAGGAACAGGGAGAGAGGCGCTCCGTTCCACTTCACCTCTTCCAGTCTCAGATTCACTGTGGGACGAGGGATTGCTACAGCGTTTCATGGCTGCCATAAAGTGAAAGGGCGTAAAGACAACTGAGCGGGCGTATTCAGGAACAGAGTGAGGAACCTTCCAACCGCACAGGCGTCTGTTGTCTTTACAGCCTTTCACTTTATGGCAGCCATGAAACTCCATTGTGATGACCGCTGCTCTGCTGTGGAGTGATGTTCATGCCACCACGATGCACACAAAACTTTCTAAGTTGCAAATTAAAATATTAAATACCTGCTTTTTTTCTTTCACTTTTGTTTTTGCTTGAACTTTTTTTTCCAAAATATATTTTTTGCTTTCAACAAATATTTTTATTTGCAAAAATAATTTTTTTTTGCATGCGTTGTGTGTCATCTCTCATTTTTTTATATCTTTGATTTTGCTGCCATATGTTTCAGTTTAGCATGACAAAGCTGCCATCAAACAGCTGCTGATTGGTCCAGATTCTAACCAATCAGGTGTCTCTGTCTCATATTGATGCTGCTTGGAGGCAGACATGGACTTTGGACTTTGTGTCGGTTCTGTTTGATCAGGATTCTGCCATTTTCAACCATTCTGGCCCGTTTCTCTCAGAGTAAAACCCAGAAGGAGCAGCAAAGCAGATAAATAAAATCAAACAGGGTTTAGTGTTTATTCATGTCAATGAAGTCACCAACGTGTTTAAAATGTCTGCAGCAGAAAAAAAACGTCCGAGCTCCGACTCCGTCCAGCTGGAAGTAACATTGAATGAAATCATGGCGCTCAGACACGTCTGTTCACTCCACAGGTCTCTTTATTAGAAGTCTGGCACAGAGGAACACAGGCCTACAGTCCCACCACCATAAATGCAATGGTAAATGCACGAACACAGAACACAGCATGGGCTGCTACATTGCAATAACATTTGGATCTGAACTATTGTTTTATTTTATCAATAAATGTTGAAATATATGAATTTTCAGAGCATCCTAAGCTAAATATTGTTGTTGGCAGGCATTAGCCTAAAGAATCAGGAGGTTTTTATTGTCATATGATCAGAAACCACTTTTCTCTGAAGAACAGAGACATGAAAACACAAATCTTCAATCCAAAGTTGTCAAATGAAGCAGAAAGAACACAAAGTTGTCAATGTTCTTCTTTCCACAAACACAATCTTCTCCTTCAGCTTCTTCTCTTGTGGTTTCTGTGGAGAACAAACCAGAGAAAGTCTGGGATGGTGACCTCACTGATTCCATTGTGTTGCAGCTTCCTTCAGTTCCCATGACAACAACACCAAAACATTGGAATCCCAAAGTTCAAAGAAACCACAAGAAAACAGATTGGACTCCCAAAAGTTGGACATTCATGTTCCAAAATGTCTCCAATCCACATTCTAGAGATTTTCATTTCTCTCTATTTCTGACTCCAAACATGACTCCACAGAATCTGAACAGTTCAAACGTTTAGTTCTAGATGATCCAAAGCAGAGAAATCACTGAAAACAAACATTTCACTTCTTTCAGGAACTACTTCACTTTACACAACTCTGCTGTGGATCCATAATACACCATCAGTCCAGCATGGAGCGGCTGAGTGAAAGTGGTCTGGACTCTGTGGAGGAGAGTCCTGCTTCCAGAGACGCTGTAGAAGGACAGAACACCTGCTCTGTGATCCAGGTACACTCCTACTCTGGAGGGAACAGGAGCTGAGATGGAGGTTTTTATGCTGTTGTGGAGAAATGAGAACCTGTCTGGATGACAAAACAATGACCAAGATTTATCATTAAAACCAAATAGACTTTCTCTTCCAGATCTGCCGATGTTCTTGTATGCGACTGCTACACTAACAGAGTCTCCTCTCCTCTTTACCTCCCAGTAACAACGTCCAGTCAGACTCTCTCTACTCAGAACCTGAAACATATCAGTAAATCTGTCTGGATGATCAGAATCAGACTGAGGTATTTTCATCCCTGTCACATTTCTGTTCTCCTCTGACAGTAACAGATGTCTGTGTGCTGTGTTTGGATCCAGTTTGATTTGACATGAATATCTGAGGAAGTCAGCTCTGCTCTTTGGTTCTGACAGTAAAACGTCCACATGAGAGACTGTCAGTGAGATGTTTGTCCATTCCTCTCTCAGAATGTCCTGCAGTTTGTCTCTGAGCTCTGACACAGCTGCTGTCACATCCTCAAAGTATGTCAGAGGACGGGCATGGATGCTGGCTGAGGGGGTGGACTCACTGAGTGGGGGCAGTGAGGGGTAGTTGAGTAGAAAGTGGCTGTGATCCTCTGTGAGGCAGAGCTGCTTCAGCTCAGCGTCTCTCCTCTTCAGCTCAGCCATGTCCTGCTCCAGCTCCTCCTGAAGACCTTTGACTCGCCTCACTTCAGTTTGCTGCTGGGATCTGATCTGCTGCTCCACATCACGGCTTCTTTTCTGGAGGAGACGGATCATCTGAGTGAAGATCTTCTCACTGTCCTCCACGCTTTGATCAGCAGAGTGATTGATGGCCTCCAGCTCCTGTTGAAGCAGCTTCACCTCTTTCTGTCTGTCCTGGATTCTCTGCTGGATTTGTTGCTGACTCTCCTCCAGCTCTCTCTGCTTCTCAGTCCTTTCTGCTGCAGCTGAGACTGTGTCGTGGCCTCTATGTTCTTCCACAGAGCAGAGATAACAGATGCTCTTCTGATCAGTGCGACAGAACATCTTCATCACCTCATCATGACGGGAGCAGATGTTCTCCTGCAGGTTCTTGGAGGGTTCCACCAGCTTGTGTTTCTTCAATGCAGCTGCTTTCAAATGAGGCTGAAGGTGTTCCTCACAGTAAGAGGCCGGACAGCTCAAGCAGGACTTGATGGCTTTCAGTTTTCTTCCAGTGCAGACGTCACAGACCACATCTTCAGGTCCAGCATAGCAGAGACCAGCAGGAGCAGCTTGGAGTCCGCTCTTCTTCAGCTGCTCCACTAAAGCTGCTAACATGACATTTTTCCCCAGAACAGGCCTCGGTGTGAAGGTCTTCCTGCACTGAGGACAGCTGGGGACGTTCTCCTCTGCATCCCACAATCCTTGAAGACACTTCATGCAGTAGCTGTGTCCACAGGGAATAGTCACCGGATCCTTCAGCAGATCCAGACAGATGGAACAGCTGAAGCTTTCTTCATCCAGATCTGCTCCTTTCTGCGCCATTTCTCCTCTCAGACACACAGACTCACAGCTCGTTTCCCTTCCAGACTCTGAACTTTTAAAGGTTTTGTCATCAGGAGGAGGGATTTCAGGATCAGAGTCCAGGACAGTTTGGGAATTTCCAGAAGATTTACTGCAACTTAGACACATTTCTTGGTTTTACTGTCTGTCAAAGATCATAAAAGAGACAAAGTCCAGAGTTCTTCATGGTTTTCATCAACTTTTGTGTTTTAGCAACAACAGTCAGAAGTTCTTTAGAATGAATTTAAGACGGACTCTGGAACTATGAAAGGATATTTCTGCCACTAAAATGAAATCCATCAGTTTTCAGGAAGGAAGTGCTAAAAATCTAGATTTGTATCTAAACTTGATATAATTTTTATTGGATCCTGAAACAATGAAGTCATGTTTCTATTCAGCTTAACAGCAGCAGGAAGTAGGAAAAAGGATGACGGTTCACCACAGTAGACTTAAAGCTGCAATGATAGAAAACGTCATTTCTGACCTTTTGACATTTTTTGGTTTGGTCAGAGACAAACAAACCAGAACGGCTCCTTTAGTGCTGAAGGTTGCAGACTCCTAACCTAACCTTTGACTGTAGAGACACCTGGACAGCTTGGCCCCTCCCCCCTGGCGTTCCGAACAGGAATTCAATTCAGTTTTATTTGTATAGCCCAAAATCACAACAACAGTCGTCTCGATGGGCTTTGAAGTGAAACATGAACTCAAAAGGATCATGAATACAAAGAGTCAATAGGAAAATACTAAAATAAACTAACAAACTGACTAAGCTATACTGGCATCCCTGCCCTTAGACCCCCCTTCGCGGTAAGGAAAAAACGAAGAAACCTCAGGGGTGCCCACATGAAGGAAGGATCCTCCCCCAGGACGGACAGGCGATTTACCAGAACTCTTAGAGAAGAATGAACTTATCTAACTCTATAACTACATATTTAAAGTGCAGCAGACGAGCTTCATCCAGCCGGGGTTGGGGACAGTCAGGGGCGCGAGTCGAGCCGGAGACAGGAACCACAGCCAGGTGTAGGAGCAGGAGCAGAGACGAGGTCCACGGTCAGGAACAGGAGCACGGATGGGCCAACTGGAGTCTGGAAGCACTCCCACTCCCCAGGAGGGGAGAGGGAAAGAGGGACAATACATGAATCACTGCACCAAACAGAGGCATGGATAACTAAATGATGAATGATGATCAAAAATAGAGAAGAGAGGAAGGGTGAAAATAGATGAGAAAAGAGGACAGAACCCCAGTGCACCATAGTTACCCCAGCTTCAACTTCTAGCAGCCTTTTAAAACAAATAGTTATTGTTATTAAGTTTAATTTAAACACATTAACATTAAGTTAAGTAATCTCTGAATACTAACTAGTCTGACAATAATCCTGTCCACAGAGGAATGTTTTCAGTCTAACTTTGAATGTAGAAACTGAATCTGCCTCTCTTACATGAGCTGGGAGTTTATTCCATAAAACAGGGGCTTGGTGGCTAAACGCTCTACCTCCAACTGTACTTTGACTAATTCTAGGAACCACAAGCAGTCCTGCATTTAATGAGTGAAGTGTTCTGATTGGATGATAAGGGACTATGAGGTCCTTAATGTAGGACGGGGCCGTTCCGTGTAAGGCCTTATAGGTTAACAGGAGGATCTGGAACTGGATTCTAGAATCAACTGGGATCCAGTGAAGGTAAACTAACACAGGAGTGATGTGATCTCTTCTGCTAGTTCCTGCTAACAATCTAGCTGCTGCGTTCTGAACATGGAGACTTCTTCAGGAACTCTTAGGACACGCTGCTAACAAGGAGTTACAGTAATCCAGCCTCGACGTAACAAATGCATGGATGAGTTTTTCAGCATCACTCTTAGAAAGTATATTTCTGATCTTAGCAATGTTCCGTAGGTGAAAAAAGGCAGTTCTACACGCCTGAGATATGTGAGCCTTAAATGATAAATCCTGGTCAAATAAAACCCCAAGGTTTCTAACTGTGGAATTGGGGGCTATACTTCCACCATCCAGGGAGACTATCTGAGCAGACAGAGCATCTCTCAGGTTTTTAGGACCTAGTATAATAACCTCAGTTTTTTCTGGGTTCAAGAGGAGGTAATTAATTGTAAAGGCGTTCAGTTTCTCTATCTGGTCATTCTGGTCAGGTTTCATGGATAAATACAACTGAGTATCGTCGGCATAACAATGAAAATTAATGCTGTGTTTCCTGATTATGTTTCCTAGGGGTAGCATATAAAGCATAAACAGGATGGGTCCTAAAACTGAGCCCTGTGGGACTCCGTAGTTAACTCGAGTGCACTGAGAGGAATGTCCATTATTGTTAATATACATTAACAAACTGATACCTATCTGACAGGTAGGATTTAAACCACTGGAGAGCAGATCCTCTGATCCCTATGTCCTGCTCTAATCTATGGAGTAAAATACTGTGGTCGATGGTGTCAAAAGCTGCACTGAGGTCTAACAGGACAAGAATAGAAAGTAGTCCCTTTTCTGAGGCCAATAACAAGTCATAAGAGACTCTAACTAGTGCAGTTTCCATGCTGTGGTGGGGTCTAAACCCCGACTGAAAGTCTTCAAAGTGGCTGTTGTCCTGTAGGTGGCAGTAAAGCTGCTTAACTACAACTCTTTCTAGGATTTTAGAAATAAAGGGCAGGTTTGATATCGGTCTATAGTTGGCCAAGATGTTAGGATCCAAACTGGGCTTTTTCAGAAGAGGTTTAACAACTGCATATATAAAAGACTGTGGCACGTAACCCGTTTCTAGAGAGATATTTATCATTGTTAATATGGAATCATTAATTAGGGGAAAGGTTTCTTTAAAAAGTCTAGTGGGAATTGGGTCTAACAGACACGTTGAGGATTTGGAGGACGTAATAATTGATGCCAATTCTAATTGATCCACAATAGTGAAGCAGTCTAATGTTACAGCCGGTTCTATGGATGCCTCCACTTCTACCGCTTCAGCCTGCTCTGGGCTGATAGTAGGAATAACTTGATTTAACTTATGTCTAATATTTGAGATTTTACTATGGAAAAATGTAAGAAAATCATCAGAGCTGAGAGAAACAGGAACATGTGGTTCTACTGAGCTCTGACTGTGAGTTAATTTAGCAATAGTGCTAAAAAGAAATCTGGGATTGTTTCCATTCTCTGATATTAAGGTTGAATAGTACTGGCTTCTAGCTCTACGCAGAGCTTTTTTATAATTTAACAGGCTATGTTTCCAGATGTTCAGAGACTGCTCTGAACCGGAGCGGCGCCATTCTCTTTCCAACTTACGGGTTTCTTGTTTAAGAGAACGTGTTTCAGCGTTAAACCACGGTGCTACTCGGTTTTGTCTAACGAACTTAGGTTTCAGGGGGGCAACAACATGGAGTGTACTCCTGAGGGCTTGTAAGGCATCATTAACAAAGTGGTCATTTATACTAGGACTGATGCTATGGAAGCTGGTCTCAGAGTATTTGCTCAGAATGTCACTAAGTACTGGCTGAACTGTGAGTTTAAACTCAGACACAGAACGGTCAGTTAAGGTTCTTCTAAGTTGTTTCTTATTCACTGGGGCAGTAGCAAGTTCTAAATTAAACTGGAAGGTAATCAGAAAGTGATCAGAAATGATGGGGTTAAGAGGAAGGACACTCAGCTGGCTGATCTCTATACCATGGGTTAAAACACAGATGCACTGAAGGACCAAGATGCAACCGTTTTTCCAGAAGAAAAGGGATTTATATCACAAATTAAACTGAAAATGAAGCAAAAGCTTTAAGTTTCAACAAGAACAGAAATCAAACAGAACGTTAAACTGTTTGATCAGTTCCATTTAAAAACAGAACAGTCATTCTACTAATAAATTCTCATGTTTTTTCCAGAACTAACATCAAATTGTCAAACATTTCTGTCCACATCCTGTGAATAATCAAATCAATTCTCACAGTTTCTTCTGTAGTTCAGACTGTTGCTGCTGTGCAGGTCTGTGACGCTGAGAAGGAAAATTATTTCTTACTCAACTCATAAAAAACGCAAAGAGAAAGCAGATTTATTAGAACTAGAAAATAAAATCCAAACTCTGGAGACTGCTTATGTTGCTTCTGCACAGGAACATATTCTGGGAGATCTGGAAAAATTAAAGCTCTAGTTAAATGACATCATTAATAAACAAACACAATTCCAAATACAAAGGCTACGACTTGAAAGATTTGAAAACTCAAACAAATCTGGCAAATTTCTTGTTAATCATCTTAAATTAATAAAGAAAAATCAACAATCACTTCTATCATGGGCCAAACAGGGAATGTCACCCATGACCCAATCAAAATCAATACCACGTTTAAAGACTTTTATAAAAACTTATTCATATCACAGATTAACCCATCAGAGCAAAGCATCAATTCATTTCTAGATAAAATAAACCTACCCAGATTAAATGAAGATCAGATGACAAACTTAGACTCACCTCTCTTGTTGATACTAATCCCTAAAGGTAAAGCACCAGGGCCTGACGGCTTTCCTGCTGAGTTTTATAAAGAATTCTGGGAACAGCTGGCACCAATGTTTTTTGAAATGGTAACATTTATCAAGAAAAGCCAATCAATGCCACCTAACATGAACTCCGCCAACATAATTCTCCTCCTAAAACCAGACAAAGACCCCAGTAGTCCTTCAAGCTATCGCCCCATTTCTTTAATCAATGCAGATGTTAAAATTATCTGCAAAGCACTAGCACAGAGAATAGAAAATAATGACTCCTCACATAATTCACCTTGATCAAAAGGGATTCATCAAAGGCAGACACTCTGATGACAATGTCCGCAGACTCATTAATGTAATTGACTTTGCCAGCATTAAAAACCAGGAAATGACCATACTATCACTGGATGCTGAAAAAGCTTTTGACAGAGTAAATTGGAAGTTCCTCTTTGCTGCCCTCCATAAGTTTGGTTTTGGAGAATCATTCATCAACTGGATCGAAACATTATATCACAACCCGATGCATCAGTTAGAACTGATAAACAGACTTCCAACAGGTTTTTTCTTGGAAGAGGAATCAGGCAGGGTTGCCCACTCTCCCCCTCTCTCTTTGCTATATTTATTGAGCCTCTAGCTGCAGCAATAAGACAGAATGAGAGCATTAAAGGAATTATAGCCAAGCACAGCCATAATAAAATTAGTCTCTTTGCAGATGACATCTTAATGTTTTAAATAATTCACGTTCTGTAAATGAAACAGCAATAATTATTAATGAATTCTCCTCCATATCAGACTACTCCATTAATTGGAATAAATCTGTTTTATTACCACTGAAGAGTAAAGCGGAGCAAAGACTCACTATACCAGTCAAATCAGGCATTATCAAATATTTAGGTATTTATTTTTCCCCTAAATTATCAGAACTGGTGCAGCTAAACAACACCCGGTTACTGAAAAACATACAGGACGATCTAACCCAATGGACCAACCTGCCTCTTTCCCTAATGGGCAAAGTAGCCACAGTTAAAATGAAAATCTTACCCAAAGTAAATTATCTCTTCTCAATGATTCCCATACAACCGCCACTAAAATGGTTCAAAACATTAGACTCATCCATATCAAGCTTTCTATGGAACAATAAACCTGCAAGAATTAGTCTAAAAACTTTAAAATCTGCAAAAAGCTGTGGAGGATTAGAATTACCTAACTTCCACAAGTACTTTCTTGCAAATAGATTACAATACATCTTAAAATGGTTAAAAAATAACCCAGAAACCAACTCAAGGTTAGACTTGGAACAGGCGTTATGTGGGAAGATCAACCTGTCAGATCTACCGTTTATTAGCCAAACAGTTAAAAAACAGGATTGTTTCAAAAGTGTTAATATAAACGCCACTTTAACAGCCTGGTGGGAATTTCTAAAATAATCTAACTCGTCAATCCAACCGTGCAGAATGACACCCATCTGGAACAACCCTGACATCCTCATAAGCAAAAAGATGATACACTTCCCAGCTTGGCAAGCAGGGGGCGTGACATCACTAGAGCACTTAATTATTGACAGAAGATTCATAACTCCCCAGGAACTACAAGACAAACATGGAATAAATAACTTCTTGGAATATCAGCAACTTAAGTCTATTATTAATAAAAAGTTTAAATACAGAGACAACGATTTAAAGCTACCAGAGGTAGTTACCGCTCTGATTAACTTTTTAATGAACAAAACTCTCTCCAAAATATACAAACTTTTATGTAAATTAGATAATAATATTTCACTTCCAATAACAAAATGGGATGCAGATTTAAGCATCAGCACAGATGAAAACTTTTGGTCAGAACTTTGTCTAAACACCTTTAAACTGACAAAAAGTCCAAATTTGCAGCTAATCCATTTCAAAACTCTTAACAGGATTTACTACACTGGACAGAGGATGTTCAAGATGGGTCTCAGTAACTCAGACATTTGTGAACACTGTGACAGTAATCTACCCGATAGTTACATGCATGCACTGTGGTTCTGCACGCCTGTCCAGGCTCTCTGGCAGCAGGTATGTGCCGATCTATCAGCCTGGCTTAAGGTTTCAATCACGGCTTCACCGTCACTTTGTGTTCTTGGTGACATGAGTGTCATCGATGTAGAAGGAGAATTATTAAATATAATTTTCATAACTCTTTGTATTGCTAAAAAAACCATCTTAATAAATTGGAAAAACAAGAAAAATATAAATATAAGTCAATACAGAAATCTGCCTGCTTGATCAAATCAGCTTGGAAAAAATGTCAGCCCAAAGTTCAAGTAACTTTGAAAGAATTCAGTCTCTCTTGTCTCCCATAGTTAACTCCATGACTTAGGGGGTGGGGGGCCTGGTCGTTGCTGCTCCCTGCCTTTCTGCCGTGGTGTGGGGTGGGGGTCGGGGCCTCCGCTGTCCGTGGGGGCTGGTGGGGATCCCATTCGTTGGGGGGTCGGGTCCGGTGCATGGGCGGGGCGGGCGGGGGCACTGCGTGGTCTTCTGGGCTTGGCGGTGGGGGGTGCGTGGTGGGGGGGTTGAGTGGTGGTCCGGCTTGGCTTGGGGGGGTGGTCTCTTTGTCCGTGCTGGGGGGGGTCGGCGGGGGGTCCTGCTCGGGGGGGTAGGTCCAGCGGCACTGGATAGGCTGCCCATCTACACCTGGGGCTGGGATCAGCCCTTCCCTGGCACTGGGACGGGGCAGGGCAACCCTCTTGGGGCCCCCGGTCACTCTGGGCGTCACCCGCTGCGGCTGCGGGGTCTTGGGGGGTGTGGGGGGGGCCTGTCGGCCCTATCTTGTGGGGGGGCTTTCTGGGGGGGGCACCATGGGTACGGGATCTTGGGGGTTTGACGGGTCGGGGTCTCCGCTGGTGGCAATGGGCTGTTGCCCCGGCCGGTTGGCTGCCTTGGTCCCGTCAAGGCCTGAGCAGAGCTCTCTCGGGGCCGGCGCCTGAGGGTGGGGGCCTGGGCTTGCTCCGGGGGGGGGCGGCGATTTCTGGATCCTCTCTCTCTGTGTGGGGTGGGTCGTGCTGGGCCTGGGGCGTCGGTGCCTCGGGGGATGTGGCCCCGAGGCTGGGGGACCTGGGCCCTATGCTGGGGGGGCTGGGGGATGGCTGTTTGACCACCGGGAGACAGTCTACCAGCTGTCCCCAACTTACCCCCTTCCTCATATAATCTCATATTAGGGTGAGGGGGTGGAGGGTTTAGCCTGCAATACGCTTTGGGGGGGGCTACTTGGCAGTGGTCCCCCTCCCATGGTTACCGTATGGAATGGGCCCCCCCTCTCTCGGTTTTCTTTGCACCTTAGACATGTAGGGCCCTTGGTAGGGGGGGTGCTTGAACATCACTGCCAGCAAGCAGCAGATGTCCTCCTAGCACCCTACCCACCAATTTTAACCGCACCTTAGACATTTAGGGACCCTTGGTGGGGAGGGTGAGGGGACAGGGTGAGGGGACATTACTGTGAGTAATCAGGGAATGTCCTCTCTGTGCCCTACCCACCAATTTTAACTGCACCCCCCCTAGTACACACACCTTTTACTCCTCATAATATACATTCAAACACAAACATGCACACATGCACACATACACCCTCACAAACACACGCACACACATTTTGCAAGGAAGGTGGGTCCTAGGTCCATCTGTCCCCTACCCCATCCCTGGTGGGGGGTACTGGGCCCTTGGCAGCGGTGGCTGTGTCCCCTGGGTGCCGGTTTCCTGGGCCCGGCAGGGCTCTCTCCGCGCAGGGAGGGGGTTCACATTACACCTGAGCCGGGGGTGTCCGTTTCCCTGTGGGGTGGGTTCGGGTTTTTGCCCCTGGGTGCTGGGCCCCGCCCACATTCCAACTGTGGCCGAGCCTGATCGGGCCATGTTTACAACACCCCTTGCGGTTCCCCATATTCTCCGGAGTGCCCCCCTCCTGGGCGGGGACAGCTGGCCCCTGCCTTGCTCCTTCCTGGACCAACCGTAGGCCGGGTGGGTGGCTGCCTGGAGTGCAGAGCGGGTCTCCCTTGGGGGGTCCTGGCTCGTACCTGGGGTTGGGGCGGGGGGATGCCCAGAACTCCTGGGTGGTGATGAGGTGCTCGTCTAGGCCTGTGGGCACCCTTCTTGGGTGGGGCCCTGCGTTGGGACCTCCCGGCACGGCAGGGGGGCTGCTCCCCTGGTTAGGCTGGGGCGGCGCTCTCTTCCCCCCATGCCTCCCTGCTCTCTGGCTCTGGGGGGCTCGTGGTGGTCCTGCTGGCCCTGGCCTGGGTGGCGGATGTGGTCGTCCGGGGGGTGGTTGTTCTCTGCCTGCTGCCGAGTGGCGATGGGGGTTCTGGCTGCCGCTGCTGCTGCGGCGGGGGTCTGGGTGTGGGGATGGCTGGGCGCTCTTCCTCCTTTTCACATTCCACCATCCATTTAGAAGAACATAAACGCTCACTTGAGCACAGGTGTTAGCTCACCTTTACACTAATAATTTGCATGATTGAATGAATGAAATATTTCACACTAGTTGGTTTAGGGGCATAAGTATGCGTGTGTGTGTATTGTGTGCATGCTTTGTGTACATGTTGACATGTGGACATCTTTGCAGCTAACAGGTGTGTTTATAACATCTGAATGTGTGTGTGGACAGGCCCCGCCCTTTGAGATTTGTATTACTCTTGAACCTTACCATAATGATAAACATCCAGTAACTTGTTGCTTTATGCTGCTTTATGGTTCTACCCCCCCTCCTATTATCACCCTCCTCTCCCCCCCTCCTCTCTAACATCCCTCTCTCTTCTCCCCTCCTTTCCTTTTCCGTCCGGTCCAACACCAAAGATTTTCAAACATGATGGAATCTAATAAAGTTTGGCCTCAATTCCAAAAGGGATTTATTCAGACATTCCTCTGGTTTGTCTGAAGATTAATAACCCCTGTTGTTAAAGTAAAATATCTCCAACACAAGAGGCCTTCAGCTCTCATCTGTTTGCCCAGCTGTTGGACAGGACAAGTTTAAAAAAAAAAAAGACTTGGAACAGGCATTATGTGGGAAGATCAACCTGTCAGATCTACCATTTATTAACCAAACGGTTAAAAAACAGGATTGTTTCAAAAGTGTTAATATAAACGCCATTTTAACAGCCTGATGGGAATTTCTAAAAATATCTAACTCGTCAATTCAAACTTGCAAAATGACACCCATCTGGAACAACCCAGACATCCTCGTAAACAAAAAGATGATACACTTCCCAGCTTGGCAAGCAGGGGGCGTAACGTTACTAGAGCACTTAATTATTGACAGACGATTCATAGCACCCCAGGAACTACAAGACAAACATGGAATAAATAACTTTTTGGAATATCAGCAACTGAAAAAAGTTTAAATATGAAGACAATGACTTAAAGCTACCAGATGTAGTTACCTCTCTGATAAATTTTTCAATGAAAAAGACTCAAAAGTTTCAAAATATACAAACTTTTATGCAACCTAGATAATAATATTTCACTTCCAATAACAAAATGGGATGCTGATTTGAGGATCAGCACAAACGAAAGCTTTTGGTCAGAACTTTGTCTAAACACCTTTAAACTGACAAAAAGTCCAAATTTGCAGCTAATCCATTTCAAAACTCTTCACAGAATTTACTACACTGGACAGAGGATGTTCAAGATGGGTCTCAGTAACTCAGACATTTGTGAACACTGTGATAGTAATCTACCCGACAGTTACATAATAATAATAATAATAATGGATTGGATTGGATTTATCTGCGCTTTTCCAGACGCTCAAAGCGCTAACATTGTGTCCATTATTCATTAACTCCTCATTCATACTTGGTGATAGTAGCTACTGATGAAGCCACAGCTGCCCTGGGGCAGACTGACAGAGGCGTGGCTGCCATTTCGCGCCTACGGCCCCTCTGACCATCACCTGGATCATCCATGCACATTCACACACCAGTGGATGCCACACTGGAGGCAAGGAGGTAGAAGTGTCTTGCCCAAGGACACAACGACATTTTGGCTGGTGGGAGCGGGGATCGATCCGCCAACCCTTCGTTTATTGGATGACCTGCTCAACCACCTGAGCTACTGTCGTCCCAAATGCAAGCATGCATGCACTGTGGTTCTGCACACCTGTCCAGGGTCTCTGGCAGCAGGTATGTGCCGATATATCAGTCTGGCTTAAGGTTTCAATCACGGCTTCATCGTCACTTTGTGTGCTTGGTGACATGAGTGCCATCGATGTAGATGGAGGATTAGTATCTATCATTTTCATAACTCTTTATTTTGCACAAAAAAAACAATTTTAACTAAATTGGAAAAATAAGAAATGTATTAATGTAAGTCGTACCAGAAATCTGCCTGCTTGATCATATCAGCTTGGAAAAAATGTCCGCCCAAAGCTCAAGTAACTTTGAAAGAATTCAATCTCTCTGTCCTCCAATGGTTAACTCCATGACCTAGGTGCCCAGGCGTTGCCGCTCCTTGCCTATCTGCTGCGGTTTGGGGTTGGGGGTCAAGGCCTCCAGGTGCACGGCGAGGGCGGTTGGGACTTTGTTGATCGGTGGCCGGGTCCAGTGTCTGGGTGGGTGGGCGGGGGTGCCACGTGGTCTTCCGGGCTCGGGTGTGAAGTGACGTGGTTGGGTGAATGGGGGGGTCAGGCCCGGCTTGGGGGGGGCGGTCTTTTTGTCTGCGCTTGGGGAGCTGGCGTGGGGCTCTGGCTTGAGGTCCACCTGCACCAGATTGGCTGCCCATCTGGGACTGGGATCACTCCTTCCCTGGTCCTGGGGCGGAGTGGGGAAACCCTCTGGGAGGAGTTACTTGGCAGTGGTCCTCCTCCCTTAGTTGTCGTATGGAACTTGCCCCCCCCCCCTCTTGGTTTTAATGGTAGTATGTCCATGTAGACTTTTTTGTGTTTGAACACTTTCTGAGCCAACATGTGTGTTTGTAATGTTTGAGTGTGTGTCTGTGGACAGGCCCCGCCCATTTGAGATTTTTCATGCATCTTAACCTGTCAGTTGTGATTATAAAGCTCGATTTTACCCTGGCTACTATAATTACTCTTCTACCCCCCCCCCCCCCCCCCCTTATCTGTCATCCCTCTCTGTTCTTTCCTCCTTTTCTTTAAAAAAAGAAAAAGGAAAGAGATTTTGAGGATTGGACGGATAATGTTACATTCATTCTGTCCACTGACAGTTCTTTCGAAAATTCTAATTAGTTATTTTGTTTGATCATGAAATACAGAACTTCCTGTGATTACAGCAGAAAATTTTTGACAACCACCTTGTGAAATATAGATAAATCACTCACCATGTAACTAGGGAGGACGAAATAAAAGTGCGAGGCTGGACACTCACCATTAGGAAGAGCGGCGTGGAGTAGAAGGGTTGTCTGTTTCCAGCTCTCCTCGTGAGAAATCATACCTGACTCTTGGCGTCTGTTTCCTTTGATACTGTTACGGCCCCGACAGGCAAACCTGTCCCAGTCTAGGGGAAATAAAAAAAAAGGCCAAAACATATGGACGATGGACACCAAAGTTTAGGAACACAGTTTATTAAATGGTAAAAGTAACCTGTGTCCTGTAAAACAAAAAGAAATAAATAATTACTGTGCTGGTCCCAACAAAAGACAAAACAAAGGGATTGGAGCCTTGGCCAAACATAAAATAATTCAGGGAGACAACTGACCCAGCCACGTTGACTGTCGGAGTCAGCAGCTCCCTGCTATGGCTGCCTAACTGAATCTAACTATTGAAAATAAATAAACAAAGCCCGCAAATAAAGACTACCAAGGTCCAACCGCAAACTAAAATAACAAAACCCAGCAGTATAAGACTGCTGAGGACCAAGAGAGAATCAAGAGAGGAGAACCAACCAACCAACCAACCAACCAACCAGCACAGCTCCAACTCAAGACAACTGCTCCTCAGCCTCCTGCCCCCCTTCTCTGAATGCCTCTCTGTCTTAAATACCTGGCAGGTGCTGATCAAGAGCATTGGCTACACCTGCCAGGTGAGCAGAGTGTTGGGATGCAGCAGCAGCAGCAGCAGCAAGACATAACACCTCCACCCATAAACTTGTGAACATGGGGGCCAATTTCCTGCAAGTAGAAAATAAAAAGACATGTTCACAAGCAATACAGTCGGACCAAATTTTGTTCTTTTTAGAGGCAACTTTGAGGTCTTGCTGATCTTTTGGACTGGTCCACTCCAACAGGTATTGGGTTGGAATAACTCAAACCCTGTGGGGTACCTGTGGGGTACCTGTGGGGTACATGAAAAACAAATGCTCCAGAATTCTCAAGTTCGTCATCACAGAGCCACCTCTCCTGTAAAAGGTTTGCTTTGGCTGTGTGTGCATTGATGATGGCTTCTGTGAAAAGAGACGATAGATGCATGTTGTTTAAAGGAAACCGAAGTATACTTTCAGTGCATTGTAATGGGGTTTTGTTCACAGTGACCTGCTCAGATTGTTCATTCATTACCAGAAACTGAAGGCACCGAAGTTCATTTCTGCTTTGGTTCCTGGGAGCACCTATTAATGAGTGAGAATGGGGTGTTAATAAAGGGCCAAACATTTCTTTTATGGCCAGTTTCTTCAGAGGGAACACTGTTAGTCCCTTTAAAGCAGTCCCAGAAAAGGGGAAACATCCAAACAGAGAAGGATCAGAGACTCTAGCCTCATGGCCGCCAATGTGAACATGAAATTCGACTGGCTGCAGGACAGGTGCTTCAAGATGAGCCATGAAGCTGTCACTCAGGTCTAGAAAGTCCTTTTCTGCAGATTCGTCCTGCTCCTGCCTTCTGGCATGGGCAGGAAAACCTTCAGGACATTTTCCAACCAAATCAGAAACCTGATTAACAAGGACAGGAACGACATGCTGGTTTATCAGGGCTTTGTTGTCAGCCAGATCAATTGTTTTCCTGATAAATCCATCATCACCTCCACAAACCTCAGGCTTAAGCGCATATGCATGTAGCATCACATCCTTCACCTTCTCATAGTCCAGACTCACAGTGGCTGGCAAGGACACCACTGCTTCCTGTGCCTTGCCAGTAAGGACTCTGCACAGCAAAAGTGGCCAGACAGTCTTAGGCCACTGCAACACCAAAGCAGTATGCTCAAACAGAGCAAAATACTCATTATTGGCCCTGTCACCTAGTGGAGGTACAAATTTTACACAGTTGTCCACATGAAATGGTGGCACACAGAAGGAAGGAGGTGGTGCAACTGATGTGGCCTGTTGCAGTTCGAGCTCCTTTAGGCAATTTTGCCTGTGGTTTTCCTCTTTAATTTTTCTGAGCTCAAACTCATAGCAAACTTCCTTCTTTTTGATTCTCAAACGAAACAGTTCAACCTCAAGTTCCTTAAGACGGAGAGACGTAGAAGCTTTGCTGTCCGGCAAACTCATCCTCCCAAACAAAATACCTCCAACGGGATCAACAAAATTTCGCTCCGATCAAAACAGCTGACCCTCAGTCAACTGACAGGCAGGGGCTTAACAAAGGAGCAAGAGAGAGAGGAAAAAAAAAACTGAAGCAGAAGATTACACAAAAACCACAAACTGGTGTCCAAAGATGTGCAAATAAAGTCACACAAATAGCAACAACGCCCAAACAAAGTGTCAGCACGAGGCACAAAGAAAAGCACCTCAAAACTAAGTGCCAACACAAGTCACAAATGCACATTCCAGTGCCAAAACCCTGGGCAGACGACAAAGACAACACAGGCTGTATAAAGACAGACCTCCAAATAAGTATTGCCAAAAAAAACTGCCACCGGTCAAGCAAGATAAACTGTTAGGACGAGCCCCCAAATATGTTACGGCCCCGACAGGCAAACCTGTCCCAGTCTAGGGGAAATAAAAAAAAGGCCAAAACATATGGACGATGGACACCAAAGTTTAGGAACACAGTTTATTAAATGGTAAAAGTAACCTGTGTCCTGTAAAACAAAAAGAAATAAATAATTACTGTGCTGGTCCCAACAAAAGACAAAACAAAGGGATTGGAGCCTTGGCCAAACATAAAATAATTCAGGGAGACAACTGACCCAGCCACGTTGACCGTCGGAGTCAGCAGCTCCCTGCTATGGCTGCCTAACTGAATCTAACTAATGAAAATAAATAAACAAAGCCCGCAAATAAAGACTACCAAGGTCCAACCGCAAACTAAAATAACAAAACCCAGCAGTATAAGACTGCTGAGGACCAAGAGAGAATCAAGAGAGAACCAACCAACCAACCAACCAACCAACCAACCAACC
This sequence comes from Oryzias curvinotus, assembly GCA_023969325.1. NCBI lineage: Eukaryota > Metazoa > Chordata > Actinopteri > Beloniformes > Adrianichthyidae > Oryzias > Oryzias curvinotus. The sequence continues at coordinate 148,904 of JALJSC010000253.1, read as the reverse complement.
AACCAACCAACCAACCAACCAACCAACCAGCACAGCTCCAACTCAAGACAACTGCTCCTCAGCCTCCTGCCCCCCTTCTCTGAATGCCTCTCTGTCTTAAATACCTGGCAGGTGCTGATCAAGAGCATTGGCTACACCTGCCAGGTGAGCAGAGTGTTGGGATGCAGCAGCAGCAGCAAGACATAACAGATACTACTGTCTACTTTTAGAAATAACCTTGACAGTGGAATAGTACTGTTCTTGCACTTACTTCTACTGGCATTGTTGCTGAGAGTGCTACAGATAATCCATCCGATCCATTCTAGACACAGCTAACATGGAAGTTCCTAGGAGGATGCTAGGAAGATGCAACGATAGTCAGTTTCCCCCAAGGGTTTCACTTCCACCTTCCTGTGAAACAAAGTTGGACACACACTTTTGCAAACATGATTATTTCACCTGTATAGCTAGGTAATTCATAAAAGCAATTATGAGATAACTTATATACATTATTCCAACAAAACATAGTGCTAAACGCAAAAACTTTGAGCAGCCGAGACTCCACGTTAGTAATAGGTTCCCCCCCTTAGCGACACACCCGCTGAACCCTCAACTCTTGTCATTGGCTCTTCTGAAGTTAGAAACATGGAGCTCCCTGCGGCTACAGTCACTGGGGGCCAGAGTTGGTGACATGGAGGGGAATCTAAGGATGTTAGCTCAGAGTAAGTCCAGGTTCCGTCTAGTCGTGATTCACGCAGGTGGTAAGGATGCCCGATGGAGACAATCAAAGGTGGTTAAGTTAAATGTAGCTTCGGTATGTAAACTGGCTAAGACGATGTCCGACACTGTAATTTTCTCTGGTCCCCTGCCGAACGTAGTCAGTGACGAAATGTTCAGCCGCTTTTCATCATTTAACTGCTGGCTTTCTAGATGGTTCCCAGAAAGCGGCGTTGGTTTTGTGGATAATTGGAGCTCGTTTTGGGGGAAGCCCGGTCTCATGCAGAGAGATGGTGTCCATCCCACTCTGGACTAGGGGTGTGTATTGGCAAGAGTCTGGCGATGCGATATGTATCCTGATACACACCCACAATATGATACGTATCCCGATATTGTACCGAAACACATTTTCTTTCTTTTTTTTATTTGACTTTTTACATTGTACTATTATTGTTTATTTAATTATCACAATGTTAAGCATTGCAACTGTGTCTCAAATATAAGTTGCTTTTACCCAAACAAATTCATAGTCCTTTTATTTTGTCAACTCAATATAGAAGGGTCAGAGTCAACATTGTCTGATTTCCACAACAAACTATATTTCAGTATTAAAAAAAGGAATAAATGTGTCCTAACCAATAAAGTTCTAAAGTATGATTGAGGAAATAAAGTGCTGTTTATTTTCAATATTGCTGACTGTAGCTTCTACAGTACTTTTAAACGGGTGCCTGAATGGTGCTTCAAAAATAAAGGGGGAAAAAAACATTAATTCTTTGCAGAAACAATGAAGTGTGATGATGAGGCAGCATGACAGAATGAAGGAGAACACTTAATATGACAAAGATGCTTTGAGTATATATCAGTCTGCAATGCTGCAGCCACGCTTTCCACGCATGTATTCTTCTAGTTACAACTCCAAACAAAGAGTGGTTGCTGTTTTGATTAGTAAAAACGTTACATTTACTCATAAGGATACAGTTACTGACTCAGAAGGCAGATTTGTCATTATTAATATATCCATTCAGAATAAGGACTAATAAGGCATAGCCAGTATCTATGGCCCGAATGTTGATGACTCTTCCTTCTTTCACAGATTCTTCACCTCACTCTCGGTTCACTCTGACTCCACAATCATTATAGGAGGAGACGTCAATCTGATTCTGGATCCTGAACTTGACAGACTCAGCACAGCAGCAAACCAGCGTTCATGGCGCTCTGCATGTATCCTACAGCAGTACATGAATGATCTGGGTCTCTGCGACGCTTGGCGCTCATGTCATCCAAGCACTAAAGGGTTCACCTTTTTTTCTCCAGTTCACCACTCACACTCCCGTTTAGACTATTTATTAGTCAGTAAATCTCTTTTAAAAGAAATTAAAAGTTCAAACATTCATCCTATTATTATCAGTGATCATGCACCAGTTTCTGTAAATATTTCTAGGGAAATATCCACACCCTCAGGTACAACCTGGAGGTTTAATACATCTCTGTTAAAAGACCAGGAATTTATTGAATTCTTTAAAAAAGAGTGGGCAACCTTCTTAGAATTCAACAATACTCCCGATATCACACCATGTCTCCTTTGGGAAACAGCAAAAGCAGTGATGAGAGGGAAAATCATTTCTTATTCAACGCGTAAAAAACGCAAAGAGAAAGCAGATTTCTTAGAACTAGAAAATAAAATCAAAACCCTGGAGACTGCTTATGCTGCTTCTGCACAGGAACACATTCTGGGAGATCTGAAAAATGTAAAGCTGCAGTTAAATGACATTATCAATAAGCAGACACAATTTCAAATACAAAGGCTGTGACTTGAAAAATTTGAAAACTCTAATAAATCTGGCAAATTTCTGGCTAATCAGCTTAAAATTAATAGAGAAAAATCAACAATCACTTCTATTATGGACCAAAAAGGAAATTTCACTCACGACGACAAAATCAATAACGCATTTGAAAACTTTTATAAAAACTTGTACACATCACAGATCAATCCGTCAGAGCGAAGTATTGACTCATTTCTTAATAATATAAACCTACCCAGGTTAAATGAGGATCAAATCACAAACTTAGACTCTCCGCTCTCGTTGTCTGAACTTCACGAAGCTCTATTACTTATGCCTAACGGTAAAGCACCAGGGCCTGATGGATTTCCTGCTGAGTTTTATAAATAATTCTGGGAACAGCTGGCACCAACGTTTTATGAAATTGTAACATTTATCAAGGAAAGCAAATCAATGCCACCAAACATGAACTCCACCAACATAATTCTCCTCCTAAAACCTGATAAAGATCCCAGTAGTCCATCAAGCTATCGCCCCTTTTCTCTAAACAATGCAGATGAACAAATAATCTGCAAAGCACTAGCACAGAGAATAGAAAATAATCACCCCTCACATAATTCACTTCGACCAAACTGGATTCCTCACAGGCAGACACTCGGATGACAATCTCCAAAGACTTGTTAATATAATAGACTTTGCCACCATTAAAAACCAGGAAATGACCATACTATTGCTGGATGCTGAAAAAGCTTTTGACAGAGTAAATTGGAAGTTCCTTATTGCTGCCCTCCATAAATTTAGCTTTGGAGAATCATTCAATTGGATTAAAATATTATATCACAACCATCTGTCAATGCATCTGTCTGAACTAATAAACAGACTTCCAACAGGATTTTTCTTGGAAGAGGAACCAGACAGGGTTACCCACTCTCCCTCTCTCTTTTTGCTACATTTATTGAGCCTCTAGCTGCAGCAATAAGACAGAATGAGAGCATTAAAGGAATTAAAACCAAACACAGCCATCATAAAATTTGTCTATATGCAGATGACATCTTACTGTTTTTAAGTAATTTACATTCTGTAAATAAAACAACAACAATCACTAATGAATTCTCCTCCATATCAGACTACTCCATTAATTGGAATAAGTTTGTTTTATTACCATTGAACAGTAATGCGGAGCAAAGAACCACAATACCAGTCAAATCAGGCAATATCAAATATCTAGGTATTTATTTTTCCCCAAAATTATCAGAACTGGTGCAGCTAAACAACACCCGGTTACTGAAAAACATACAGGACGATCCAACACGATGGACCAACCTGCCTCTGTCCCTTATTGACAAGGTAGCCACGGTTAAAATGAAAATCCTACCTAAAGTTAATTGTCTCTTCTCGATGATTCCCACACAACCGCCACTAAAATGGTTCAAAAGACTCATCCATATCAAGCTTTTTATGGAACAATAAACCTGCAAAAATTAGTCTAAGAACTTTAAAATCTGCAAAAAGCTGTGGAGTATTAGAATTACCTAGCTTCCACAAGTACTTTCTTGCAAATAGATTACAATACATCTTAAAATGGTTAAAAAATAATCCAGAAACCAACTCATGGTTAGACTTGGAACAGGCGTTATGTGGGAAGATCAACCTGTCAGATCTACCGTTTATTAGCCAAACAGTTAAAAAACAGGATTGTTTCAAAAGTATTAATATAAACGCCACTTTAACAGCCTGGTGGGAATTTCTCAAAATATCAAAATAATCAATCCAACTGTGCAAAATGACACCCATCTGGAACAACCCTGACATCCTCGTAAACAAAAAAATTAAACACTTCCCAGCTTGGCAAGAAGGGGGCGTAAAACAACTAGAGCACGTAATTATTGAAGATTCATAACTCCCCAGGAACTTCATGACAAATATGGAATAAATAACTTCTTGGAATACCAGCAAGTTAAATCAATTATTACTAAAAAGTTTAAATACAGAGACAAATATTTAAAGCTAGCAGATGTAGTTACCACTCTGATTAATTTCTCAATGAATAAAACTCGCTCCAAAATATACAAACTTTTATGTAATTTAGATAATAATATTTCACTTCCAATAACAAAATGGGATGCAGATTTGAGCATTAGCATAGATGAAAGCTTCTGGTCTAAAAACATTTAAACTGACAAAAAGTCTAAATCTGCAGCTAATCCATTTCAACACTCTTCACAGGATTTACTACACTGGACAGAGGATGTTCAAGATGGGTTTCAGTAACTCAGACATTTGTGAGCACTGTGACAGTAATCTACCTGACAGTTACATGCATGCACTGTGGTTCTGCACGCCTGTCCAGGGTCTCTGGCAGCAGGTATGTGCCGATATATCAGTCTGGCTTAAGGTTTCAATCACGGCTTCACCATCACTTTACGTGCTTGGTGACATGAGTGCCACCGAGGTAGAAGGAGGATTAGTATCTTATCATTTTCATAACTCTTTGTATTGCTAAAAAAAACTATTTTAATAAATTGGAAAAACAAGAAAAATATAAATATAAGTCAATACAGAAATCTGCCTGCTTGATCATATCAGCTTGGAAAAAATGTCCGCCCAAAGCTCAAGTAACTTTGAAAGAATTCAATCTCTCTTGTCTCCCATAGCTAACTCCATGACTTAGAGGGTGGGGGGCCTGGTCGTCGCTGCTCCCTGCCTTACTGCCTTGGTTCGGGGTGGGGGTCGGGGCCTCCGGTGCCTGGGTTGGGCGGGCTGGGGCGCTGCGTGTTCTTCTGGGCTTGGGTGTGGGGGTGTGGGGGGGAGGGTGGAGTGGTGGTTTGGCTTTGCTTGGGGGGGGGGTCCCAACCCTCTTAGGGCCCCTTCGTGGGGAGGGTGATGGGACATCACTGTGAGTAATCAGGAGATGTCCCCTCAGAGCCCTACCCGCCAATTTTAACTGCACCCCCTTAGTACACACACCCTTTACCCCTCAAAATATACATTCAAACATATACACACATGCACACACACACCCTCACAAACACGCACACACATTTTGCAAGGAAGGTGGGACTTAGGTCCATCTGTCCCCTACCCAATCCCTGGTGGGGGATACTGGGCCCTTGGCAGCGGCGGCCGTGTCCCCTGGGTGCCGGTTTCCTGGGCCCGGCGGTGCTCTCTCTGTGCGGGGAGGGGGTTCACATTACTCCTGATCCGGGGGTGTCCGTATCCCTGTGGGGTGGGTTCTTGTCCTTGCCCCTGAGTGCTGGGCCCCGCCAAATTTCCAACTGTGGCCCAGCCTGGTTGGGCCATGTTTACAACACCCCTCGTGGGCCCCTCTCTTCCCTGGGGGGCTCCCCTTCTGGGTGGGGGCGGCTGGCCCCTGCCTTGCCCCTTCCTGGACCAACCATGGGCCGGGTGGGTGGCTGCCTGGAGTGCGGAGCGGGTCTCCCTTAGGGGGTCCTGGCTCGTACCTGGGGTCGGGGCGGTGGGATCCCCGGAACTGCTGGGTGGTGATGGGGTGCTCGTCTGGGGCTGTGGGCACCCTTCTCGGGTGGGGCCCTGTGTTGGCTGCTCTCCTGGTTGGGCTGGGGCAGCGCTCTCTTTTCCCCCATGCCTCCCTGCTCTCTGGCTCTGGGGGCCTCGCGGCGGTCCTGCTGGCCCTGGCCTGTGTGGCGGATGTAATCGCCCGGGGGACGGTTGTTCTCTGCCTGCTGCCGTGTGGCGTTGGGGGGTTCTGGCTGCCGCTGCTGCTGTGGCAGGGGATCTTGGTGTGGGGATGGCTGGGCACTCTCCCTCCTTCGTTTCACATTCCACCACCCCTTTTAGAAGAACATAAACATTCACCTGAGCACAGGTGTTAGCTCACCTTTGCACTAATAGTTTGCATGGTTGAATGAATGAAATATTTCACACTAATTGGTTTGAAGGCATAAGTATGCGTGTGTGAACAATATCTGTTTTGTGTACATGTTGACATGTGGACATTTCTGCAGCTAACAGGTGTGTTGATAATATTTGAGTGTGTGTGTGGACAGGCCCCGCCCTTTGAGATTTGTACTACATTTGAACCTTACCGTAATGAGAAACATCCAGCAAACTTGTTGCTTTATGCTGCTTCATGGTCTTATCCTCCCCCTTCCTATTATTACCCTCCAACCCGTCCCCTCTCTCTAACATCCCTCTCTCTTTTTCCCTCCTTTCCTTTTCTGTCCGGTCCAACACCAAAGATTTTCAAATATGATGGAAATGAATAAACTTTGGCCTCAATTACAAAAGGGGTTTATTCAGACATACCTCTGGTTTTTCTGAAGATTAATAACCCCTGTTAAAGTAAATATTTAAAACACATCTTTCAGGAAGATGGCGCCACTGAGTCCGGTCGCCGTCCAGGTCGCTCCGCTTAGACTATGTTTTTATTTACTTTTTTACCTACTTTTGCTTCCTCTTTTTACACACATTACCTATGCACTGATCACATACGACAAGGAAACACTTTTGGACATTGGACACTGCTTCACTGACCTGTTTCAGGACACTTTATCCTCCAACCCATCGTGGCCATCCGAGATTTTCCGGAGCACCGAGATGATCAATGGCCACCTGAATAACCACCCGAGGCGACGGAAGAAGAAACACCGCGGGAAACGTGCTGGGATTCGCAACAGACTAAGGAAAAGAGCACACAGCCCTCCTTTACCGAGCATTTTGCTCGCCAATGTCCAGTCTCTGGAGAATAAGATGGACGATCTGTGAGCCAGGATAAACTTCCAACGGGACATTAGGGACTGTAACATCCTTTGTTTGTCTGAAACGTGGCTCACGCCCTCGGTCCCGGACGCTGCTGTAACGCCATCTGAAAACTTCTCCGTTCTACGGATGGACAGGACAGCCTAGGCCGGCAAATCCAAAGGCGGAGGAGTTTGTTTCATGATTAACAAGAAATGGTGTGACCCCAGGAATATCTCCACTCTGTCGCGCTCCTGCTCGCCTCATCTGGAACAAATATCCATTATTTGTCGCCCATCCTATCTGCCCCGGGAGTTTTCATCGATCATCATAACGGCTGTTTACATCCCTCCACAAGCAGACTCTGGCTTGGCTTTGTCGGAGCTTCACGACGCGCTCAGCGGCAACATCAACAAGCATCGGGACGCTGCTATGATCTTTGCTGGGGACTTTAACAAAGCCAAACTCAGGCAAATTATGCCTAACTTTCATCAACATGTATCCTGTCCAACCAGAGGACCGAACACATTGGATCATTGCTACACTCATTTTAAGAATGCCTACAAAGCTCTCTCACTACCGGCTTTCGGCAAATCGCACCATGCCGCCATTTTCCTCACACCGGAATATAAACAAAGGCTCGTTCAAGATCCCCCGGCGCAGAGGGTGGTGATGCGATGGTCCGCCCAATCAGAAGAAACTTTACAGGCGGCTCTTGATGACGTAGACTGGGACATGTTTCGCGCAAGCTCATCTGACGTCAGCGAGTTCACGGATGTAGCGCTAAGCTTTGTAAACACGCTAGCCGAACAAGCTACGGATACAATAACTATAAGGACATTCTCAAATCAGAAACCGTGGGTGGACAGATCAATCCGTGCAGCAGTAAACAAACGCACTGCTGCTTACATCGCCGGTCTTCTGTCGGGAAACATGAGCGAGTAAAAATAAATGGAAATAAATCCTCTGCAGAGGTGAGAGCAGATCCGTCGCTGGCTGATGAGCTAAACACTTTCTACGGCCGCTTTGAAAGCAACCTAAGCAGTGTGAGTCCGTCGATCAGCACGTCAGGAAGCAGCAGCCAGATCAGCAATCATCATGCGATCACCGTGACGGAGGACGAGGTTCGGAGGGCACTAAAGCGAGTGAATGTAAGGAAAGCAGCCGGACCCGATGGGATTTCTGGCCGTGTTCTGCGGTCCTGCGCTGATCAGCTCGCTGGTTTGTTTACATCCATTTTTAACGAGTCTCTTGCTGCATCTGTGGTTCCCACCCCATTCAAAAAATCAGTCATCATCCCTGTGCCTAAGAACAATAAACCCTCTTGTCTGAATGACTATCGCCCAGTGGCCCTCACATCAACAGTAATGAAGGTCTTTGAAGGACTGGTTAAAAACGTCATCTGCTCCTCCATCCCGGATCCTCTGGACCCTCTTCAGTTCGCCCATCGCCCAAACAGATCCACAGATGATGCCATTTCTCACATCCTGCACTCTTCTCTCACTTACATTGACAGCAATAACAGGAACTATGTAAGGCTGCTATTTCTTGACTACAGCTCAGCTTTCAATACCATAGTCCCCATAAAGCTAGCTTCCAAACTCATAGACCTCGGTCTGAATTCTTCACTCTGCAAATGGATTCTGGATTTCCTCACTGGCAGACCTCAGGTGGTGAAACTAGGCCAGTACACCTCCAACTCCATCACCCTGAATGTTGGAGCCCCGCAAGGGTGCGTCCTGAGTCCCCTGCTTTACTCTCTCTACACACACGACTGCGTGTCTACACACAGCTCCACATCCATCATCAAATTTGCTGATGATACTGTGGTTCTGGGCCTCATTCACAACAACAACGAGACCGCATACTTGGATAAGGTAGAGAAATTGACATCATGGTGCCAGGACAACGGTCTCTCTCTGAATGTGAGCAAAACTAAAGAACTGATTGTGGACTTCAGGAAGAGACAACAGCAGCCCTACACTCCTCTAATGATCAGCGGGACCCCTGTGGAGAGGGTGAGCAGCTTCAAGTACCTTGGTGTAAACATCTCAGAGGACCTGACTTGGACTACTCACATTCAAACACAGGTTAATAAAGCAAGGCAAAGACTGTACCATCTGCGACAGCTGAGGAAATTCAGGGTCTCACCAGCAATCCTGAACACCTTCTATTCCGGTGCTATAGAGAGTGTATTGACTCAGTGTATCTCAGTGTGGTATGGGAACAGCTCTAGTCAAGACTGCAAAGCCCTGCAGAGAGTTGTGCGCTTAGCTGAGCGCATTTCAGGGTCTGCTCTCCCCTCTCTGCAGAACACCTACCTCAAACGCTGCAGAAGTAGAGCTGCAAAGATCATCAAAGACTCCACCCACCCCAGTAATCATATCTTCACTTTGCTGCCATCTGGTAAGCGCTACCGTAGCCTGATGGCAAAGACCGAGAGACTCAGGAGGAGTTTCTACCCCCAGGCCATCAGGCTCTTAAACTCCAAACGTGTATCCTAATTATTTGAGTCTACGTTTACATTCATGCACATTATTTTTGCGTTCTATATTCAATTCTACAATACACATTTTTTCTTATTTCATCTTTACATAGCTTTACCTTACTTATGTATATTATGTATATTTTATAGAAATATATTTTGTACATTTCCTGTGCTGCTTTACTTAATTATTGCACTGTCCACAGAGCGGACCTGGCTTACATTTCACTACGGGTTGTATTGCTAAATATAACTTTGTATGTGACAAATAAAGAATCTTGAATCTTGAATCTTGAATCACAAGAGGCCTTCAGCTCTTATCTGTCTGCCCAGCTGTTGGACAGGACAAGTTAAAAAAAATAAAAAATATAATAAAATCAACGCATCTTTCTGAGTGTACATTGGAACAGGACTGTGAAAATGATTACTAGACAGAAAATCAGAAATAAAGTTGTCTATTTATGACATGAGAATGAAGCTGTTAGATTAATAAACAGGGAGGAAATGTTGAATGTCTATACTTTATTGATCATTCTAACTGCTGTTTTCAGACAGTTTTTTATCTTCTGTTTGTCTTACACAATTAAAGTTGTGGTGTTGGGACTTTTCCGAGTACTATGTGTAGAAATGATCATCTCACCAGAAAAGAAAGGAGTGTCTGGAATTTGAGCTGATGTCATCATGAAAGACAGAACGTCCTGTGACTACAGCAGAAAATGAAAGAATATATTGACAACTACTATTCTTGTGACCTGTAGGTATTTCACTCCCCATGTAACCAGGGTGACCCCATTCTGAATAAAGGTGTGAGGAGGGGGCAGACATCCCCAGAGCTGTTAGGAGCAGAGGTGTTGAAGGGTATTCTGTTCCCAGCTCTCCTCAACAGAAATCTCTGTCTGCCCTATCAACTTTCGATAGTACTTTCTGTGCCTACCATGGTGACAACGGGTAACGGAGAATCAGGATTTGTTTCCGGAGAGGGAGCCTGAGACACGGCTACCACATCCAAGAAAGGCAGTATGTGCACAACTTACCCACTCCCGGCTCGGGGAGGTACTGACGAAAAATAACAATACACGACTCTTTCGAGGCCCTGTAATTGGAATGAGTGCAGTTTGAATCCTTTAACAAGAATCCATTGGAGGGAAAGTCTGGTGCCAGCAGTCACTGTAATTCCAGCTCTAAAAATGTATCTTAAAGTTGGTGCACTTAAATAACTTGCAGTTGGATTGGCAGTCTGCCGAAAGGAGAACTTCCGCCTGTCCCAGCCCCTGCCTCTCGGTGCCCCCTCGATGCTCTTAGCTGAGTGTCCTGCGGGGTCCAAAGCCTTTACTTTGTTCAAAATTATTGTTCAAAGCAGGCCCGGTCACCTGAGTAGCACAGCTGGGAATAATGGAATAGGACTTCTGTTCTGTTTGTGGGTTTTTCTTCAGAACTGAGGCCACGATTAAGAGGGACTGCCAGGGACATTCGTATTGTGCCGCTACAGGTTAAATTGCAGGTTAAATCCGCTCAAAAACGCAAGCATTTGCCCAGAGTGTTTTTATTAATCATGCACGAAAGTCGGAGATTTCGAAGATAATCAGATACCATCATAGTTCTGATCATAAACAATGCCAACTAGCGATCCAGTAGCATTATACCCATGACCCGCCAGGCAGTGTCAGATAAACCAAAGTCTTTGGGTTTCGGTGGGAGTATGGTTGCCAAGCTGAAACCTAAAGGAATTGACAGAAGAGCACCACCAGGAGTTGAGCCTGCAGCTTAATTTGACTCATGGGAAACCTCACCCGGCCCGGACACGGAAAGAAATTACAGATTGTTAGCACTTTGCCGATTCTGTGGGTAGTGGTACAAGGTCATCTTAGTTGGTGGAGCAATTTGTCTGGTTAATTCCGATAACCAACGAGACTCCGGCATGCTGACTACTCCAAATCCTTAGAGGGACACGTGGTGTTCAGCCACACGCGATTGAGCAATGACAAGCCTGTGATGCCCTTAGATGTCCGGGGCTGCACGTGCGCCACACTGAGTGGATCAACGTGTGTCCCCCCTACGCCAAGAGGCGTGGGTAACCCGCTGAACCCCACTCATGATACTCCATGATAATTCTTATTGCAAAACACACTTGATCCAGGAGATCAGCAGCAGATGACACAGGATTTCCGGAAAACCAGCTGAAGGCCAGCCCTCTAGGCCTGGATTTGAGGAACCCTGATAAAGATAGTAAAGATTGGACATTGATGCACATTGAGGTATTGCCCGCATGAATTTTTCGAGCATCCTAAGCTAAATGTTGTTGTTAGCAAGTATTAGCCTAAACCTAACCCTTCTTCCAGGTCCGTTTAAGCAGGAATAAAGCTCTGGCCAACATATTTAGAAACTTGTGAGCAAACCGACACTTGACTCAGACTGACTGACAGATGTTTCTGCTCTAAACATGGACTCTGTCATTTCTGGAGTTCCAGGAAAACTGCCTCAGTTCTTCCCTCATATTATTCCCACTTTTCTTCATCATTTCACTGCAACTATGGAATGAAGACCAAAGAATCAGGAGGTTTTTATTGTCACATGTTCAGAAACCACTTTTCTCTGAAGGACAGAGACATGAAAACACAAATCTTCAATCCAAAGTTGTCAAATGAAGCAGAAAGAACACAAAGTTGTCAATGTTCTTCTTTCCACAAACACAATCTTCTCCTTCAGCTTCTTCTCTTGTGGTTTCTGTGGAGAACAAACCAGAGAAAGTCTGGGATGGTGACCTCACTGATTCCATTTGTGTTGCAGCTTCCTTCAGTTCCCATGACAACAACACCAAAACATTGGAATCCCAAAGTTCAAAGAAACCACAAGAAAACAGATTGGACTCCCAAAAGTTGGAGATTCATGTTCCAAAATGTCCGAAATCCACATTCTAGAGCAGGGGTTCTCAGAGTGTGGCCCGGGGGAATATTTCTTTATGGCCCTCACTAAAAGAGAGCAGAGCAGGTTCCTTTGATAAAAAAAAGTTGCATGGTGAGGATAAAAGGCGTTTTCAAGCTAAGTGGACAAATGCTTGCTTGGTCCTATCCCCTGGGATAAAGTCATTAGCCTTATTTCCAAGAAGGTAAATGCATTGCTCAAAGAATTCAATAAAAATCATCACTATGTTACAAATCATAAAAACTATAATAAATTTACCACCGAGGAGCGCAACAATAAGCTCCAACAACAACAAGGCTATGCTGCACAGCAGATAATGTTTACAAAAATGGCTAAATCTAGTAATGCTAGGAGAGAAGTTAGCTACGTTGTGGCTTTGGAAATGTCCCGGTGTAGCAAACCCTTCAGTGACGGGGAGTTCGTTAAAAGAATGCATTCTGAAAGTTGCTAAAATGGTTTGTCTAGAGCTAAAGAAAAAGTTTGAAGAAATAAGTCTTTCAAATGATACAATTACCAGACGAGCAGAAGATCTGGGCAGTAACCTCCGAAAACATCTGGAGGGCCTGGTGAACTGTACAAATGACACTTGGTCATTAAAGGTATCAAATACAACTTATTTTGTTTATCCATTTTTCTTCACCAAAATTGGCCCCAGTCTAATGTCGAGTTACTAATTTGGCCCTCCACTACAAAAACTTTAATAATCCCAATTCTAGAGAGTTTAATTTCTCTCTATTTCTGACTCCAAACATGACTCCACAGAATCTGAACAGTTCAAACGTTTAGTTCTAAATGATCCAAAGCAGAGAAATCACTGAAAACAAACATTTCACTTCTTTTAGGATCTACTTCCCTTTACACAACTCTGCTGTGGCTCCAACAACATTACCCAATGCCAGTGCAGCATGGAGCGGCTGAGTGAAAGTGGTCTGGACTCTGTGGAGGAGAGTCATGCTTTTAGAGATGCTGTAGAAGGACAGAACACCTGCTCTGTGATCCAGGTACACTCCTACTCTGAAGGTAACACGAGCTGAGATGGAGGTTTCTATCCTGTTGTGGACAAATGAGAATCTGTCTGGATAACAAACTAATGCCCAAGATTTATCATTATAACCAAATCCACTTTCATTTCCAGATCTGCAGATGTTCTTGTATGCGACTGCTACAAAAACAGAGTTTCTTCTCCTCTCCACCTCCCAGTAACAACGTCCAGTCAGACTCTCTCTACTCAGAACCTGAAGATAATAAGTAAATCTGTCTGGATGTTTAGAATCAGACTGAGGTTTTTTCATCGCTGTCACATTTCTGTTCTCCTCTGACAGTAACAGATTTCTGTGTGCTGTGTTTGGATCCAGTGTGATTTGACGTGAATATCTGAGGTAGTCAGCTCTGCTCTTTGGTTCTGGTTCTGGTTCTGACAGTAAAACGTCCACATGAGAGAATGTCAGTGAGATGTTGGTCCATTCCTCTCTCAGAATGTCCTGCAGTTTGTCTCTGAGCTCTGACACAGCTGCTGTCACATCCTCAAAGTATGTCAAAGGACGGACATGGATGCTGGCTGAGGGGGTGGACTCACTGAGTGGGGGCAGTGAGGGGTAGTTGAGCAGAAAGTGGCTGTGATCCTCTGTGAGGCAGAGCTGCTTCAGCTCAGCGTCTCTCCTCTTCAGCTCAGCCATGTCCTGCTCCAGCTCCTTCTGAAGACCTTTGACTCGCCTCACTTCAGTTTGCTGCTGGGATCTGATCTGCTGCTCCACATCACGGCTTCTTTCCTGGAGGAGACGGATCATCTGAGTGAAGATCTTCTCACTGTCCTCCACGCTTTGATCAGCAGAGTGATTGATGGCCTCCAGCTCCTGTTCAAGCAGCTTCACCTCTTTCTCTCTGTCCTGGATTCTCTGCTGGATTTGTTGCTGACTCTCCTCCAGCTCTCTCTGCTTATCAGTCCTTTCTGCTGCAGCTGAGACTATTTTATGTCCCTCATGTTCTTCAACAGAGCAGAGATAACAGATGCTCTTCTGATCAGTGCGACAGAACATCTTCATCACCTCATCATGACGGGAGCAGATGTTCTCCTGCAGGTTCTTGGAGGGTTCCACCAGCTTGTGTTTCTTCCATGCAGCTGCTTTCAAATGAGGCTGAAGGTGTTCCTCACAGTAAGAGGCCGGACAGCTCAAGCAGGACTTGATGGCTTTCAGTTTTCTTCCAGTGCAGACGTCACAGACCACATCTTCAGGTCCAGCATAGCAGAGACCAGCAGGAGCATCTTGGAGTCCGGTCTTCTTCAGCTGCTCCACTAAAGCTGCAAACATGACATTTTTCACCAGAACAGGCCTCGGTGTGAAGGTCGTCATGCACTGAGGACAGCTGTGGACGTTCTCCTCTGCATCCCACAATCCTTGAAGACACTTCATGCAGTAGCTGTGTCCACAGGGAATAGTCACCGGATCCTTCAGCAGACCCAGACAGATGGAACAGCAGAAGGTTTCTTCATCCAGATCTGCTCCTTTCTGCGCCATTTCTCCTCTCAGACACACAGACTGTGAGAGGTTCACTTCCTCAGAAAGCGGTTTGACTCTGATCCTCCCATCAGATGGTTTCACTGTGAGTTCAGCCAATCAACTTATTTCTTCTCTTCCTGCTGGTGACGCCCATAAAGACAGATGAAGGAGAGAAGAACTGTAGAGAAAATGGTTGTTAGATCAGGCTATAAACCAAAGAACATGAGAAATGTGTCATAATCAGCAGGTGGTTCAGTTTTCAACATTTATTTCATCCTTTAAACATAAGAGATGCACTAAAGGACCATGATGCAACAGTTTTCCCACATAAGAAAAGGCACTTCTATCACAAACTAAACTGAAACTGAAAGCGAAAGCTTTAAGTTTCAACAAGAACAGAAATCAAACAGAACGTTAACTGTTTGATCAGTTCCATTTAAAACCAGAACACTCATTCTACTAATAAATTCTAATGTTTTTTCTAGAACAAACATCAAATTGTCAAACATTTCTGTCCACATCCTGTGAATAATCTAGGAACTAAAATCAATTCTCAGACTTTCCTCTATAGTTCAGACTGTTGCTGCTGTGCAGATCTGACTTTTGATGTTTCTGCTGCAGAATCCTGGTTTCTTTCAGTCTGATCGTGCTCGCTGGCTCTGCTTCAGGTGAAAAAAAGGTTTGTGGTGTTTCTAGTTTTAGAAGGAACATGCCTTCTGCACTATTTGCAGATGACGTTACTCTGTTTTTGTCAGATTTTCAAGAACTAACACCTACACATAGGCCCAGAATACATTTTTGAGTCCCAGTCCCAAATTCTGTCACTATGTTACTTAGAAAGATCTTAGACGTTTCACTTTTCGAACTTTTTTCTGATTTTTAATAAGAAAAAGAAATTGTATCAGAGTAATTTATAAATGGTTTGAACACTTCTTTATTGTCATCTAACTGTAAAGTATCACATGTATGGATATGGTTCATTGTAAAAGGCTGAAGAATAACATCCATCCGGCCGTTAGGCTGAGGATGGAAACCAGAACTAAGACTGACCTTGATCCCGAGGAGGCCGCAAAACTCCTTCCAGGCAGCAACAAATTGAGGCCCACGATCAGAGGTGATGCCCTGAGGAAGACCATGCAGGCAGAACAAATGCTGGGAAAGTAGCACCGCTAGTTCCTTCACGGATGGGAGTTTCGTCAGAAGTATGGCATGTGCTAGTTTGGAGAAACGGTCAGTGAGGGTAAGTATGACTGTTTTACCTCTGGAGTTGGGTAGACCGGTGACAAAGTCACCATGGCTACGTGGGACCAAGGTCTAGACGGCACAGGTAGAGGGTGAAGTAAACCAGCAGACAGGGTCCTTGGGATCTTGACGCTGGCACAAACGGGACAAGCAGCCACAAAAACCCTAATGTCGGAGGACATAGAGGGCCACCAAAACAGCTGGGACACAAAAAAGCCGGTCCTGGTCACTCCGGGATAACAAGCCAGTTTGGAGGAGTGCCCCCACTTTAACACCAAGGTGCGCAGGGAGGGAGGTACAAACAGGCATCCGTCTGGACAGCCAGCTGGTACAGTTGCAGGGTCAGACACAGATGCCTTTACCTTCCGTTCCAGAGACCAACGCGTGGTTCCCAACACCAGGTGGTAAGGGATGGTAGTGGTGGTCACAGCAGGCAACTCCGACTCCTCCTCCTGCTGGAACCGACGTGAGAGAGCATCAGGCTTGAGGTTCCTGCTTCCCGGACGGTATGACAGACAGAAATTGAACCTGTCAAAGAAGAGAGCCCACCTCGCTTGATGAGGGTTAAGACGCTTGGCAGTCCTGATATACTCCAAGCTCTTATGATCAATCCAGACCAAGAACGGCTGCGCAGCCCCCTCCAACCAGTGATGCCCCTCCTCCAAAGCCAGTTTTACTGCCAGAAGTTCTCTGTTCCCTATGTCATAGTTTCTATCAGCAGGAATGAGTTTGCAGGGATGAACCTTATTATCGGACGTTCTCTGTGACAACACAGCCCCCACCCCAGACTCAGATGCATCCACCTCCACGATGAATTGCTTGGAGGGATTAGGCTGAGAATAAGGGCTGTACACTGCGCGAAAAGAGCCAGAATCTGTAAATATCTGTTGGGGATACTTTCTTAAATATCTAAAGAATCTGGACCATTTCTGATGCATATCCAGACATACAGCATATCTGAAGATATCCGGGCAGAAGATACTGGTTGTGTCTTATTTTGGTCATATCCAAGTTCCGAATATGACCTGAAGTCAAATCTGGAAATATCTGGAGTAAAGATACTGAAGAAGGTAAATATCTTTTAGTATCTGTAGTGTATACTTATCTAAGTATTGAAGCATTTCTGGTGCATATCCAGACATACAGCATATCTGAAGATATCCGGGCAGAAGATACTGGTTGTGTCTTATTTTGGTCATATCCAAGTTCCGAATATGACCTGAAGTCAAATCTGGAAATATCTGGAGTAAAGATACTGAAGAAGGCAAATATCCTGTAGTATCTGTAGTGTATACTTATCTAAGTGTTGAAGCATTTCTGGTGCATATCCTCCGTAATTACCATTGCCGCTGTAGGTACCATAACCGTTCGGCCTGGAACTTCTGTTCGTGGTCCTTCGATTAGTGCTGACGTCACATTTTGTGATTGGCTGTATGTTGGTCTGATGACATGTCAGACAGTGATTGGTCTGGACAATTTTATACTACCATAGAAGAAAATATTATGACGTCTGTTGTAAATGAACAGAGCTGCGAGATAGAGCGAGATTGTATTCGAAACGTGCCTTTATTATTATGATTATTATTGAATTCATGTTCTCTCATAGTTTTTTTAATCCGTGCACCCATTGCTTTATTATTGACAGAACGTACCCGGAAGGGCAACATTTAGCCGTGCTGACAAAATTTTCAGCCACGGCTGAACTTAAACTGAAATAATGAGCAGATTGTGACAACATGTCTTTATAAAAATGACAAAGAATATTGTCAGACACAATTTATGAGGGAAAACTCCTTTAGGTTACAAAAGGGAACGTGAAATGAAAATACGTAGAGCCCAGGCAGATGTCATAGTGTGACGTCATACTCAATCGAAAGGACCCGAATGGAAGATCCAGGCCGAACGGTTTTGGTACCTACACCGTATTTTGTGATACAGCGGGGAAAATAAGTATTGAACACGTCAACATTTCTCTCAAAAAACATATTTCTAATCAGCTATTGACACGAAATTTTCACCAGATGTCGGCATCAACCCAAGTAATGCACACATAGAAAGAAATCCAAACATTTATGTCCATAAATGAAGTTATGTGTAATAAAGTGGAATGGCACAGGGAATAAGTATTGAACACATGAAGAAAAGGAGGGGTAAAAAGGTCTGGCAAGCCAAGAAAGCAGCTGGAGTTTGTCATTATTCAGAAGATTAACCTGCCCCCTATTAGTGCAAAATAATATAAGCTGGTATAGTCCTGATTGATGCCTTTTAAAAAGGTTTCTCACCAGCAAGGTGTTAGACAAGAAGCATTGCATGATGGGTAAAAGCAAAGAGCTGTCCAAAGACTTACGCAACCTTATTGTTGCAAAACACACTGAAGGCATTGGTTACAGGCGCATTTCTAAACTTCTGAAAGTTCCAGTGAGTACCATTGGGGCCATCATCCGGAAGTGGAAAGAACACGGCATTACCATAAACCAGCCACGGCCAGGTGCTCCTCGCAAGATTTCAGACAGAGGAGTCAGAACAATCATCAGAAGGGTTCTCCAACAGCCCAGGACCACTCGTGGAGAGCTTCAGAAAGACCTGGAATCAGCAGGTACCGTTGTTTCAAAGAAAACAATAAGTAATGCACTCAACCGCCATGGCCTCCATGCACGCACACCACGCAAGACTCCATTTTTGAAGAAGAAGCATGTTGAAGCTCGTTTGGAGTTTGCGACACAACATTTGGATAAACCCATGACATTCTGGGAGAAGATACTCTGGTTGGATGAGACCAAAATTGAACTCTTCGGATGTCATAAGACACAACATGTTTGGAGGAAAAATGGCACCGCACATCACCCCCAAAACACCATACCAACAGTCAAGTTTGGAGGTGGGAGCATCATGGCATGGGGCTGTTTTTCAGCATGTGGTACTGGTAGACTTCATATCATTGAAGGAATAATGACTGGAGAAAAGAGAGAAAAGTATCAAGACATTCTTGATCAGAATCTGCTGTCATCTGCCAGGCTGCTGAAGATGAAAAGAGGGTGGATCTTTCAGCAAGACAACAATCCCAAGCACACAGCCAAGGTAACACTCAACTGGTTGAAGAAAAAGAAAATAAAGCTGCTAGAATGGCCCAGTCAATCACCAGACTTGAATCCAATTGAAAATCTTTGGAAAGAACTGAAGATTCGGGTGCACAGAAGAGACCCCCAGAACCTTGTAGATTTGAAGGCAGTTTGTGTGGATGAATGGGCCAAAATCACACCTGAGCAATGTATTCCACTGGTTTCTCCATACAGGAGGAGTCTTGAGGCTGTAATCACCAACAAAGGTTTTTGCACTAAGTATTAAATACATTTCAGGAATAGAAGATGAATAAAATTTGCATTTATGAATATACTATTTGCCAAATATAATAATAAGATTAATTATTAGTTTTTATTTGAGTCCAAGTTTTTATTATACAAGCCAACAATTATATATTCAAATTTCAGAGTGAAAGCTGGGGTGAATATGATTTCTGATAAATTGTAAACACAAAAAATTCTAATTTCAGTACAATTCCAAAAAAGATGGTTAATTGCTTTTGGATGTTCTTTACAAAAAGGACAGTTAGGATCAATTGTTAATGTATCTTAGCATGAATTGATTAGTGGGGTAAATTTTGTGAATGATTTTAAAGAAACTTCTTTCCTTTTTTTTTTATTTATCATAGATTGTTGGGTCACACTCCAGCCTTTTCTCCAAATACTGCCAGGATCAAAATGTCTTCAGTAGTTTCGAAGCCGCAATATTTTTATTTTATTTTTTTTTTATTGAACAAATGCAACATACAAAACAAAAAAAATGCTCGAAGCCGCAATAAAACACGAGGAGAACCAACAACCGTGACGTGTTACCGACCTCCAGTAAAGTGAAATTTGATTGGTCACGTTCTGCAACGCGACCAATCAGCTGTCGAGTTACAGCGCTCCGCGCCGCCATGACGCAACCTGTTTGAAAACAATGGCGGCAGAAGCGGTAGGTCCGAAGATGAAGACGGAAAAAAAAGAATAAAAGTTGACCGTAGGAGACATGGAGGACTGTGTTGCGCGCACCCCCTCTAGTAAGCGAGGCCGACCGCGTCCTCACAGCGACCAGACCTCAGAGGATCCGGCGGCAGTGACCCGGCCGAGCCTATAAGTTCAGGTAAAGCTTTTGATCTAAATTAATGGGCATGTTTATATTCGGGGCTTGGAGGCTACGGGGTTATATTTAAACAATTCCGGGGGCTATTTTAAATAGCAAAAATAACCCACATCCTTCCCTTTTTCAGGAAAAGAGTATTCATCTGAAGCGATATGAACAGAATCACAAAGAGGCTGGACGACGTGGAAAAAACCAAGAAGAAGCTACAAGGACACCGGATATGACCCCCCCCCCCCCCTCGAAGTTTCCGTACGTATCTTCAGTGTGTATAACTATTTTGTGCTGAAAAACTTTGCTTTTGTATAAAACTTCAAGTAACCCAGAAACATGTCATCACGTCGAGCAGCGACTTTAATGCGGTAAACAGCAGAGGACGTGACCGTACAGATTCAGTGAGTGCGTGGAGGAGGGGGGGGGGGGGGGCACACGGCACACGTCTGTGCAGAACCGGGGCCTGTGATCCGTATGGATCATGGATCATCCGCGCAGCCTAGTAACTTCTCTTGGGATTCGGTGTCAGACCGTAAAACCGCATAATCACCCGCGGAACGTCACCGCGGACCCACACTTTGATGTATTTATTTAATGTTACAGGACTGCATATGGTGATTTGAACTATAAACATATTCATCTTTGCTAATAATTATTGTGTATTCCCGTGCGGTTATGGACTAATGTTGGACACCCTGTGCACCATGTCAATTAGGTTTCTTTTAGGTGTTGGGGGCGGCCGCGGCGTCACTCCCTCCCGTTTCCCCCGCTGCAGCGGCAGACGTCGCCCCCCACCGCCGCGGGTCCTGTGTATCGCGGGCAGCACGGAGACATGGGGGTCCACCCGCAGCTGCGCCCGAACCGCACAGGCCAGGGTCCAAACGTCTCGCTACAGGGCGCCGGAGGGGGGAAGGGAGGGGGGAGGAGCCTGCGGGGCGAGGGGGGAGCGCAGGTGTCCCGATGTCTCTGCACTTCTGTCAAAAGTGGCAGGAAAATATACGTCTATATGCGCTACGAGCTCTCCATGGGAGCGGGAATTCAGCGCGGCAGGAAACGTCATCCCCCGTTAAGATCCTCACTGAAAGCTGACACAGTAAACGTGTTGTGTTCCGGTCACGCAACACGAAGACGGACAAATAAAAGCAGCAGCACGATTCACTAAAGCAGCCAAACAGACAGACACGTGTTCACTTTTTTTTGCACTTTAAAAAAGGTTGTTCATGTTTAGCCAATGTTGAACCTTTCCTGCGATGACTTTTCTCTTTCTGACCGTCGTCGGAAAACGTTGGCGGATCTTCCTTTGGGGTTCACTTCCCCGTTGGGACCCTCAGCGTGGGTTAATAAAGAATCTATCAGAGTTATTCTTGGGGACACTTATACACTCGACCTGCTGACACACCAGGGTTTCAGCACATACACATATTCACTCTACAACACCTATTTAGCTAGTTAGTTAGTTCTTTGTTTATGTGTTTAATAAAAAATACTGTGTTCTGATTATTAATTTCCATTGTATTCATTTCCATTATAAGCTACATGCGTTCTTGAGTTTCCCACTCGGCCGCTGGGGGGTTTTGTGTTGGGCAGGTGCCTGTATTCTAGAACATTGGCCAGAACAGCAATGTTACTGTAACCCAACAGACTTCTTCTTTCTTTAAGATTCTTGTCCATCACATACACAAGAACCTCGGAGATCAGCTCTAGTGGAAGGTCTGGGCAGATGACAAGTATGTTTCTTTCTCACTGTTGTTTTAGGAAACTTGACAAGAACTCCAGTCAGTTATAAGATATTGTCTTTTTTTTTTTAGCCTCAGAACACCGCACAATGAGGAGATGACGGCAACAGTGAAAGATGTGGAACTAAATTGGAGTTTCCACCAAGTTAGAAGTAAGCACCAACATGAAGTTGGATTTACACAACTCACCATAAGTTAGTGATAATGTGAAAGACTCAATGTCAAGTATTCAGTGTTACTTTCTTTTCAGAGATTTTTGGGATAGGATGGCAATTGTATTAGTGTGATAGACGGCTCATTTAGTGTTTCCATGTCTTAAGATCAAACACTAAGTTACAATAACGATGTAGCATTGATAAGATCAAGATAAGCGTCTGTGACAGTCTGCATGGCACATTTTGAATATTTCACTGTGGAAACATGCTTGCAATATGTTGACCTCATCTTCTGTACATTTCATATTTCCATCCACTAGGAGCTTGTAATCGAGCTATTGACAGTCTCAAGTGCAAAGAGAGAGAATGGAGATGGAAGCAAGGAGGTCAAAAGGAGGACCAGTCAGCATGATCAGGTGAGTTGTCCTATTTGTGACCTTGTTTCATTTACTCGGGTCATGCATGGTCCAGTTGAACTGTGTATGTGTGTGTGTATATGTATGTATGTTGTTTCTTCTCATTAAAATATTTTCCTTTCCTGTTGGTCCACAGCTCTTCAAAAAGAGGGTCAAAATTGCTGAGAAGATTCTCAATCAAGAGGATCTGTCATATATAAAAGGAGCCAATGCAAACTCAGCGACGAGGAAAGTGAGGACAAACCATCTTATTATCAATTCTCGCCAAAGTGGCGCTCCACTAGGCTAACCAGGGTGATGCTGAAATGCCAAAAAGCCTTGGATGAAAACCGGAAGAGTGGAATTGACCCAAAATTACACATTAGACACTCAGCTGGCTTTACTGAAAGAAACCCACCCACTGCTTTCTGGCAGAAGAGAAAAAAGGATGCATGTTTGTCTGTGGTGTTTGAGTTATTTATTTATTTTGTAATAAAATATTTTTGAGTAATTCCGGTTTTCTGTCACCTTTAATTTTTATATATACTTTTGAGATGACTGGTATCTTGAAATATCCTGACCTCGGATATCACTGGTGTTTGTTCTTCAGATATGTCTGCTAGCCACATGTTCCAAATCCTAACTTCAGATATGACTAGTATATGAACATCAGATATTAACAGATATGACATGGATAGAATCTGGAAATATCCTGACCTTGGATATCACTAGTGACGCATCTTATATCTGGAGAGAATCTCATCTCCAGATTCTATCAGAATAAAAGTGTCCCATACTCGGAGTTGATATGCTCAGGACATGAACTTAGAAACAGTCATGTCCGGAGAGTATCCACCGTAGATATCACCAGGTATGGGGTATTTCTGAGGATATCCAGACAAATATATCTCCTGATTCTGGGGGTTTTTGCGCAGTGTGTAGAAAAACGTTGCTACAGCTTGGTGAATGCCTTGTCGGCCCCCTCATCCCAGACAAAACGTACCGTAGCCAACATAAGCTTATGGAGGGGTGCAGCTACACCACTGAAGCCTCAGATGAAGCGCCTGTAAAAGTTGGCAAACCCGAGAAAGCGCTGGAGTTGTTTCAGTTCAGAAGGAACAGGTCACTCCATAACGGCTTTGACCTTGGCGCTGTCATCTGGATGCCTACAGGAGAAACCACATGACCAAGGAACTGAGTCTGCTTGGTGTGGAACTCGCACTTCTCTGCTTTACAGTAAAGCTGGTTCTCTAGTAGGCACTGGAGGACGGCTCTGACGTGCTACACGTGGGTGTCGAGATCTGGAGAGAAGATCAGGATGTCATCAAGATAAACGAAGACGAACTTGTTCATTGTGTCTTTCAGGACATCGTTAATCAAACACTGGAAGACCGCTGGAGCATTGAAGGCAGTCTTCTACTCATTCCCCTCCCGTATGCAGACCAAATGACATGAACTCCTGAGGCCCAGTCTAGAAAAAACTGAGGCCCCACTCAATAGGTCAAACGCAGTCTGTAACAGAGGAAGGGGATAAGTATTTCACACCGTAATATTGTTCAAACCCCTGTAGTCGATGCAGGTTGCAGTCCTCCATCATGCTTTCCCAAAAAAAAGAACCCAGCCCCGGCAGGAGAGGAGGAAGGTCGAATGATCCCGGCCTGTAGACTCTCCTGCAGGTAGTTGTCCATAGCTTCCCGCTCAGGCAGAGACTGGGGGTAAATATGGCTTTTAGGCGGTTGAGTTCCTGGCAAAAGGTTAATAGCACAATCATAAGGGCGGTGGGGGGAAAGGGATTTAGCTCGAACCTTACAGAAAACAGTGCATAGATCATGGTAAACAGAGGGAACATTACTGAGATCAGGCGGGTCTGGAGACTGCTGTGCTTTAACAGGATTACGAAATGCAGCATAAGAGAGACAGTTAAGTAAGCAAAAGGTACTCCATGACAAAACCCGTCCAGTAGACCAATCAATATGAGGGGTGTGTCTGCATAACCACGGAAAACCCAAAATTACCTGTGGCTTCAAAGACTCCACAACATAGAAACTCATCCATTCAGTGTGGTTTCCGGACACAGACACAGAGATGTTAACAGTACGACATGACACTGTATGGAGAACAGACCAATTTTTGGCGTGAATAATAAACACGGGTGATAAAGATTCAACAGGTATTTTAAGTTTGTTCACTGCCTCCTGAAAGATTAGATCACCATTGAACCAGAGTCAATTAGAGTCTCAAACTCCTCTTTAGCTCCTGCATGAGTCACCAAGACCTTGGTCGAGGGCCGTGAGGGAGAAGAGAAAGAAGAATTGCAGCTCACCAGTTCCCTCACTGCTGATGAACCCTGGAGTTTACCGGGCAGTCATGCACAGAGTGTCCAGACTGTCCAGAGTATAAGCAAAGACCCTCCCTCATGCGGCGCTGTCATTCTGCAGGAGTGAGACGGCCGGCTTCCGGCTGCATGGGCTCTGGGGGAGGACAGAAACCCTGTTGTGGATTAAGGGAATGGGGTAGTGGAACCTCCTCAGACAGTGGTGGGCGGAAGCCTGTGTTGCCGCGACACTCACGACCCCGTTCCCTCATCTGGCGGTCAATACATACTGAGAGATGGATCAGTTCCTCCTGATCCTCAGGAATCTCCCTAGCCGCTAGCTCGTCTTTGAGTCCGTCGGAAAGACCCCGGAAAAATTTACACCAATGCGTCGTCTGGCCAGCAAGTGCTGGCAGCCAGAGTCCGGAACTCCACTGCATTATCCAAGACACTGCGAGCCCCTTGCTGGAGGTGGAGGAGTTCTGAGGCCGCAGCTCGATGTGGTGTAGAGGGATACAAGACGGTGAGGAGTTGAGTGGAAAAAACACAGAAAGAGCAGCACATCTCAGCTCCGTGCTCCCACTCCGCTAACCCCACTGTTTGGCTCGACCCGTCAAGAAGCTTAGAGCAAAAGACACCTTGCTCTGTTCATACGGGAACTTGCTCGGGTTGAAACTGAAGTGGAGGTGACAGGAGGTGATGAATGCCCGGCAGTCCTCAGGCGTGCCATCAAACGGTTCCGGATGACCCAGTCGGATCTGGCGAGGTGGGGATGAGGGAACATGTTCCAGCCTGGAAAGACGCTCATGGAGCTGTTGCGTGCCGGACATTTATCCACGCATCTAACGAGCCAGGACAGACAGCTCATCGCCGGTAACAGAATCTTCCTCGGTGGAAGAACCTGGTAAGTCCCTCAAGTCAGACTTTCCTTCTGGGTTGGACATGGTCGGAGCGTAATGTTACGGTCAGGTAGAGCAGAAAATCCAGACGCAGAAGGAACGACTCAAAACAGAGAAAAATCCTGAGGAAGGGCTTTAATGCCAGAGGAAAAACAAGCTTGAAGGTT
Source organism: Oryzias curvinotus (assembly GCA_023969325.1). Taxonomy (NCBI): domain Eukaryota; kingdom Metazoa; phylum Chordata; class Actinopteri; order Beloniformes; family Adrianichthyidae; genus Oryzias; species Oryzias curvinotus. The sequence goes on along the minus strand of JALJSC010000253.1, from coordinate 122,725 downwards.
CATAGAACAGAATACGCTCCGACACTGAGCACAGAACAAACACAGCTTAAACAGACAGACAAACAATCAATCAGAGATGCAGAACAGCTGAGCAGAAGTCAGGCCTTCACATAACATTGATGCCACAATGCTCCAGAAATGGATTTCCCAACTTAAAACTGAAACATTTCTCTCGATCCTGTCCCTGCCTCACTTTTTAAGTCCATGTGTTCGTCCTTTGAGGAAGAACTCCTGAACATCATTAACCGCTCTCTTCAGAATGGGATCTTCCTCACGTCCTTAAAGACTGGAATGTTGGAAATTAAACTCAAGGACCCAGAAAAAGGGTCTGAGGAAGAGCGGTTTTGAAGCTTCAAAGCTAGATAATTACCGCCCAGTGTCAAACCTATAACCTATAAGTTCAATTTTAGAAAAGCTAATTGTAATCAGTTAAATTACTTTATTAGTTAAAAAAAATTATATTTCCTCATCACTGCACAGAAATGGTTATAAATGATCTCAGGTCCAAAACTAACATAAAATAACTATCAGTTTTATTATTGCTGGACCTGAATGCAGCCTTTGACACAGTTGACCACTCCATTCTTTTAAACAGACTGATTGACACACCTGGAATTACTGGAACCGTACTTGGCGTATTTGAATCCTACCTTTTAGAAAAGAGATTTAATTGTCAGTGTACATGATTTGTCATCTAGGATGCACAGACTGACATTTGTTGTGCCACATGGCTTCATCCTTGGTCCCATATTTTTACCCTTTTATGCTTCCGCTTAGTGATGTCATCAGGAGACACTGCATAAAGTTTCATAGTTATGCTGATGACTCCCTTATATGTGGCTTGGAAATATTCTTTTATTATTTTATCTATGGAATTGCACCTTAATTTTTAGCAGACTCACCTATAGAGGCCTGTTTGAAAGCATGATTGGCGGGCAAAATGGCAGACAGAGAAACACCAGTGGTGAGTCCAGACCAGAACTCGGGTAAAAAAAAACATATCCAACCTATGATCTGGACTCACAATCTCTACGTAAAACCAGTGGAATCATTACTGACCTCAAGGAAGATATCCGTCGTCTAAAAGCTGAGCTGGAAATGAAGGACGCTCTCCTGTCCAAGTTCATGGATGTCTCCTTCGCTCAGTCTAAGCGGCTAACCTCGCTTAGCGCCGCACTGCAGGACACAGCTCCATGGGACCCGTCCACCTGCGCACACCCTTCTTCATCCTCAATACCCAAGCAAAGATCCCTGGATGAAGAAGTTGTCTGAAGGCCCAGAAGGAGATCTGATGAGACCCGGGAGGCTCCTGTCCTAAGTCTGTCCAACCGCTTCTCCGGCCTGGCTGCGGATTCTCCCGCTCCTTCCGCAGCGGTCACAGCGGCACAGAGTAAGACTCCACCAGACTTGGGCTCCACCATTGATTTCCCTGTTCTACGGAGAGACGCCACGGAGATCCCGAAGGAGGACGGACGCATCGACCCGGATCGGGCCTCGAGGATCACCGCAAAAGCTGCTCCATCGTCAGGATCAGACGAGCGCCTGCAACTGGATCTCCCCGTGTCCTCGTGGGCTCCAGCATCTTCCTCCCGCCGTCGAATCCTGAGGGAAGCCGTCTGCTTCCATTCCAGCAAGGCTCGGGCCTCGCCGCCGCTGACGCACCACCAGCCGCAAGGTGAGGCCGCCGCTGCCGCTGTCGTTACGCAGGTACCTGTTGGCTCTGCACCTGCACCCGCGTCTCCTCCTCCACTGTTTGCCACAACAACGGCGATAATCGGGGACTCCATTGTACGGAAGGTCCGCTTCTTTAACGCGGTCACTCACTGTTTTCCGAGAGCCACAGTTCTGGATTTTCTGGAGAAACTCCCAGACCTGCTGCGATCTTTCCCGTCCTCTGTCAGGAGGCTGATTTTACACGTCAGTTTTAATGATACGTCTTATCGGGAGTCTGAAACAACTAAAAAGGCGTTCATCAGACTTTTTAATTTTTTAAACTCCTGTCCATTGACTGTTTTTATCTCGGGACCCCTCCCCTCCCTCTCCCACGGCCAGGGCCGCTTCAGCAGGCTGCTGAGTCTGAGCACCTGGCTCCACTCTGCTTCCAGCCTGAATAGGTTTGTTTTTATTGACAATTTTAATCTTTTCTGGAACAGAACTTCATTTTATAAAACTGATGGGATTCACCCCAGTCCACTGGGCAGCAATATTTTAGCTGCAAACATCAGACACTCTGTCCAGACATCACCGGCCCCCATCATGCCCCCACCAGTCCAGACTTCCTCCTCATCCGTGCAGACATCAGTCTGTGGAAGAGACTGACTGGATGTGGTATCACCCCCCCCCCCCCCACATTCCCCAAGAAACTGCTTCAATCGACAGTGCTTCCTTGCCACGACCTGCAGCCCCCCCCCCCTCTTTCCTATTAAGACTATTATTACAGACAGGTCTTCCATGAGGGGACGTGCTGGGAGAGAAGCAAATATTAACTGCCTTTGTCCACTAAAGGAAGCACCAAAACCTGAGGAAGCAGCTTCCACAACCACTCCCCCCTCTTTTATTTTTTTTTTTGTTTTTCACTTTTTATTTATGAACATTGAGAAAGTTATAAAGCAGTACATTTAAATTCACTTAGGGTCAGTTTTGAACCCATGACATATCTCCATTCTCAACAATTTTTTTTTTCCAATAACATAACTTAGTATCTAACTAGACACAAAACAGGGAACAGCGGATGCATTATAAGGGAGGAAGAGAAGTTCTTGATTATCAATACAAGCCAGACATGTCCATTACCTCCATTTGTTGTAAATTATTAACATAAAATATCCATTGTGACCATATCTTCAAAAATTTGGGCATCTCTATACGAAGTGAGTAGGTTAGTCTTTCCATCTGACAGATTTCATTTACAATGTCTATCCAATTGTCCACGCTGGGTACAGTGGGGAGGAGCCAGTGTCTTGTCACTGCTTTTTTACCAGCAGTTATTAATATTCTAAATAAATTTTCATTGGTAGGTGGGAGTTGTGTCTTACCTAAAATCAGTTTAGTAAAATCACAGGGTATTGTCTTATTTAATATAGATTCAATGTGTTTATGTATTTCCTTCCAAAATTGTTTTATCATGGCACATTCCCAAAATATATGGTAATGGTTGGCTTCTACTTCTCCACACTGCCTCCAGCACTTTTTATCTCCATTGCCATGTTTCTTTTGTTTGGGTGTAATAAAAAACCTCATCAAACATTTCCATCTAAATTCTCTCCATACATGTGAATTTGTACATTTCCACACTGATAAACAGCAATCTTTCCATTCTTCGTCTGTCATAGTTGTGTTGCTTTCTTTCTCCCATTTACTTTTTATATATTGAGTTGAGGTCAATTTTTTACTCATAAATCCCTTGTAAAGTCTAGATATCATACCTTTTTTACATTTTCCTTTGTATGCTGTTAATATTTCACCAAGCACTGGTTCCTGTGTATCCATGGTGTGGAGGATCTCTTTGTTAATGTAGTTGCGTAATTGTAAATATCTGTAAAAATCATTTTTTCCTAAGTTATAATTATCCTTAAGTGTTTGAAAATCTTTCATTATTCCCTTGTCCATTAAAGAATGATATGTGTTTAACCCTTGCATTGTCCAGTGACGAAATCTGGTGTCTAACTGGTTAGGCTTGAAATCATGGTCGTATGCGCACCATCTTACAATTTTTAAGTTATTGTTTAGTCTGTATTCGTCCTTTATTTGGGACCAGATTTTTAATTGTGTCAATATCCACGGGTTTTCAACTTTCCCCAGGTTTTCCCCTATGTTTTTGTTTCCCATGAATGCCTGTAGTGGGGGGTCTGAAACTAAAAGTAATTCAATGTCTTTCCAACGGGCATAATAATTTGGATTGCAATGAGTTATTAGGGGTTTGAGTTGAGCGGAATAAAAGTAATCTCTTAGGTTAGGGACCGCCATCCCTCCACTTTCTTTGGGGAGTTGTAAGGTTTTAAATCTGACACGTGGCTTTTTGCCCAGCCAGATGAATCTTGATAAAATTTTGTCCCATTGTAAAAACTGTTGTTTAGTAAGTTCAGCAGGAAAAGCTTGGAAGAGAAACAGGAATCTTGGTAGTAGGTTCATTTTCACTGATTCAATTCGTTGGGTCAGGCTGATGTAAGGGACGGCGGACCATCTGTTGATGTCAGATTTTATCTTTGTAATCAATTCTTCATAATTATATTTTGTTGTGTTAGTAATATCTTTGGGAATTATAATTCCCAAGTATTTTAGCAAGGACAGGTCCCATTTGAGATTTAATTTGGTACGTAGTGGGGTTGGTGGATTATAGTTTAATGTCAGTATTTGGGTTTTCCCCATGTTTAACTTATATCCTGCGTGGTATCCGAATGTATTTAAACATTCAAATAATCTGGGCAATGATTCATTAGGTTCGCTTGTGTAAATTATTACGTCATCAGCATATAGGGCAACCTTATGCTCGTCTCCTGCAATAGATATTCCTTTTACTTCATTAGTTTGCCGAATTAGTTGAGCGAGGGGTTCAATGTAGAGTGCAAAAAGGAGGGGTGAAAGTCCACATCCTTGTCTTGTTCCGCGTTCCAGTTCAAAGGTGTTGGATAATTGACCATTGATTTTTATACAGGCGGTTGGTTTTGTGTATAGTGATTTTATTACTTGTGTGAACTTATAATGAAACCCAAATCTCTCCAAGACTTTATATAAAAAACACCAGCTGACAGAATTAAAAGCTTTTTCAGCATCAAGGCTGACCATTGCTGCTTCTATTTTGTTTTTCTGAATATGACTCAATATGTGTAAGGTTCGTCTTATGTTATCATGCGCTTGCCTTTGTGAAATAAAGCCTGTTTGATCGGTATTGATGAGACATGGCAGAACAGATTCTAATCTCTTTGCCATGATTGCTGTAAACAGTTTATAATCCACATTGAGGACAGAGATGGGTCTAAATGAATTACAGTTAAGTGGGTCTTTTCCTTCTTTCGGGATGACTGATATATTTGCTTGTTTCCATGTAGGTGGTATTTTGTTCTCTTTTAATACTTTGTTTAAAATTTGGGTTAGAAAAGGTAATAATTCCATTTTGAATTTTTTGTACCATTCTGAAGGAAACCCGTCCGGCCCGGGTGCTTTATTTGCCTTAAGATCTGTTATGGCTCTTGACAGTTCTCCTTCGGTTATTTCAGCTGTTAGTAACTCATTTTGATCCTCTGTTATAACTGGTAAATTAAGTGTTTTTAAAAAATTCTGTATTTGGTGGGGGTTTTTTAAGTTTGGTTGTGTGTACAAATGTTTGTAATAGTTTAAGAAGATTTTTTGGATTTCGCTTTGGTTATGTACACAAATTTTGGAACTTGGGTCTTTAATTTTGTAGATTGTGCTGTCCGCTTCTTGTTTTTTTAATTTACTTGCTAATAGTTTGGCAAATTTGGGACCGGATTCATAATATTTTTGTTTTGTGTATATCATCTTCTTCCGTATATCTGTTAGATACATTGCATTTATTTTGTTTCTTAAAATTTTTAATTTTACTTCAGTTTTTTTCTCTGGACGATTTTTATGTTCTTTCTCAAGTTGTTTCAGTTCTTTACTCAAGTCCGATAGTTTAGTTTCTCTCTCCTTCTTTTTATGCGTGCAAAAAGATATAATTTTTCCTCTCATCACTGCCTTTAGTGTGTCCCAAACAATTTCTGAGCTGACCTCCCCGTTAAGATTTTCTTCCAAAAATGTTTTGATGTCTGATTTGGTTAGTTTGATGAATTGTTGGTCATTAAGAATACTTGTGTTTAGTTTCCATTGTAGGTTTTTGTGTGTTGCACCAACTTTTACATTAAGTAGTACTGGTGCATGATCTGAGATGTCGATACTTCCAATTTCAACGTTTTGGATCCTTTCACGATCCTTTTTAAAAATAAAGAAATAATCTATCCTTGAATATACTGTGTGGGCGTGGGAATAATGGGTGTAGTCTTTTCTTGTTGGGTAGATATCTCTCCAAATATCTATAATACCGTGTTGTGACATCAACATTTTGAATTTTTTCTGCCAGGCGTTCTGGGGGGCTAGTCTTGATGAGTCCAGCCTTGGGTCCAGTCTAATGTTCCAGTCCCCCCCACATATAATTATACCATCTGCCTGTGTCATCAATGCTATAAGTTTTTGATAAAATGAAAATTCACTACCAGGGGGGGCATAGACATTTAAAAAACTTATTTTAACCCCATCTATTTTCCCTGTTACCAGTATGTATCGCCCTTCTTTATCTTTTTGTTCAGAAATGAATTCAAATGGTATCTTTTGGGATATTAAAGTTGCAACACCTCTTCTGTGTCCAGTTTTATAAGATGAGAAATAGACTTTTGAGAACCCCATCCTTTTTAGTTTCTCATGTTCAGTTGGGTTAAGATGAGTTTCTTGTAACATGGCAATCTGGACTTTGTTCTTTTTTAGTTTAGACAATATCTTATTTCGTTTAATGGGGTTAAGTACTCCATTTACATTATATGATGCACATAGGACTATATTATCTGTCATGGTATCTTGTGTCCGACAGGGGAGTTCTCTTGGTACATGGTCCCTTTACATAATAACAATGCATCCGTTTAACTAGAAAGAGTTGAACATAGAAAACAACAGGAATAAAAAAAACGAGTGTTCTCTCAGCAAATATTTTGAACAAAAGAACTTTTTGCTGGGAGAGTTCTTCCGAAGAAGAGGTTCTGGCAGGCAGAACCTTTGTGGAGCTGGAGATGTTGGAGCTCCATTCAGGGATAGTCCCGCCCACTTTAAAGGGCAGGGCCCTGGGAGATGGCTGTGCTGTCTTTACTGTCATAGCTATTGTGTGTCCCGACTAATTTACTGTTTACTTTAAACGTCAGGAGGAAGGAGAAAAAAATAAAAAATAAAAAAAAAATAATAATAATAATAATATAGGCACCTTGAACACTTACATTAATCACCAGTTCCAAAGAACTTCTTTAAACATTTTACTTGTCTTTTGGTGGTTTCCTCCTGTATTCTTGGAGTTTCTCCACGTAGCTCGGTTGATGCTCCTCCGTACTCCTCTGCTCCGCGCCGTCTTCCCTCCGCCTCCACACAGAAAGTTGTTGTAGCTCCCGCCGGTGGGGGTCGGCGGGAGGGGGGATGACGGTGACCGGGAGCCCCCGCGATGACATGTCAGCTGTAGCCTCCGCTGCGGTCTGGTATAGGCGCGCTCCGTCCTCGTAGAATACGCGCATTTTCGCAGGGTAAGGCGTCTGGAACCTGATTTTCCTCTCCTTCAGGACTTTCTTTGCTTGGTTGTATTCCATACGTTTCTTCTGGATTGCTGGGGGGTAGTCGTGGTCCACGAAGAAGCGGTTATTGTTGTAAATGGTCTGTTTCTTCTGCCAGGCCCTCTTTATAACTTCCTCCTTTGCTCTGAAGTTGGAGAACTTGGCAATGATGGAGCGCGGTTTGGACTGCGGTGTTGTGGGCTTTGGTGCTAGAGCTCTGTGGGCTCTTTCTATCTTAACACCGGAGTCACGTGTGATATCCAGAGTCTCGAAGAGCAGTTTTTCTAAAAAGGCGATCATATTGGTGCCCTCCGCTTCTTCGGGAATACCGTATATTCGGACATTGTCTCTCCGTGCGTGAGCCTCCTGCTCTGTTAGCTTAGCCTCCATGCTATCCTGCCGCTGCAGAAGTTTCCTTAGCAGCGTTGATGTCGCTTGTAGAGTTGTTTCCACATCATCAATGCGAGTTTCAGCTTCTTCCAATCGAGCTTCGGCCTTCAGCTGGTTTCTTTGGATCTCTGAAAGTTGTCGTTCATTGTCCCGTCGGAAGCTTCTTAATTCTTTCAGGATTTCCTCCAGGCTAGCTGGTCCGGTTTCGCCTTGATTCGCCTCGTGTTTGGAGGAGCGGTTTCGATTGTCATCCATATCTTCGGTAGTAGGTGCAATATCTGTGTTTTTCCTCCTTCGGATCAACTCCCTGGTTTCCATAATGTTAAAAGAAATATCACTTTGCTTCAGAATACTTTATTTCCAGGGAGTTTGTTTAATGACGTCGGGGAGCACTGAAGCTATGCTGCCATCTTGGGTGGAGAGCCGGAAGTCCCCCCACTCCCCCCTCTTTTAACTTGGCACTTTAGAATATTCGGTCATTGTCTAACAAAACATTTATCATAAATGATTTTATCCATGATTATAAAATTGATGGTCTCTTTTTAACTGAAACATGGCTGAGCACGGATGCATCTACTGTTCTCACAGAGGCTTCTCCACTCAATTTTAGCTTTGTTTTTTCAACCAGGGAGGGCAAAAAGGGTGGGGGTACTGCATCTATAATGTCCAACTCCTTTGCAGTAAAGCAGATTACATTAGATGAGTACCCCAGCTTTGAACATCACGCCTTTGTTTTTAACAGCCCTCCAATTTTATGCATCACAGTATACAGACCACCCAAACCAAGCTCTGTTTTTATTGAGGAGTTTTCTGAGTTTCTAGCATCTGTCCACACTTCCTTTAACATGATTTTAATAACTGGTGATTTTAACTAGCATATAGACGGGAAGTCGGACTATTGCACCACTCAGTTCTTGGACTTGCTCTCCTCTTGATTTTAAACAACACGTCATGCAGCCGACTCACAACAGGGGGCACACTCTTGACCTCGTCATCAGTCATGGTTTACCTACCAGTGTGTCTGCTGTTGTGGACCTGGCTGTATCTGACCATTACTGTGTACTTTTTAACATCACTGGTTTTATAAAGCAGGAGACCTCTGTGAGAACGGTGAAGAAACACTACTTGACTCCTGAAGTGGTTGAAAAATGTATTACATCTATTTGCTCCTACTCTCCACCTGTCTTGTCGGCCCCCTGTGATCTACTTGTTGAAAGTTTTAACAGTAAATTAAAATCCAGTCTCGACTCAGTTGCTCCTCTAAAATCTAAAAAGATAAGAACCAAAGCCACACCCCCTTGGAGAACTGAGGAAATTAAACAATTGAAGAGACGTTATAGATCTGCTGAAAGACTTTGGAGAAAACACAAACTTGAAATAAACTATCAACTATACCAGAACCAACTAAAACTATATAAGCAAACCGTAAAACCGACCAGAAATTCCTATTTTGCAAACATCATTTCTGTAAATAAAAATAACCCTAGAGTCCTCTTCACCACAATTGAATCTTTAATCAACTCAAATATGAACAAAATCACAATGCCAGCCTCTGCCTCATTGTGTGAGGACTTTGCAGACCACTTCAGGAGCAAGATTGATTCTGTCAGATTGAACATCATAAAAGGACAGAAAAGCCTCTCTATTGGTTTTGATGGCTTGATTTTACCTGAGGAAGCACTAGACAGTTTTGACCTGGTTGAAGCTGCAACACTTGGTCGAGTTTTCTCCCAAGTTAATCCAACAACTTGTTTTTTAGATCCCATCCCTTCATCACTTTTTAAATCATTTTATGGGTCTTTTGAGAGTGAGATTTTAAATATCATGAACTCCTCTCTACAGACGGGTATTTTTCCTGCTGCCTTTAAGACTGCAGTGGTGAAACCGTTACTCAGGAAACCTAATTTAGACCCTTCAGTTTTTAATAACTACAGACCTGTGTCCAACTTGCCATTTTTAAGTAAGGTTTTAGAAAAACTTGTTTTTATTAAGCTGAATGAGTTTCTCTCTCAAAACAACATTTTTGAGATAAACCTGTCTGGCTTTAGAACGAACCACAGCACAGAGACAGCCTTGTTACAAATTACTAATGATCTCAGGTGTGCCTTGGATTCAGGTCAGATCTCAGTACTAGTTCTGTTAGATCTAAGTGCAGCTTTTGATACTGTTGATCACCTGATCCTTGTAAACAGACTTAAAAGTCTAGGCCTTTCAGGGACTGTTCTCAAGTGGTTCGAATCGTATCTCATGGAGAGAAACTTTATGGTTAGCATGGACACACTTTTCTGGGGTCCATGAAATTAATTGTGGTGTTCCTCAAGGTTCCATCCTGGGCCCCTTGCTTTTTAACATTTACATGCTTCCTCTGGGAAATGTCATCAGAACCCACAACATCAGCTTTCATAGCTATGCTGATGATACCCAGCTGTACATATCTATGTCTCCTGATGACACACAACCATTAGAAGCACTTTTTAACTGTATTTTAGATGTGAAATGATGGATGGCAAATAACCTTCTGCAGCTCAATCAGGACAAAATGGAAATTTTAGTTATCTGTCCCGAAGCCAAGAGAGAGAAACAGTTTCTGAAGCTACAGGAACTTTCATTAAGTCATTCAGAAACAGTCAGAAACCTGGGCGTTATCTTCCACTTTAAGCTGACTTTTTTCCCACATATAAAACAGGTGGTTAAAACTGGTTTTTATCATCTTAGAAATCTGGCTAGAGTCCGCCCACTACTCTCTCTTGCTAATATGGAAATGCTAATGCATGCTTTTATCATGAGTAAAATTGATTACTGTAACGCCCTGCTTGCTGGTCTTCCAAAAACCAACATTAGGAACCTTCAGCTTCTCCAGAACTCTGCTGCACGAGTTCTTACAAAGACCAGGAGGCGGGCTCATATTACCCCAATTTTAAAATCCCTGCATTGGCTCCCCATATGCTTCAGGATTGATTTTAAGATATTTTTAACAGTTTTTAAATGTCTTAACAGTCTTGCGCCTTCTTATCTATCAGATCTTTTAGTAAAGTGTGAACCCTCGCGGACCCTGAGATCCTCTGGCTCTGGTCTGTTAACCATTCCAGCTGTAAAAACTAAAACCTATGGAGAGGCTGCGTTTCAGCACTATGGCCCCCGTTTATGGAACAGTCTGCCGGAGGACCTGAGAGCCGCAGAGAGCATTAATGCTTTTAGGAAAAGGCTCAAGACCCATCTTTTTAACCTGGCTTTTAGCTAATTTTTTACTACTTTTATTTATTTATTCAGTTATTTATTTATATGTACTTTTTATGGTAACGCTTTCTTTTACAGTACAGTACCTTCAGTGTACCTAAGTGGTATGTACATGGTACTTATTGTGTAACTACTGGGTACTTTCAGGGTACTTACATGGTACTTTTTATGGAATTTACTGAGTACTTACAGTATGTTTACATGGTACTTTCTATGGGACTTTACTGGGCACTTACATGGTACTTTTTTGTGTCTACTCTGTACTTACGTGGTACTTACCGTGTTTTATATGGTACTATTTGGTTCATACCTAATGTGGTACATACTGGGTATTTATAATATTCTTGCTGGGTATTTATATGTTGTGCAAAGGTGTCTTTTTATGGTACTTACCATATGTATGAACAAGGTAAGTACAAAAAAAGTACCTTGACCTTTAGGTCTGCATTCGCTGCATGTTTCATGGTATTTACTATGAATTTACCACAGAAACTACCCCTTAAGCACACTGAAACTGTACTGTAAAAGAAAGTCAGCCCTATTTCCACTCAACTACATGATACTTTCATTACTAAATACTGGGTATGTTCACTTGAATGTTACTTGGTGCTTACCCCTTAAGTACAATGAAACTGTACTGTAAAAGAAAGTCAGCCCTATTTCCACTCAACTACATGTTTATAAATGAGGATAATTGATTAATTTCAAGCATTGCAGTCAAAGCAATAAGGAATACACAGAGATTTATCAAACTCATTACAGAAATGATTAGATAAGTAAAATGTTTTTTGTACTTTATAAAAGTCTTTATGCTTTTTATATTCATTTGAGCTTTTATTGTGAATTTTCTTGCAGTTCCAAACCCTGAAGAAGTCCTGCACCGTTACCAAACTCTGCTGAAAGAATTTTGACGGACAAAAAGCACGACCCTTAGGCCAATAATCTGTTTTTTGGAATGCTCCTTTGTACTGTTTTGTACGTAAAACAAATTTCATTGTGATGACACTTTGTATGCTGCAGACATGTATCATATTAAAGATTGTTGTTTTCACTGCTCTATTGTTTCTCTTTACATTTGCCTCATGTTATAAGAAGTAGGAATATGTTTTTACAATGCAGTTATTTCACCTTTACCAACAAGTTAGCATTGTTTCATTTGGTAAGGTCAGGAGACCAAGTGTGTATGTACACTGTATAGGAAGGTAATACGTGAACATACCCAGTATTTACTACTGAAAGTACCGTGTAATAGAGTGGAAATAGGGCCGACTTTCTGTTACAGTACAGTTTCATTGTACTTAAGGGGTAAGTACCAAGTAATATTCAAGTGAACCTACCCAGTATTTAGTAATGAAAGTACCATGTAATAGAGTGGAAATAGGGCTGACTTTCTTTTACAGTACAGTTTTAGTGTACTTAAGGGGTAAGTACCAAGTAATATTTAAGTGAACATACCCAGTATGTAGTAATGAAAGTACCATGTAGTTGAGTGGAAATAGGGCTGACTTTCTTTTACAGTACAGTTTCAGTGTACTTAAGGGGTAGTGTCTGTGGTAAATTCATAGTAAATACCATGAAACATGCAGCGAATGCAGACCTAAAGGTCAATGTACTTTATTTGTACTTACCTTGTTCTTACATGTGATAAGTACCATAAAAAGACACCTTTGCACAACATGTAAATACCCAGTAAGAATATTATAAATACCCAGTATGTACCACATAGGTATGAACCAAATAGTACCATATAAATACACGGTAAGTACCATGTAAGTACAGAGTAGACACAAAAAAGTACCATGTAAGTACCCAGTAAAGTCCCATAGAAAGTACCATGTAAACATACTGTAAGTACCCAGTAAATTCCATAAAAAGTACATCAGTTAGGGTGTGGGAGGTGTAAAAGGAGTGGGGGGCTAGGTACGGGGAGGGGGGCCCTATTTATTTATTTTTATTTATTTATTTTTAAATAAATCGTCAATGCTTGTTTTTATATTTTGTTGTGTTTTAATGTAAAGCACTTTGTGTTATATTTTTATATGAAAAGTGCTTTATAAATAAAAGTTGATTTGATTTGATTTGATTTGATTACCCTGCCGAGCCCTCAGGTCCTGAGGTGAAGGTCTGCCGCTGGTCCCAAAGGTAAGAAACAAAAACCCACGGCGAGGCCTCATTTCAGACCCTCGGCCCTGTGAAACAGGCTGCCTGAGGATGTGAGGGCTTCATCCGCTGTGGAGGTTTTTCAGAAAAAGTTCAAAACTCATATTTTTAAGGATAGCTTTAAGTAGTTTTTACATGTCCATGTGTTCTTATGTAAATTGATTTGTATCTGCTTTTTTTGTGTGACTTGTATGTTTGTCTGCTTTTTTAATATTTATTTACATTTTGGGGTTGGTATTTTTAACTATTTGTTATTAAGGGTTTATTTAGGGATGATGACATCATGTCTCCTAGTAGTCCTACATTACGCACTTACCCTGATTCATGTCAAGTTTTGTTGAAAGTCTGATGAAGTTTAAAATGCATGTTATGCATGTTGTATTAGTACTCTGCTTCCACTCAGTGGTTTTAGGAATTTTAAATCTAGCAGCCAATAAACACAAGACAAAAACTTTGACAGCAGGTCAGGTTACTTTAAGAAGCGGTACATAAGCGGCTGTTTGCTGCTTGCAGTTAATTGTCCTTTGAGCAAACACAGGCCTGAGAACTCATTCCAAAAAGCAGCATGATTAATTGGGATCTTTTAAGCACCTAACCTCTACCCAAGTGTTCATAACTGATTAACACAAAGTCATTTTCATCAATACTTCATCACAGGTTCAGCAATATCAGCCCAGGAGATAGGCCTCATAGTTTAAACAAGGCTGACACCGTTCCAGTTAAATGCCACGACCACAAAGTTTAAACGGCCATTCTCCACTTTCCCCTTTGCAAATTGTTTGTGGGAGAGGGTGATAAGATTTTCTATGGCATGAGTGCTGGTCTCCTGTGTATGGACCCCAGGTTTCCTGTGCACTGAGAAGGGCTGGCACATTTGCTAATAGGTAGATGTAAAGCAGGAAATTCATCAGGAGGTCAATGATCAACTTTGTAGTTGCTTCAGGGGACCTTCGGCCCTGTGTCTTGGACACTCGGGTAAAGAGAGGGGCAGAGCTGTCCACCGATCACTACCTGGTGGTGAGTTGGATTTGCTGGCAGGGAAGGAGGCCGGAAAGACTTGGAAGACCCAAACGCACTGTGAGGGTCTGCTGGGAATGTCTGGCTGAGCCCTTGTTTAGGGAAGTCTTTAATTCCCACATCTGGGAGAACTTCAAACAGATACAGAGGGAGGTTGGGGACATTGAGTCAAAGTGGACCATGTTTTCCACTTCCATTGTCTCTACTGCTGCTTGGAGCTGTGGTCGCAAGGTCCCTGGTGCCTGTCATGGCAGTAACCCCCAAACCAGGGGGTGGACACCGGAAGTGAGGGATGCCGTCAAGCTGAAGAAAGAGTCAGGAGGGAAAAGCAGTTCTCTAAAGGCACCGTTTTCTGTGCACGTGGGGAGCTGTTGACTTCAACTGGGGACATTGTCAGGTGGTGGAAGGAATACTTTAAGAATCTCCTCAATCCCACTGACATGCCTTCTTTTGAAGAAGCAGAGAATGAGGACTTTGGGGTGAGGCTATCTATCACCCAAGCTGAATTCACTGAGTTAGTCAACAAGACTGGAGTTGATGAAGTCCGCCCTGAGTACCAAAAGTCTCTTGATGTTGTGGGAGTGTCTTGGCTGACATGTCTCTGCAGCATTGCATGGCAATTTGGAAATGTACCACTGGACTGGCACACAGTGGACCAGCTCTACACCCTATCTAGGGTGCTGGAGGGATTGTGGGAGTTCGCTCATCCAGTCCATATGTGTTTTCTGGATTTGGAGAAGGCGTTCCACCGCGTCCCCCATGGTATCCTGTGGAGGGTGCTCTGGGAGTATAGGGTCCGGTCTCTGTATGACGGGAGTAAAAGCTTGGTTTGCATAACCGGCAGTAAGTCAGACCTGTTCCCGGTGCATGTAGCACTTCCGCAGGGCTGCCCTTTATCACCGGTTCTGTTCATAGTTTTTATGGACAGAATTTCTAGGCGCAGCTGGGACCTCCAGCATGCATTTGGGCAGTTTGTGGCCAAGTGTGAAGCGGCTGGGATGAGGGTCAGCACCGATAAATCTGAGGCCATAGTTCTCGACCGGAGAAAGGTAGTTTGCCATCTCTCGGTGGGTGGAGATTCCCTGCCCCAGGTGGAGGAGTTTAAATATCTCGGGCTCTTGTTGATGAGTGAGGGAAGAACGGAGCGTGAGATTGACAGCCGGCGTCCGTAGTTATGCAGTCGCTGTATCGTTCCATTGTGGTGAAGAGAGCCAAAAAGCACAGCTTTCAACTTACTGGTCAGTCTTCGCTACAATACTCACCTATGACTGAGAACCCAAATACAAGCGGCTGAAATGAGCTTTCTCCATAGGATGGCTGGGCACTCCCTTAGAGATAGGGTGAGAAGCTCGGTCACCCGCAGAGAGATCAGAGTAGAACTGCTTCTACTTCAAAAGGAGCCAGTTGAGGTGGCTCAGGCATCTAGTCTGGATGCCTCCAGGACGCCTCCCTGGAGAGGTGTTCCAGGCATGTTCCACGGGGCGGAGGCCCTGGGGAAGACCCAGAAAGTGCTGGAGAGACCGTGTATGTCAGCTGGCCTGGGATGGCCTCAGGGTCCCCCCAGAAGAGTTGGAGGAAGTGGCCGGGGTGAGGGAAGTCTGGGCATCTCTGCTTAGACTGCTGCCCCCGCGACCCAGACTGGGATAAGCAGAGGAAGATAGATGGATAGATACCGCCCCCCGATTCATGCACAGACGGCGCTGCAGTTCTCAGCGGCTTTCTCAGCTTCCGAGCTTTCCTCCGTGAAGGTCCAGTATGGAAACGTTGATGAGCTTCTTTAGATTTTTAACTCTGTTTGTTGGCATTTTAGATGTTATTGCTCCATTCAATGTTAAACGCTGTAAACCGGCCCCAGAGCCTTGAATCAACTAACACACTTGCGCGCTCAGACGCTCCTTCCGTCTCACGGAGTGTAAATGGAAAAAAGACGGGCTTCATGTTTCACTTGAGATTTTTAAAAACTCCTTGACTGAGTATCAGGCTGCTGTGAAGAGTTCCAAGATTCAGTTTGTATCAAATGTTGTGTCTGAGAACATCAGCAAGCCCAAGATTATTTTTAATTCTTTAAAGTCTCTTTTAAGTCCTGCTGATTTATCCTGCCTGACTCCTGTTTTACTCTGTGCACAGTTTTTAGCACTTTTCACTGACAAGGTCAGTGCCATCAGGTTTTTACCCTCTCCCAATACCTCTGACCCTCTGCTGAGGGTCTTGGCAAAAAACAGAAGTGCTTACCAGACATCAAATCCTGGATGGAGCTTCACTTCCTCTGTCTGAATTAAAACAAGACAGAGGTGTTTGTCTTTGGAAAGACTGACCTGCTGACAGGCTGCTGTAGTGCTGTTGGCCCTCTGGACCCTTCAGATTGTTTCTTTATTGTATCATTTTGTTTCTGATTTTATTTGATTTTATGTTCTTATAGGTGCTATACAAATGATTGATTGATTGATTGATTGATTGATTGATTGATTGATTGATTATCCTAATCCAACCCAGTTAAATAGCCTCCAGTCTGAGGACTGTTACAGTTACCATACTCTAGGACAGGGGTCCCCAAATCAAGACTTTGAGGGTCTGTGTCCTACATGTTTTTCAACCAAGCTGCCATTGAAGATCCGTATTGGCTAAAGACACCTGATTGTCATGGTGCCTCTGTCAGTTTCCTCCCCCTCCCCTCTCTGCTTGGCTCCTGATGTGACACTGCTGCGACCACTCACCTCATCACCTGCCTGCCTTCTTAAGGAGATCCAGTTCAAGCATTCATCACCAGTTCGTTGCCCCTGATGGTGCATAGCATGGTCTTCATGTTCTTAGCTATCGTTACCAAGCCTTGTCTAAAGTCTCACTCTACCTTGTTCCCAGGAATCCTACACCACAAGTGGTCGCCTGAGTTTTCCACGTTCTGGATCCAAGCCTCTGCATATCCATCTGAGACCCCACAAGCCTCTGGCGATTCTCCAGCCGCGGTCATATCCACCAGTGATGCCACGAGCTACAGACTACCACCCAATCTCGTCGTGGGTCTTCCTCGGATTTCCAGGCATGCCTACTACCCACAACCTCAAGAACAAAAATTAAAACTTTCTTACTCATCTCAAAACTCACCTGCGTCTCCATCCGGGTTCCAGCGTCTGGGTCTGTTTCATCTCGCCAGCCATGACACTGACCCAGGTAATCAGAAGTAGATGACACAGGATTTCTGGAAAACCAGCAGGAGGCCGGCCCCCAGGCCTGGATTTGTGGACCCCTGATAAAGATAGTAAAGATTGCACATTGCCTCCAGCGGTGCCGGTCTGGATCTAATATGAACCATTTCAACTCAGATTTAATGTTGACCAAACTTTCCCTTCATTTCTGGTTTCCAAATATAACAATACACAGTAAGTTTGGTGAAAAGATTTGGATGTTTTTCTGTTTGATGTGAAGAAATGAAAAGTATCCATTGCAAAGAAATGATTATTTGTATTTAATGACATTATTAGGCTGCAAAAGCCACATTCTCACCTGAACTAATCTGCCCCTCTGGAAAACATTTGGAGATAGTTTTATACACATTTTTAGAATGTCCTCCTTTCCATACAAAGAGTCGATGTATATCAGTGTATAGTTTTCAGATATGATATAAAGTTGCACTGAAAAGATATGAGTTGACAGTAGGCAGGAACTCTGCTTCTATGTAATATACTCTGTGTTTTTATACATTTATTGATGTCATTTTAATGACTTTTATGGTCATTAGTGTCATGGTGCCTCTGTCAGATTCCTCCCTCTCCCAGCTCTGCTCTGCTCCTGACTCACAACTGTGACTACTCACCTCATCAAGACACCTGCTAAATAAGGAGACCCAGCTCCAGCATTCTTCGCCAGTTCGTTAACCCTGATGGTGCCTAGTCTTGTTAGCTCTACGTCTGGCCCCCTTGTTTGACACTCCATGCTAACTTTGTTTTGCTGTGCTTCAGGACATTCATCCCATGAGAGTCACCTGAGTCAACCACCACCTCGAGCAGAAGTTGATAGCGTCAAGGCTCCTCAAGAACTCCAGCCATGCCACCGTCAAGTACTCCAGCGACGCCATGGCAAGAACTCAGACCACGCCACAGTCAAGCGTTCCAGCCTTGTCACGGTCAAGTGCTCCTGCCACGCCAAAGCCAACAAAAGTTTACCCACGCGGCTAACCTAACGCTCTTGCCCCTTCTAGAACCTGATCCTGCGTCTTGGCTCAACCGAGCTCCACCACGAACTCTGAAAATCCCCATCCACGCCTTAACCTCAGCTACGCCGGATCTCCAGGCTCATTACTCTTTAGAATTCATTGGTTCTTCAAAAATAATACTAATTACTTACCTTTCTACCTACCTGCCTCTTCCTTCCGGGTTACAGCATCTGGGTTCGTCTAGTGTTCTGACCATGACAATCAGTAGTGCTTTGTATACTTTTATTTCTGCCTCTTCATCCCTGTCTTTTTTTAAAATGTTTTCTATGATTTTTATCCTGTGTTCTCCTGGCACTGCATCTTTTACTGAAGCGTTCCCCCACTTCTATATTTAAGGTTTCACAGATTGTTTTATCAGTCATTCAGTCATGTAACTCCTCCTGTTCATCACAAATCTCAAGACACTTGTATGAGACTTGAAAGAGGTGACATCCACACTCCAAAGTTTAGAATAAATTCCCAAAGAAGGTGAAGACTTTTACGCCAAAGTCACAGAGCTTCCTGTCCAGAAGGAGAGCTGGATGGAGACATTTAGTACATTTAGGTTAGAGCAGTCTGCACATTCTCTCCCTCTCTTAGTGTGTGTGTGTCTGCATGCGTGTGTCTGTTTGTGTGTGTGTGTCTGCATGCGTGCGTCTGTGTGTGTGCATGCGTGTGTGTGTTTTGTGTAAAATCCTGTGATGCAGTTAGCACATAGACCACCAGAGGACACTGCTGTCTAATAAAGACGCCACATCTATCCATCTTCCAGTGTCACAGGAATGGAGTTGTCTACACCCCCCACACTTCTCCAGTTTATCCCAATGCCTCACAGAGACAGACAATCACACACACTCACAACTGAAGGACAAACTTCAGTCATTTAACCTTCAAAGCCATGGATGTCTATAGACGGTAGTATATTTGTTGGAATAATTGTACATAAGTTATCTCATTTTTGCTCTGACCTTTTGAGCTTTTGACTGTGTGTGTGTTTAGGGCTTTTCTATGTGAAACGGGTTCACGGGAAAGCAGGACGTGACCCAGCACAGCTGTCCTGCATTTGACCCGGTGACAGATGATCTCCTTTGCTCTGCAGGAGATGAGCTCTGAAACCACAGGGGTCAACAATGAAGCTGTATCTCAAAGAAGCTATTGTTTTTTTAAGATGTTTGTTTAGATACGTTTCTTGATCTGTGTGGGCTGCATTGTTTCCCCCTCCCTTTTAGAAGCATCTGTATGTAGGGAAACACACTAATTTTGAATGAAAACGAGGAGGCAGACCTTTCTAAGCTCAGAGCAAATGGAGAATTGCATGAGTGTTTTCCTGTCTGCTCTCTCTCGAGAAAAGATTTAAAGTGAGTCCGTGTCTTTTCTTCCTGCTCAAATATAGTTGAGAAGTGTTGGTTTAGTTTAGACCCAACATTTAATTGGTCCTTCGAGCCGGATATCAAGATACCTGAGATGTCCCGGTGGATCAGCAAAACTCCAGAGAACTGTGGCCACAGTCAGATCCCATTTTTGGGCTGGTTTTTCTCTGGTTCCCTGTGGCCCAATGGTTGATGATACTCCATTGATTGGGAGGAAGAACATTGTGACCACGCAGACCGAGAAGTGAAGGTCCTGGTGATCTGTGAGTAGAAACGTCTAATTGGCTTGGATGGCAGAGTCCGTGAATTTCCGTGTTTTCCTAAATTTGATGATTAAACCCTTCAAAAACATTTTTTCATTGTATGACTGGCGGTTTTGTGTGACTGGCGGATATGTGTGAGTGATTTCACTGCTGTGTATGTGTGAATGAGAAGCCAATGACTGACGGTTCTGTTTGTTAGAATCATAATCAAGAGTATTTAAAAATTGTTATCAGAAATAACTAAAAATGGGAAAAGGACAAAGCAAAGAAGGTAAAGTGAAAAAGGAGGAATTGGCAAGTAAGGATTGGAAATTTGTTGAAAAAAGGGACCCTATGAAAACAAAACATTTAGAAAAATGGGTAAATGAATTTGGGTTTGACGGCAGACTATATACTAAAAAATTAACAGCTTTACTGGATGCCATAGTAAAAAGGGAATAATTTAAAGAAAAAGAAAAATTGTGGTTTGGAGGATGTGCAATTTTGGAAGAATGTGGCAATGCAGCGATAAGAGGGAGACGAGAGATATAAAGAAAAGAGAAGTGAAGAAAAAGGAAAAAAAATGAATTCATGGAAAGTGATAGAGAGGATCTGTGGATACAGAAAGGTAAGCTGAGGTAACAGGAGGTGCAGGGTTCGGACGAACAGTGGTTATGGAAAAAAGGAGACCTGCTTGTGAAAATAAAAAACACGAAGAAGAGGCAAGTAAGAGATAACAAGAAAGTGGATTGTTGGTAAGAGGAACCAACAGCATTTTAAAAAGCCTTACAGGCTGGTTCAAGAGAAGCAATTGGAAACTGTGTGCAGAAACATTATTACCAACTTTGGAAGAATATATAAATTATGCCCTCCACGCTTAGAAAGTAACTAAAGAAAAACAAAGGGGGGTTAGATACCCACGGCTGCAGCATTCCACAGGACAGGAGAAGGGTTTAATTGTGAGCACGCAAAAGGCAGGGGCAAAGGTCACATGGCCAGGGACTGTCCTGAAAAGCCCCCTTGGTGGCTATTATGGGACGGAGCAACCATACATGACTGACCGGGGGTGATCTTCCAAACGAGCCACCTGCAAAGCATGGAGATGCATTGATGCATTGCTACAAATGGCAAAACAAAGTGTGCTCAATGTACAAAGTGCAATGTCATCAGATGATTTGCATGTTAATATGTGGTCCAAAGGATCCACTGATGTAGGTTTAGTCAAAAGAGCCCTTCCTGTTCAAATTAGACCATTAATGGAATACAGGTCCTGCGTAAGGAAGTATCCCCTCAAAACTGATGCATTAGAGGAAATCAGACCTGTAATGCAAGTACTAATCACTGCAGGAGTAATTATAAGATGTGATGACTCTCCATGTAACACCCCCATTTTCAGGAAGCAGCCCCCATCTGTGGGATGGAGGATGGTACAGGATCTGCAGGTCGTCAATAATGCTGTAGTTCAAAGGGCACTTTGTGTGCCAGAAAATTCACACTTTGTTGAATTCTTTACGACCAGGGTTATTTACTGTGGTAAAGATTTGTAATGCCTTTTTCTCCATTCCAATACAAAAGGACAGCCAGTTTTGGTTTGCATTTACGTTTGAAGGTAAAAGATACACTTATACCAGACTGACACAAGGCAATTGCGAAAGCCCCACCATTTTCTCACAAGTAATGATGACAAGTATGTCTAAATTCCAAACACCAGGGAATTTTGTTATGTGTAGATGATGTTTTGTTGGCCTCTCCAGATAAAAAAACATATAAAAAAGATTCATTAGCCCTCCTTGAACATCTACCTGCAGAAGGACACACAGTGAGTAAAAGCAAGGTGCAGCTATGCAAACAACGGGTCAAATATTTAGGATTGACAAATTACTGTGGCAGCTGGGTGCCGAATTATGCTAAAAATAACTGAGCCTCTTTAGAAATTAATGTATGAGGAAGAACTGAAAATTAGATTTCCCTTACAATGGATGGAAGAAGCAGAGACCGCTTTCTGTAAAATTAAACAAGGTCTCACATCAAGCCTTGCCTTGGCACTGCCAGACTAAAGCAAGAAGTTTGTACAAATTAGACGACTGCAAAGGTCATTTTATGACCCCTGTCTTAGTGCAGCAACATGGAGCCAAAATGAAACCAGTGTCTTATCTTTTGTCAAATTTGGATAATGTGGCATGTGCAGCATCACTAGCTGTAGAAGCCAGTACGACTATAGTGTTATTTCATTCTGAAACACTTAAAGTGCCACATGTGGTCTTAGATTTATTGTTGTAATCTAACTTGAACTTTCTCTCCCCAGGAAAACACCTGTCATGTATGGAGACATTGCTATCACAGCCACATCTACAAACAGAACGATGTACCACATTGAGTCCTGCTACTCTCTTACCACTTCCTGACGATGGTGCTCAACACGACAGCCAGGAAGTAGCAGAACAAACGGCTACAAGCAGAAGTGACTTAAAAGACCAAGCCTTAGAAAGAGGAGACGTGCTTTTTGTAGATGGTTCATAACAGAAGGATGAAATAAGATAAACTCTCACTGGAAATGCTGTAGTTACACAAATTAAAATACAGTAATTCGAGCGCAAGCACTTCTCTCTCATTTTTCAGCACAGGCTGCTGAATTAGTGGCACTGACAGAAGCTGTAAGCTGATGAAAGATAAAGATGTTATCATTTACACTGACAGCCACAGTATGGCTTTGCTACGGTACACATTTTTGCCCAAGACTGGCATAATAGGGGGAAGGTAAACTGCTCAGGAAAACCTGTTACACATGCTAAATTATTACAAGAACTACTACAAGCAGTCCAATTGCCAAAAACATTGGCGATCTGCAAATGCACAGCACACACCACAGGAAAAGACCCAGTTTCACTAGGCACCGCATTTGCAGACAAAGTTGCATAAGAAGCAGCTTGGACACAAGTATATGTAACGACAATGGAGGAACAGAACTTAATAGACAATGATACTCTGTGTGAAATGCAAGAACAAGCATCAGAAAATGAAAAAATGTTATGAAAAAAGCACGGTGCAATACAGAAACATGACATCTATGTTTGACCGAGAGGTAAACAAATACTACTGATACATTTATATAATTGGGCCGCAATATTGACCCATGGGGTAACCCATGTGTCAACTGGGGGGAATAATTGGACTAGTAAAAAATTATTATGCAACATAATACTAACAAAAAAAATTGCTGAATGCTGTTTTTAAGACAGTTTTTTATCTTCTGTTTGTCTTACACAATTAAAGTTGTTGTGTTGGGATTTTTCCGAGTGTCATTTGTAGAAGTGATCATCTCACCAAAAAAGAAAGGAGTGGCTGGGATGTGAGCTGTCATCATGAAAGACAGAACTTCCTGTGACTACAGCAGAAAATTAAAGAATATATTGACAACTACTATTCTTGTGACCTGTAGGTATTTGTAGGTATATGTAGGTATTCCCCATGTAACCAGGGTGACCCCATTCTGAATAAAGGTGTGAGGAGGGGGCAGACATCCCCAGAGCTGTTTGGAGCAGATGTGTTGATGTCACGGAGATTCCAGGGGCAAAAACCCAAACGCAGGAAGGACAAAGAAACTCAGGTTCTGAATCCAAAAAAAGGTTTCTTTTAATGTCGAGCGCAAAACAGAAGACTCGAAAGAGCCAGACCTCAAAGACGCTTAGACACAGTACAACAGGCACTCAATCCTTAAATAGGAAACTTAAACATAATGAGAAACACCTGTGAGTCTCACAGCAAGCCTCAGGAAGGGGAGGACCTCCAGAAGAGGTTGCAGCAGAGCAAAGGAAAACCATTACATAACATAACCCCCCCCCTTACGTCCGGCTACCAGACGGACGACAGGGTTGACCGGGATGGTCACGATGGAAACGTGTGACCAGGTTCCGGTCAACAATGAAACGGTCAGGGACCCATTGGCGATCCGCGGGACCGTATCCCTCCCAGTCCACAAGGTACTGTATTCCTCTACCCACTCTTCTGGAGGCGAGGAGAGTCTTGACGGTATAAACGGGGCCGCCATCTATGAAACGAGGAGCTGGAGGAGAAGCTGGAGCGGGTTGAAGGGGAGAGTCTCTGGCTGGCTTGACCTTGCTGACATGAAACACGGGGTGGATCTTTAGAGAGCGTGGCAGGTCCAGTTTTACAGCCACCGGGTTGATTACTTGAGTGATGGAGTAAGGACCGATGTAGCGAGGAAGCAGCTTCTTGGACCCTCCCTTTAAGGGAACATCAGCAGAAGAAAGCCAAACCTTGTCCCCCACCTTGTACTTCGGGGCCGCAGACCGCCGACGATTAGCCACTCTAGTGAACCTCTCCTGGTTCCGCAGGAGTTCGTGCCTATATGTCCTCCAGGTACGCTGACAGCGCCTCACGAAAGCAGCAGGACCAACAGAGGAGGCCAACAGTTCCTGGTGGGGAAATAGAGGGGGTTGATAGCCGTAAGCTGCTTGAAAGGGAGAGAAACCAGATGAATTGATGAGGGTGTTGTGGGAATACTCAGCCCAAGGAAGCTGAGAAGACCAAGTCCTGGGGTTCTTACTGCACATGGCTCGTAAAGTTGTCTTCAGATCCTGGTTGTACCGCTCCACCTGGCCGTTGGTCTGAGGATGGAAGCCTGAACTGAGACTAACCTTAATCCCAAGAAGGTTGCAGAACTCCCTCCAGAAAGCAGCAACGAATTGTGGTCCACGATCAGACGTGATGTTCAGAGGAAGGCCATGTAAACGGAACAGATGACGAGACACAAGAACAGCAAGCTCCTTGGCAGATGGAAGTCTTTGTAGGGGTATGGCGTGCACCAATTTGGAAAAACGGTCAATGATGGTGAGTATGACCGTCTTACCACTCGAGTTGGGCAGTCCGGTGATAAAGTCCATGGCGATGTGGGACCAAGGTCTCGACGGCACAGGTAGGGGGTGTAGCAGACCAGCAGGTGGGGTTCTAGGGATCTTGACACTAGCACATACAGGGCAAGCAGCCACAAAAGCCTTAATATCGGAGGACATAGAAGGCCACCAAAAACGTTGAGCCACAAGAAAACTGGTTCTGGTTACTCCAGGATGACAAGCCAGGCGGGAAGAATGACCCCACTTTAAAACTAGTGTGCGTAATGATGGAGGCACAAACAGGCACCCAGCTGGACAGCCGGCAGGAATGGAGGCAGGATCAGGTATAGATGCCTTTACCTTGCGTTCCAGAGTCCAGCGAGCAGCTCCTAACACAAGGTGAGAGGGAACAATAGTAGTGGCAACAGCAGACTCCTCAGTCTCCCCCTCCCGTTGGAACTGGCGTGAGAGGGCGTCAGGCTTGACATTCTTGCTGCCAGGTCGGTAGGATAGCGTGAAATTGAACCGGTCAAAGAAGAGAGACCACCTAGCTTGGCGAGGGCTAAGACGCTTGGCGGTCCGGATATATTCCAAGTTCTTATGGTCTGTCCAGACCAAAAATGGTTGTTCAGCTCCCTCCAACCAATGGCGCCACTCCTCCAAAGCCAGTTTTACCGCCAACAGTTCTCTGTTCCCTATATCATAATTTCTCTCTGCAGGAGTGAGCTTGCGGGAGAAATATGCACAGGGATGGACTTTGTTATCGGACGCCCTCTGAGACAAAACAGCCCCCACTCCAGACTCAGACGCATCAACCTCCACAATAAATTGTTTGGAGGGGTCAGGCTGAGTCAGAATGGGGGTCGTAGAGAAACGTCTCTTAAGCTCAGTAAACGCCTTATCGGCCCCCTCATCCCAGATAAAACGTACCTTAGCTTTAGTAAGCCTATGGAGGGGTGCAGCAACGCCACTGAAGCCTCTGATAAAGCGCCTGTAGAAGTTGGCAAATCCCAAGAAGCGCTGGAGCTGTTTACGTCCCGATGGTACGGGCCACTCCAGAACAGCTCTGACCTTGGCGTTGTCCATCTGAACACTACCTGGGGAAACAACATGGCCAAGGAACCGGGTTTGAGTGGTGTGGAATTCGCACTTCTCTGCCTTGCAGTATAACTGATTTTCGAGAAGGCGCTGGAGGACGGCTCGGACGTGCTGCACATGGGAATCGAGATCTGGTGAAAAGATAAGAATATCGTCAAGATATACAAAGACGAATTTGTTGATCATATCCTTTAGAACATCGTTAATTAAACACTGGAATACAGCTGGAGCATTTGTGAGTCCAAAAGGCATGACCAGATACTCGAAGTGCCCGCTCGGAGTGTTAAAGGCGGTCTTCCACTCATCTCCCTCCCTTATGCGGATCAGATGGTAAGCACTTCTGAGGTCCAGTTTAGTGAAGACTTGGGCCCCACTTAACTGGTCAAAAGCGGTCTGTAACAGAGGGAGAGGATAAGTGTTTCGGATAGTGATACTGTTTAAACCCCTGTAATCAATACAGGGCCGCAGACCCCCATCCCGCTTCCCCACAAAGAAGAAACCAGCCCCTGCAGGGGAGGAAGATGGTCTAATGGTGCCTGCCTGTAGACTCTCCTGCAGGTAGTTGTTCATAGCCACCTGTTCAGGTGGAGACAGGGGGTATATATGGCCCTTGGGTGGTTATGTTCCAGTCAAGAGGTCTATAGCACAGTCATACGGGCGGTGGGGAGGCAGAGACCTAGCTCGGAATTTACAAAACACGTCACAGAGATCATGGTACACAGGAGGAACATTACTCAAGTTAGGAGGCTCTGGTGGCTGGAGAACAGTCGCAGGAGTACGTACAGCAGCAGATGAGAGACAGTTTAACAAACAGAAAGAGCTCCATGACAGCACCCTTCCAGAAGACCAGTCTAAGTGGGGGGTATGTTTGCACAACCAAGGAAACCCCAAAATAACCTGTGGTTTAAGAGATTCTACAACGTAAAAGCTCATAAACTCAGTGTGGTTTCCAGAAACGGAGACCCTAATGTTAACTGTCCTAGAAGAAACTTTGTGAATGACAGACCCATTGATGGCACGAATGACTAATATGGGAGACAGTGGTTCAACTGGGATTCTGAGTTTATTCACCACCTCCTGAGAAATCAAATCACCATCTGAGCCAGAGTCAATTAAAGTTTCAAACTCCTCTTGTGCTCCTGCACAGGCCACTAAAACCTTGGTAGAAGGCCGTGAGGGTGAAAAAAAGGAGGTTTGACGGCTCACCAGTTCCCTCATTGCTGGTGAACCCTGGCGTTTCCCGGGCAATTACGTACAAAGTGTCCAGATTGACCACAATATAAACAAAGTCCCTCTCCCATGCGGCGGCGTCGCTCAGCGGGGGTGAGACGACCAGTTCCCAGCTGCATGGGTTCCGGGGGGGGAGGAGGGGGAGAAGCCTGTTGTGGAGTGCTGGGGGGGAGCGAGGAAACTCCCTCCAGAGGCAGTGGGCAGAAACCGGTGTTGCTGCGCCGAGCACGGCCGCGCTCTCTCATCCTCCGGTCGATACGAACGACGAGATCGATCAGCTCCTCCAAATCCTCCGGTATCTCCCTCGCTGCCAGCTCGTCCTTGAGAACGTCGGAGAGACCCTGAAGAAATACATCCACCAGGGCTTCATCCGCCCACCGGGTGCTGGCAGCCAGCGTGCGGAACTCTACGGCGAACTCTGCGGCGCTGCGAGTCCCTTGCTTGAGACGTAGGATTTCGGATGCAGCAGCTCGATGAGGCGTGGAAGGGTCGAATACAACGAGGAGTTGAGCGGAAAAAGCTCGGAAGGACCGGCAGATATCGGCTTCACGTTCCCATTCAGCCAACCCCCACCGCTTGGCTCTTCCAGTCAGGAAACTCAGAGCAAACGCCACCTTGCTCTGCTCTGAGGGAAACTCACTGGGATTGAAATCGAAGTGCAGGCGGCAGGAGGTGAGGAATGCCCGACAGTCCTCCGGAGTACCATCAAATGGCTCTGGTTGACCTAGTCGAGTCTGACGGGGCGAAGAAGAAGGAACGTGCTCCAACCTTGTGAGACGCTCGTGGAGCTGTTGCATGCCAGTCATATATCCACGTATCTCTCGTGCCAGGTCCGACATAACCCCATCGGCGGCTGCCTCTCCTCGGGTGGAAGAACCAGGTAGGTCCCTCTCATGTGTTCCTCCTGCTGGGTTTGACATTGGTCTAAGCGTAATGTCACGGAGATTCCAGGGGCAAAAACCCAAACGCAGGAAGGACAAAGAAACTCAGGTTCTGAATCCAAAAAAAGGTTTCTTTTAATGTCGAGCGCAAAACAGAAGACTCGAAAGAGCCAGACCTCAAAGACGCTTAGACACAGTACAACAGGCACTCAATCCTTAAATAGGAAACTTAAACATAATGAGAAACACCTGTGAGTCTCACAGCAAGCCTCAGGAAGGGGAGGACCTCCAGAAGAGGTTGCAGCAGAGCAAAGGAAAACCATTACATAACAGTTGAAGGGTTGTCTGTTCCCAGCTCTCCTTACCAGAAATCGTACTCGGCTCTTGGAGTCTGTTTTCTTTGTTAATACTGTCTTGTGTTTTCAGAATTAACTTTAACATCCTAATCCAACCCAGTTAACCAGCCTCCAGTTGGAGGACTGTTGGAGTTACCACACTCTAGGACAATGAATCACTTTCTCATTCCTTTATTCTGTAAATCTGTCTCAGAGGCAGGAGAAACCCCACAGTCCTCAGGGTATCAGCACCCCAACTGAAGCTCAGCACTGCATAGACCCCCCAACAGGTTCCAGCCCAGAATTCAGTCAGGCAGAACTAGAACAGGTCTTCTGCCTAGAAGCAAATCTGCAAAACCCAGTCCTTAGCCAGAAGGCCACCGAATCACAAACAGCAACAGGCCCCAACTCAGACCCCAGCCAACCACAGCAAACGCCAGAGGCTAGTCCAGAGGCTAGTCCAGAGCCTAGCGAGCAATCAGCCCCCAGATTAGCACTCAGACAGCCTTTCCCACCTCCAGCAATCGAGCGGAGGATGGAAGGAAGGAAACCCCAGATTCAGTGGCCCAAACCCAGCGAGAAGAGAGAGTGGGAGACAGTTGATCAAGATCTTGCCCTCCTGTTAGAGCAGCTGAAAGGACCAGCAGTGAGAAAACTGGAGAAAATGGGATCCATTATTTACAACTACGGAGCAGAGAGGTTTGGAACAAAGAACAAAAGGCAAAGGCAGGCGAAAGAATCTCCAATCCAGTCAAAATCGAGAAGGCAACGGGAAATTGAAAGGTTGGTGAAAGAAAGACGGCAGCTTAGAAAGCAGTGGAAAAATGCCACAGAGGTGGAAAGAGTGGGACTAGAAAATCTGCAGGATGACATAAAGAAGCAACTGTCAAAGCTGCGAAGGTCAGAATATCTTAGGCGACAACGGAAAAGGAAAGAAAAGACAAGATCCCTCTTTTACAGCAATCCTTACAGCTTTGTGAAAGGCCTCTTTGAGCAAGAGAAGAGTGGCAGAGTCATAACACCCATAAAAGAGCTAGAAGATCACTTGAAGAAGACCTACTCTGATCCTCAGAAGCACAAACCAGTCATCATCCCAAAAGATATACCACCACTCCATGCACCTAAACATCAAATGGACATAAGGCCCCCTACACTGAGTGAGGTGGAGAAGACGGTACGGAAGGCAAGAGCAGCTTCAGCACCTGGGCCGAATGGTATTCCGTACAGGCTCTATAAGAACACCCCCAGAGTTATTACTTATCTCTGGAGGCTGATGAAGGTGGTGTGGAAAAACGGGGACATTCCAAAAGCATGGAGAAGAGCAGGGGGGATCCTGATTCCCAAAGAAAAAGACTCGTCAGCCATTAGCCAGTTCCGCCAGATCAATCTCTTGAATGTAGAGTGTAAGATCTTCTTCAGTGTCCTGGCCCAAAGGCTCTCGACATTTCTACAGAGAAACAACTTTGTTGACACATCTGTACAGAAGGGCCGGAATTCAAGGATTTTCAGGATGCCTGGAGCACGCCAACATCATCTGGCACCAGATACAAACTGCCAAAAAGGAAAAGAGAGATCTACATGTGGTTTTCTTAGACTTAGCTAATGCGTTTGGCTCAGTTCCACATAACATCCTGTGGACAGCTTGTAACTATTTCAATGTACCACTCCAAATCACAAAATTAGTCAGGACCTACTTTCATGATCTCCAGTTCTGCGTAACACATGAGAACTCCACTACGGCTTGGCAGCATCTGGAGATTGGTATTATGGCAGGGTGTACAATCTCCCCTCTGGCATTCGTTATGGCAATGGAGCTGGTTATACGGGCATCCCGATGGGTAGTGGGAGGTGAGAAGACCAATAGCGGCCTGCGTCTCCCACCAATAAGAGCTTACATGGATGATATGACCATCATCACAACAACAAAACCATGCACTAAGCGATTGCTTCAGAAACTGCAAGAGAACATTCAGTGGGCAAGGATGGAATTCAAGCCAACTAAGTCACGTACCATCTCCATCATTAAAGGCCAGTTAGTAGGGAAGCAGTTCTACATCAACGAGCAACCAATTCCAACAATCCTGGAGAAACCCATCAAGAGCCTGGGGCGATGGTATAATGCAGATCTGAAGGACAACAAGCAAGTCGAGCAACTCCGGCAGAACACAGTCAGCGGTCTGAGGAAAATTGACAACACGGTGCTACGAGTTTGGGCTACTACCCAGACTTATGTGGCCTTTAACTATGTATGAGGTCTCAATTAGCCATGTCCACCGTCTGGAAAGGCTTGTGAACTCGTACCTGAGGAAGTGGCTTGGAGTTCCCAACTGCCTTAGCAGTGTTGGACTCTACAATGATGGAGTCCTGTCACTACCAGTCTCTAGCCTAGTGGAAGAATTTAAATGCGCCAAGGTGAGGCTTGACATGTCACTCTCCAACTCCCGAGACCCGATGGTGAGAAGTGCAGCTCCAGTCCTAGCAACAGGGAAGAAGTGGACCCCTGCTGTAGCAGTGCTACAGGCAAAGTCTGCTCTGCGCCATCGCGACATAGTGGGCCACATCCAACAAGGCAGAGGAGGCTTTGGGTTGGGGGTGGTAAAACCTCTCTGGCAAAAGGCATCTGCAGCAGAACGTCGAACAATGGTGGTGGAGGAGGTACGTCAGCTGGAAGAAGCAGGCAGACGATCCACGGCTGTCGCTCAAGCAAAACAGGGCAGATGGGTAAGGTGGGAGGGAGTAGAAAGGAGGAAACTCACATGGAGTGAACTCTGGAGCATGGAATCCAATAGGCTAAGCTTCCTTGTACGAGCCACCTACGATGTGCTGCCCTCCCCCACAAACCTGCAGCTGTGGCTTGGGAAAGATCCATCCTGCCCCCTTTGCTCTGCAACTGCAACGCTAAAGCACATCCTAGTGGGCTGTCGGACCAGCCTCGCACAAGGCAGATATACATGGAGACACAACCAGGTCCTGAAATGTCTTGCCAATACACTTGAGTGCAGGAGGGTATTTATCAACGCCCAACCCCGCAGCAACCTGGATGTGCGCCGACACCCACCACCGTTTGTCCGAGAAGGGGAGAAACCAAGGAGTAATCCCTCCCTCCCTGAGCTGACCCCTCTGAATGCAGCCAGGGACTGGCAAATGCGAGTC
This sequence comes from Oryzias curvinotus, assembly GCA_023969325.1. NCBI lineage: Eukaryota > Metazoa > Chordata > Actinopteri > Beloniformes > Adrianichthyidae > Oryzias > Oryzias curvinotus. Next base: position 91,266 of record JALJSC010000253.1, on the reverse strand, counting down.
GACCCTTAACCAGAGACTTATCTTCCCCTCAGAGATTGCGGCAACCACTCTGCGTCCAGACCTTGTCCTCTGGTCTAATTCGTGCCGACTTGCCTACATCATAGAGCTGACAGTCCCCTGGGAGGACTCCCTTGACGAAGCTTATGAGCGTAAGAAACTTCGCTATTCCAACTTAGCTGCTGAGGCAGAGGATAGAGGCTGGAACATCAGGGTGCGCCCAGTGGAGGTGGGATGCAGGGGCTTTGTCGGCAGTACGACTACTAATCTCCTAAGGGAAGTTGGAGTCAGAGGGCGGGCACACAGACAGGCTGTAAAAGAACTGACCAACACCGCTGAGAGGGCAAGCCACTGGCTGTGGATGAGGAGAAGTGACATCACATGGGCAAAAATGACCAACTAGCAGTGAGACACACACCCAGGCTTGATCAACCTGTGGTGGGCCTACCTCAGCGGAGGGTGTATTGTGATAAATGGCCGAAACACCCTAAGATGTTGGGGTGCACAACTGATGATGTGTCTCGCTGGCAATAAACGGAAGTTCAAGAACCTCAAGAGCTCCTGAAATTGAAAGTGGTAACGTTAGGGATTGTAACACCTAGTCCTTTCTGCAACATTTAAAACTGTAACTTCAATTATTCTATAAAACCTTTGTTACACCCCCAATCCCCCCGTCTAGTGGCCCAGAGAAGATGCAACACAAAAACCTTTATCAGATTTGTGAACGTGTGAAATACGATGATTTGATGGTATTTTACGCACTGACACCACCTCAGACCAGAAGGGTTTTTATTGTCATATGATCAGAAACCACTTTTCTCTGAAGAACAGAGACATGAAAACACAAATCTTCCATCCAAAGTTGTCAAATGAAGCAGAAAGAACACAAAGTTGTCAATGTTCTTCTTTCCACAAACACAATCTTCTCCTTCAGCTTCTTCTCTTGTGGTTTCTGTGGAGAACAAACCAGAGAAAGTCTGGGATGGTGACCTCACTGATTCCATTTGTGTTGCAGCTTCCTTCAGTTCCCATGACAACAACACCAAAACATTGGAATCCCAAAAGTTGGACATTCATGTTCCAAAATGTCTCCAATCCACATTCTAGAGATTTTCATTTCTCTCTATTTCTGACTCCAAACATGACTCCACAGAATCTGAACAGTTCAAACGTTTAGTTCTAGATGATCCAAAGCAGAGAAATCACTGAAAACAAACATTTCACTTCTTTCAGGAACTACTTCACTTTACACAACTCTGCTGTGGATCCAGAACCCACCCACAGTCCAGCGTGGAGCGGCTGAGTGAAAGTGGTCTGGACTCTGTGGAGGAGAGTCCTGCTTTCAGAGACGCTGTAGAAGGACAGAACACCTGCTCTGTGATCCAGGTACACTCCTACTCTGGAGGAAACAGGAGCTGAGATGGAGGTTTCTATGCTGTTGTGGACAAATGAGAATCTGTCTGGATGACAATATAATAACCAAGATTTATCATTTAAACCAAATAGACTTTCATTTCCAGATCTGTTGATGTTCTTGTATGCGACTGCTACACTAGCAGAGATTCCTCTCCTCTCCACCTCCCAGTAACAACGTCCAGTCAGACTCTCTCTACTCAGAACCTGAGAATAATCAGTAAATCTGTCTGGATGATCAGAAACAGACTGAGGTTTTTCCATCCCTGTCACCTTTCTGTTCTCCTCTGACAGTAACAGATTTCCGTGTGCTGTGTTTGGATCCAGTGTGATTTGACGTGAATATCTGAGGAAGTCAGCTCTGCTCTTTGGTTCTGGTTCTGGTTCTGACAGTACTTGACAGACTTAAAAAATACATTCTTTTAAAAACAATAAATCCTTGAAACCCAAAAAGATAAAGCCAAAAAACACTGAAGGTAGGGGAGAGAGGAGCTGCTGCGTGTGCACGAATCAGACAGACGGACAGACAGACAGACAGACAGACAGACAGACAGACAGACAGACAGACAGACAGACAGACAGACAGACAGACAGACAGACAGACAGACAGACAGACAGACAGACAGACATGTTAATTGTCCACTGGGGAAATGCCCCATCACAATGCGTAATGACGCACAATGGCTGATCTTGGATCTTAGAAGATGTGGCAAATGGAAGAATTGGGAGTGAACGCATCTTTAGACAGCAAGAAGACTTGCTGGCAAACGAGGACCAGTGGCTGATGAGCCGGTTCCCACTTCCTCCAGCCGTCCTGGTGGAGCTTTTGGGGGGGGGTCACCCGGTTCATCAGGTGCGTCGTGCATTTTATTTCCATCCATTTAACTGCATCTGACAAGCTACAGATGTGGGTAATAATCCACGTGGAAATGGGAAATTGTTCATCAAATGTCATTTCTTGTTGCTTTCTGAATGGTTGAGACATACGCCATACATTGTTTTATCAGAAATAAAACAAACTAAAGGCATATGCATGAATACCATAATTCTGTAGCTTACGAAGAAATGTTTTACTATGAAAACAACTTTCCCCAGTGGACAATTAATACGTCTGTCTGTCTGTCTGTCTGTCTGATTCGCACGCATCTGGCGGCGCGTGCACACACAGCGGCTCTATCGGCTTTATTGTTTTTAAAAGAATGTATTTTTAAGTCGTTTATTTATTATTTTATATGCTGCTTGCACTGTGGGGTGAGAGGAAAGCTATTTCATCTGTGCTGTATGTCTTACGGATGCAGCATATTTGACAATAAAGCTGACTTTGACTTTGACTATATCTGCTCCTCCAGACGAACACATTGAGGAGAATATCAGTTTTGTACATTATTTCATTCTGTTAACTATATTATTTATGAGGATGAATTGCACAACATGCCAATATTGCAGAACATATTTCACTTTTCTTTTTGTAAATATGTGTTCATTTGAATTTCTGTTGTAATTTTCATTTGATTTTTTTTGTTTGTTTCACTGCTGATGGATCAAACAGGTGTTCATGTAGCTGTTATTGTGAGACTTGCTTTGTGAAGTCTTCATGTTATTCATGAGGCAGTATTGTCATTTTCACTTTCACGTGTTTCTTCCATCTGCAGACGGTGTCGCCGTTTCTCATTTCACCCGTTTTTGTGCGTACGCCTGGGTCAGAGCTTGATGAAGGACCGCACATTTTCCCCTCAAGTTTGCTTTTTATAAATCTCAACTATTGCGTAGAGAGTGGCGTACGCCTACTTTTGTGCGTACGCAACGTTTATTAAAGAGGCCCCAGTTGATCAAGTCATACCTGAGGTCACCAATGTCTCAGGAGCGACTCACTAACCTGCTGTTGTTAGTATCAATCATTTAGTAGGGGAGCAGATTTCATATGATGATGTTATTGACAAGCTTGCATCAAGGAATGCCACAAAGGTTAGGTTTTAGTGTTTTCTGTTCTTAGTGCTGCAGTTACATTTATTTTAGTGTGTTATTAGTGTGATTTTTGGTTTATAATATTTATTTTAGATTATTTATTTGTGTGTGAATAAATATTTCCTAACTGTATTTTTGCCATGCTGATGGTCTTTTATTTTTTATGTTCCAATAACTGTTATAATGCAGTGCAGTATTCTGAAAAACATCTTTTTTTTAATCAATTTCTTAGCAATAAATGGACAAAGTGACTCCATGTGTGTGTGTGGGGGGGGGGGCAGAGGAGGGTCTCGCCAGGGGAGTAATTCAGGGTAGAACCACCACTTGTTCTATCCTAGGCACTTTAACATTGGGAGTGGGGTCATCTAAAATCATGTTTCCTATGATTTTATCCTGTGTTCTCCTGGCACTGCATCTTTTATTGAACAGTGTTTCCCCACTTCTTTTTTTAAGGTTTCACAGATTGTTTTATCAGTCATGCGACTCATGTTCATCACAAAAACTCAAGACGCTTGTATGAGACTTCAGCGTCTGAAAGAGGTGACCTTCACGCGTCAAAGTTTAGAATAAATTCCAAAAGAAGGTGAGAACTTTTACGCCAAAGTCACAGAGCTTCCTGTCCAGAAGGATAGACGTATGGAGACATTTAGGACATTTAGGTTAGAACAGTCTGCAGATTCTCTCCCTCTCTTAGTGTGTGTGTGTGTGTGTGTGTGTGCATGTGTGTGTGTGCATGTGTGTGTGTTCATAGGAGTCATCCATCAGTTCAGATATCTAACCAGTCTGTTTTCAGAGACAGAGAGTTGGATCATTGCAGCTTTATTTTTCAAAATAAAAGCCCTGACACTGAGGCAGCATGTTGTGCTGCTGCTGGCCTTCTACAGTCAGAGGTGGGAGCAGCAGCAGAACCACCAGATGGCGCTACAGAGCATCAACACCTCACAGTGCAGTATCAGTATCAGGCCTGACTAATTTCCATAGTTAGATCATTTTCTTTGTAGGCAGAGAAAAAGTTCCTTCTAGGTCACTTTAGAGAATTAGACAACAAACATGAATGAAGAAGACACACAAACATGCTACAGACATCACAACTGAGCGTACATTAGCAACCAGGCACTCCACTACATCCAATAATAATCTTAACGGACACAAATACATTCCTTTAACACCTTCAAACAGGTACAGCAGTGGAGAATCTATGAAACATGAAGATGGGGATGAAGGAGCTGCAAACGTGGAGGAATGTCTTCCTTTCACCCCGACAGATGTGGAACGGCTGAAACACGCTGGTTTGGATTTCTGCTGCCTTTGTTAAGGAGGAATGTCAGAGATGAGTGTCTAAAACCTCAAAGTAGAACAGATCCATGAAGCCTCACTGGAATCAAACAAAGTCATGACTTAGACCAATCTACACCTCTACAGTAGCTAACGCTTTAAATGTTTAGGTTGGACGCGTGGATGTGGACGTGTAAAGGTCTCATTCAGCAGTGAGAGTTTGATACGTGGAGCACGGAAAACGTTTGTAAAACTTCTACGTAAATCTTTGTCACCAAAGATGTGGTAAAGCATGACGAAGAGGAAGGCAGAACGGCTGAACGGGGATGAAGGTTAAGGAAGCAGGAAGGACTCCACAGTGCAGGGAGGAGCTACAGGGCGCGGCGTGCCACACGGCGTGCCACGCTGCGACGTCCGGCGGTTTAGCGAGGATCGTCCGGGGCAGCTATCTTCTCCAAATTGGGCTCCATGCCCCAAATCTCCCGGGCGTACTGGGAGATGGTGCGGTCGCTGGAAAATTTGCCACAGCCGGCGATGTTGTGGATGACCTTCTTGGTCCAGGCTTTGGTGTCCTGAACACAGAAAAACGTCTGATTGATGACGGTTCGACTCATTCAGGAGCATTTATATGTCTCATGTGGTTTTCCACACGGCTGAGGAAAAAGGCTCAACAACACTTTCCTCCTGCGGTTCACCAACAGCCTCTTGTTTGTATCTACACTAAAGATTCTTCTCAGTCCTCAGTAAATGAAACATAACTATTCAGAAAACGTTGATGCTGCAGATCAGAGAACACAGAACTTCTTCATGACAAAGTAGAACCTTAACCTTCAGGCTGCAGAGACCTGCAGCTGTTCTCGTCCTTGAACTGACCTTGTACAGAGCGCTGACCTTATCCTGACACTGGATGTAATCTTCATAGTCTGCAAACACCTTAAACCTGGAACAGACAGGAAGTGAGTGAATCCCTTCTTCCCCTCTCAGTCACGGCCCAGATTCATGTCTGAGATCAAACCATTCATTCCTCCTGTCACATGAAACAAAGGATTCTGGGTAAACAGGTCTAGGTGGATGGAGGGGCGTGGGCTGGCGTAGCTCCTCCTACCTGTCATGGTGCATCAGCATGTTGACCAGGTCTTTAAAAAGGCCCGGATGGTCTGGACTGAAAAAGCCTCCAGAGATCTGGTCCACCGCCTGCTTCAGCTCTGGGATCCGGTTGTAGTACGACACGGCGTCATAGCTGAAAACCACCATGAGATCAGAAACAACTGGAACTTTTTACCTGATTTAGACTCCAGAAAACCACCAGAGCTGCGTTTAGCTGACTTAGCGTGGAGACGCACCCTTTCTTGTCCAGAGCCTCCACGTCATGCACCCTCATGCCGAAGATGAAGAGGTTCTCCTCTCCGGCCTCCTCTGCCATCTCCACATTGGCTCCATCCATGGTGCCAATGGTCAGAGCGCCGTTCAGCATGAACTTCATGTTTCCGGTGCCGGAGGCCTCGGTCCCGGCAGTGGAGATCTGCTCCGACAGGTCGGCGGCTGGGATGACTAGACCAGACAGACAGATGGGTGGAAAGCTATGCAGCCTTTATTAGACGGGTGGAATATGGTCGATTATTGTGGATAAAATGTCTCTGAGCTCAATAAAAAAAAAAGACAGAAAGTCTATATTAGCTGTGGTTCTATGTGCAAAATATCAAAGATGGGATTAGAACTGAACTGTGTCCATGGGCCCAGAAAATCTGTATCTGATATAACTGATTATAACAACAATGTTTACATACGCCACACTTTCAGTCAGAATAAATCATTGTGACATGAACAGAACTCTCTAAAATATTGGAAATGACCGTAGAAGAAAGACAAGTTCCGTTGTGAACAAACAAACAAACCTGCAGAGTAGAGCGTCATTTTATTATTGTTAGGGGCTGTTTGGTCATAATATTTGAAGGAACAATATTTTATTTTTATTTTATTACCCTGTATATATCCCACGAGGGGAAATTCTTTCTCTGCACTTGACCCATCCCCTTGAGCTGCAGCTGCACCACGGCTTGGGAAACGGTTGCGTTAACATGTCTGACGTTGCTCGCTGTTGATATGGTAATTGCCCCCAGTAAATGTTCCCCCAGTACCATTCACATTCCCCTACGGGATTCGAACCCTGGTTTCCTACATGGTAGCTTCCCACCTTACTAACCGAGCTACCCAGCTGGTCAGGATTAGGCTTATATGTGGCAATAACAACATTTAGCCGTGGTTCCAAAATCCATGCAGTCTGTATGCAGCTGTAATCTGCATCTAGACTGAATATGAATATGCTGGATTAACAGCAGCCTTTATTCTGTCTGGACACGACTGGAAACATGACTTCATGGGATTGTTTGCACGGTTTCTCAGGACTGAGTGTAGAGAATGATCTGTGTGTTGAAACCCACTCAGCTCAAGCTTTGGCAAAAGTTACTTATTATCAATCATTTTAAAAAATCTAACCGAACTAAATCACATGTTCTTCTACCCTCCAGTTTGTCCGTCGTTTGTATTAAAGTTGTTCCCTTTCCTATTTTTTCCAGAGGGTTATGATTGTATTTGATGGAACATGGCTTAACGCTGCTATAAACCTAAAGGTCGACTATTAGCTGCTCTAATGTTCTTTTCTCATTAATAGAGGTTTTGTTTTAGCGTCTTTCTAAACCAGAGGAAACGAGGTTTTCTGGATGTTTAGAACGTGACAGACTGGAGCAGCATTAGAGTTATTCAGCAGATTAATTTCTCCTCTGTAATATCAATGCCTGCTTCTGGTCTCTGCAAACCATTTTAATCAACTCGTATGTTAGTTCTATTTGAGTTTAGAAAAACTGAAGTTGCAAAATTTCTTTTTCATGAACTCCTGCAGAGGACGGCTGGTTGGAATGTTCCTTAAGTTAGAGACCACGTTAGAGAAGAAAGTATTTAGATGATCTGCTGCAGATTAAGGTTTATTTGAGCACGTTGGGCCCCATGTTGTCAGACTGGAATGGGAATTTCTTGCTCTCATCCTAAATCAGACATTCCACCTTAAGGGGACTTTTGTCTGAGCTCTGCTGTGTTGCTATCTTGCCCTTTTCTTACTTTCTTATTTCCAAGTCTGCTATATATTTATTTACTTTCTTTAGATTATTTTTAAGGGAACGAATAAAAAATGTGAACATGTTTAAAATGTTCCCAGGGGCCCCCGGGGGTCTTAATCCTGTCAAGTCCACATTGCTGCAAACATATGAAGCGTTTAGTGCACAGACGTTTTTTCCACTCATGTAACAAGTGCGGGAAGAAAATAATTCCACCTTAAATACACTGATGACCTGATCGTATACTGGAGTAACTCGTTACCCTTTTCAGCCAGAGTCACTCGGTAGTTCTCCAGGAAAATGACCTTCAGGCGGTCTCCCACCACCGGGTCGTTGTTGACCACGTCACCGATGGACGTGATGAGTTTGATGATCATCTTGGCCGTGTGGTAGCCTGGAGCCGCCTGGAAACAGAGAACTCTCATCACAATCCAAACATGCTCACGTGTGGACCTTAAACACCGGAGCAAAGGGTTTCCTACTTTCCCTCCAATCATGATGGTCCTTGGGGTCCATTTCTTGTTGGGCTCCTTCTTGATGCCTGAATGGGACAAAACTGCTTTAACCTTTTATGGATTCATCTTTCAAATGGAGTTTGGATTGGATTGCATGAAGCTTTGGGGAGGGGAGGGGTGAGTCGTACGGTTGTACAGGGTGATGATGTGCAGGCAGTTGAGCAGCTGTCGTTTGTATTCGTGGATCCTCTTCACATGGATGTCAAACATGGAGTCACTGTTGATCTTCACCTTGTAGTGTTCCTCCAGGTGGGCGGCAAACTTCAGCTTGTTCTCCTTCCATTCAGAAGCACAGAAAGGTGAAGGAGGGAGATTTAAAGACAGTTTTACCTTGTGAAGTCCTTACCTGTTTGACTTTAGCGACATCTCGGATGAGCGCCTCGTCGTCTACAAAGTCCAGCAGCTTCTTCAGTTGGTCCAGGTCCCGGATGTAATCCTCTCCGATCCTCTGAGAAAGTAACCAGATCCAGTTCTTCATGCCACAGAATCGTCTCAACGTAAGAAAAGAACCAGAGCATGTTCAGTTCCAAACCTCAGCGATGACGTCAGCGAGCCCCGGGTTGCACATGACCAGCCAGCGCCGGGGGGTGATGCCGTTAGTCTTGTTCTGGAACTTGTGCGGATCCATTTCATAGAAATCCTTGAATCTGGGGGAGGTGGAACATCCCGTCACAAACCCAACCTGAAGGGTTTTCCAGCTCCAGTGAGCCGCGGTCTCCTTACACGGTGCTTTTGATGATGTCAGAGTGGATGCGGGCCACGCCGTTGACGGCGTGAGACCCCACGATGCACAGGTGGGCCATGTTGATTTTCTTGACGTCCCCTTCTTCGATGAGGGACATTCTGCGCATGCGGTCAACGTCTCCGGGGTAGAGCTGAGAGATGCGCTGCAAACAGAAAACGTGTCGAGCCGCCTTAGAGTCCGACCCCGAAAACAACAAACGCAACAGCATGAACCGTTTTTAGTGTCTTTCCAAGATCCCTGGGGTCAATGAAGAAGAGTGAATAAACCAAACTTTACCCTAAAACAGGGCAGGATGGACCCCTGCCATGAATTACCCACAACCACCAGATTTGCAGTAGTGACTAAAGTCCCAGCTGCCCTTACAGGTAGACACGGGTGACTACTGTCCCATGAACACATCCGGTCTAAAGTCAACTAACCGTCTTCCAGCCTCAGGCCCCGAGTGTTTGAATCCACTGAGTTGGTTTTCCGTCACGTCATCTGTTTTGTCATTTTTTGAGTCTTTGTGTTTAAGGTTTAGTTTTTGAGCTTTTAAATGTTTAATGAAGTTCAAACCTCACAAAAAACACTAAAGTGGTATTTTGATCCGTTCATGCATCTCTGAGTATTCCTCTGAAAACTCTGCTCTCTGAGCATCAACCCCTCCCAATCCACCAAAACGAGCAGGTTCTCACACTGTGACATCACAAAGTGAGGAACCGCCCCTTCCAGGAAGAGTCTCCTCTACCAGCCCCGCCCCCAGACTAACAGACACGCCCACATTCTCTGTGGAGCTAGCGGTGATCGGCTAAACTCTTGTTTTCTTTGCACAACATTCCCCTCCATCTCCGTGTGGGCGGAGCCTCACAAAGAGAAAACGTGTTTTTCTGCCAGGGGATGAACACAGGATTTCTGTCCCACTTGGAGTCTCTTCTTAAATTATATGAAGAGTTTAGACGTCACTGCTGATGGAATATTTAAGGATTGACTCTGGATTTTGGAAATGTGCATGTGAGAGGTTTACTTTCTTTTGAAAATGTATATTTTACAAAATCTTTGCAGTTTGAAAGAGTGGTCCAGTAATGGGAGGGGGGGAGGGGGAGGGGAGTTTTGTACACTTTGTCAACCTCTGTTTAAAAGTGAAATACTAATAAAAAGTCTTGGAGTAAAAACAGAAGCCTGTCATGCCGGTTTCAGCTGCAGTTTCCCGGCCTAAAAACAGCCAGATCGTCGTCGTGTCTTTAGGTTTGTTCATCTGGATGAACAAAAGACACAACATCCCAGAGCAGCAGCTCTGCTCACCTCCAGGTGCCTCCTGTTGATCTCATAGATGATCTCCAGGTGTCTGGGCAGCAGGTTTTGAAACAGGTCGACGGGCCAGCGCTCCAGCGCCTCCGGCAGGACGGTGTGGTTGGTGTAGGCACACGTCCGGATCACGATGTCCCAAGCCTGGACGCACGGCATGAAGACATTTGGTTTCCACCCTCCTGACACAACAACTCAAGCTGCTGACAGATGCAGATTCACTGCAGGAGACACAGCGGATGTTCACCTTCTCCCATGACAGCTTCTCCACGTCCACCAGGAGCCTCATCAGCTCAGGAATGGCCAGAGCGGGGTGGGTGTCGTTTAGCTGGATGGCCACCTGCAGAGCGCAGAAAGCAGAGCAAGAATTCAGTTTTAGTTTCAGAGAAGCTGTAGATTCCTACCACAGCAGATGAAAGCTGTCACCTTGTCCGGCAGAGTCGAGAGATCGATCCTTACGAACTCTGTGGAGCCGAACTTGGAGGCTTTGAAGCGGCGAATGATGTCTTGAAGAGTTGCTGCCACGACGAAATACTCCTGCTTCAGCCGCAGCTCCTTCCCCTCAAAGAACTGTGGGGGATAATATTTACATTACAGAGACGTCCCACCGGCTGTGTAGCTGGTGGGGCGTGGCCTGAGGGCGCCATGAGGTCGGGCAACACGGGCTACAGCCACACATAAGAAAAGAGGCAAACAGATGCTCCAGATGTGAAATCCTCATCATCTTATGAAGGCTTTTCATGGATGCTGTATCCTTGGACCAGAACGGTAACATCAGAGAGCTCAGGTTAGCGCCGGCCAACCACAGAGGGAACCAACAACCTCTGCCGGGTTTCTAACCAGCGGGGCTACAGGACGGGTGGTGGATCCTGAAGAGACGGACAGACAGACTCTGGCTTGGAGGAACGGCTCTTGAAGACTTGGAAAAGAATTTAGGGGAACTTGGACCCAATTCTTAGTTTACATGAGACAAACATCTCAGGTTAGAAGATCTTCAACACAGCCAAGGTCTCTGCATATTGACACTATGAACACTTTTTCTTGGGTGGAGTCGTGCTGCAGGGCGGTTACCATGGAGACGATGGCTAAGAAGGAACTCTGATGAATGTTTGTGACGTATAGATGGTTGGAAAACAGTGAGAAGAGATGAGGATCACATTAAAAGTGGTTTTAAGCAATTTTAATGAGTAGCTGTGACTCATCGCTGCTCCACTAAACTGTTTACATCCCATAATGCCCTACGATGGCCGTTTTGGTCCGGTTATTTCGCTTAGAGTATGCAGTCCATTCAGACCGAGGAAACTCAGAGCGAACAGAAGCTCAGTCCGATTGGAAACGAACCGAGACCCCCTCCAGAGACGGGTCAGAGAGCAGTTCCTGGTCCTGGTTCTGGTCCTGGGACAAATTTTCAATAGGAATGCACCCAAGCAGTTCCTGGTCCAGGATTATCAGGGGAAACGGACTCTGGTCCACTTTAAGAGAACCAAATGTGTCCAGTCTGACTACAGATCCATCTGGTCCTGATGCACAGAATCCTGTTTGTTAACATAAAGACAGCAAAAACTACCTCACACCAACGACAGTGATGTCATTTCCTTTTGTTGGGACAAAGAACCCTTCCACACCTTTGATGTTTTTTGTACTTGGGGGGCTGGTAGATTCACTAAATGTATTTCATCATCATTTTTCTTCTACCTGCTTTTCCTTTCACATGATCTGGGTTTTGGTTGGAGATCCATCGAGTTTCTTTGTGGAGACTCAAAACATTTTCCTCTGGATTTCAGGATTTCAAACCAAAACAGGTGGATGAAAAACGATCCAGACTCTTTTCTATGTAGAGCTGTTGGAACCGTTCTGGTTTTGGGGGCGTGGCGTTAGTTCGGTTGGCGTTCACTTCCGCAGGTTTGTGTCCATGAGGGGAGAAGGACTCACGTTGTCATTGGGGTACAGGACTCTGGAGATGTTCTCCGCCAGGTTCCTGTCCAGCACAGCTTGGATGTAGCCTCCAACGTTAACTGAGGATCAACAGAAAGAATGGAAACAATCCAAACGTTTGAGCATTTCTGGTTCACAAACGAGCTTCTTAAAGCCAAGACAACTCACAGTCTTTGAGGTTGAAGTCACAGGGGGCCTTGGCGGACCACAGCCTCATGGTGTTCACGATGTTGTTTCTGTATCCAGGAACAGGGGTGTCGTACGGAAGAGCCAGAACCACCTAGACTCCAGCAGCAGAGACAAACAGCAGCAGCAGTTGTTGGATTCAATTCAATTCAATTCCATTTTATTTGTATAGCCCAAAATCACAACAACAGTCGTCTCGATGGGCTTTGAAGTGAAACATGAACTCAAAAGGATCATGAATACAAAGAGTCAATAGGAAAATACTAAAATAAACTAACAAACTGACTAAGCTATACTGGCATCCCTGCCCTTAGACCCCCCTTCGCGGATTCAGGACCAGAGGCATCAAAAGGGCCGACACAATAACCTGGCCTGAAGCCTAAACTCAGAGAATCCATCAGGACATTTATTTCTGTATCAGATCGATCACTAACATGAAACCGGACCGCCATCTTGAGCCGAGGAGGGACGTCAATGCGGACGCCGTGACTTTGGACCTTTATGGTCACGGTCCTGACTTTACCTTCAGGAAATGTGTGAAAGTCTTTGATGCTCTTCACACTTGATACTGGTTTAATTCAACGGTATCTAGATAGTCCAATATCACAACACAGTCGTCCTTCACACCAATAACTGTACAAAAACATTGAATCAGACATCAAATATGAACAATAGCTGAGTGTTGAACTAACTATGATGATGATGCAGACCTAAGAACCTGAGTCGCTTTCTAGGACTTAGTTTCTGCAGAGCAGCAGAAGTTCATTAGACGTTCACCTCTGAGTCGTGGGCGGGACTGTTGGCGCAAAGCAGCCCCGCCCCCTTCCCTGTTGCTGAGAGCTCTCTGTTTAAACGCTCACCCCTAACCTTCCAGCCTGTCACAGTTATGTCTGTCTGCCTGTCTGTCACCCCCCCCCCCCCCCCCCCCCCCAACGTTAGATGTGTAACAAAAACATCAGATCCATCCGTCTGGTTCTGATCCAGATTCCATCTCAGACCGGAAAAGAAAGACGTTCATGGATCTATGGGTCTGCAGGTGGATGATCAGAAAGGGGCGGAGCATGGAAACTTTCGCCCCCCCCCCGGCGTATTTTCTACGTCACAAACACGATATTTTTCAACCTGCATTTTTTTCATCTGATTCTCCAGGATTAGAATAAAGAAATTCTGCGTTTGATAAATCCTGTGGTTGAAAACTTCTGCACCAACATTTCCATGGGCTGCTCCTCCAAACAGACGTTCTTTTAGTTCACTGCTGCTTCTTGGTTCTGGATCGTTTCCAGAGGAAGGTTTCTGTTTCACCAACACTGACCTGCGTGTCGACCCATTTGACTCCCTCCGCCGTGTGCTGGACCCGCCCATAGAAGTGGACGGGCCGCATGTACTCAGGACGCGCCTTCTCCCACGGGTTGCCGTAGCGCAGCCAATCATCGGCCTCTTCCACCTGAGAAGGGACATGGGGTGGCGTTTAGTTGAGTCCCGACTCTGCTGTCGCCTCAGGGAGAGACGGGTTTGCAGCCGGACTTGGTACCTGCCAGCCGTTCACCACCTTCTGATTGAAAATGCCAAACTCGTAGCGGATGCCGTAACCGTACGCGGCCAGACCCAGAGAGGCCATGGAGTCCAGGAAACAGGCTGAGGAGGAGACACGAGGCATCGTGAGGGGGAAGGTTACGGGTTCAAACCCCTAATCTAGACGTTCAGGTCTCAGCCGATCTGCAGCTCACCAGCAAGGCGGCCCAGTCCTCCGTTCCCCAGCCCTGCGTCCTCCTCGATGTCCTGCAGCTCCTCCATGTCCAGCCCCAACTGGAAAAAAAGAAGAGAAGACAAGAACCCTGAAGCTCCAGGAAAAACTCCATCGAGCATCCAGGAAGAGATCTGCTGAGGAATTCCATCGACTCTCCAATCAGATCATCCCAGCAGAGTGTTTACCATGTTCTTCAACTCTGAAAGCATCTCAGCTCATAATTACATTATTAGAGTAGGTGATGAAATAACTTTAAAGATCTAAATGTCCATCAATAAATAACACTACGGCAATATAAAGAATCTAAACTCTAGGGTGTATTCAGACTGGAAAAGTCTGTTGGTCCATATCTGTGATGGGATTTCTGGCTCTTTTTAGGGAGCCGAATCTTTTGGTTCAGTTCAATTCAAAGAGCCGTTCATAAGACTAACTCTTAGTCAAGTCCTAGTCTTTAGTCAATTTCAAGAAGCCAGCCTGGAGTTTATTTATTTAATTCTGAAAATAATCACAGGGAGGATTGATGGGCTGAGATCAGAATCCTTCAAATGAACCATTTCTAGCAATAATTGAATTACATTTATTTTGGAATGATCAATTATATCTATTTAACTTGTGTGGACAAGATGTTAAAGTCTGATCTGGATTCATTGTAAATATTCCACAGCCAGCATATCCAGTGTGCATGTATAAGGAGTGTGTACTTTGTTCTTTGGATGATGTTATCAATGCAGCAGCTAAACCAGGAGTCTGCAACCTCTAAAGAACCATTTGGTCCAGTTTCTCACAGACAAAACTGAGTGAAAGCAGAAAAATCTCACTACACTGTTTTTAAAAAAATACACTTTTTTGAGGCCTTTTATTTTAAACATGCAGCTTCTAAATATTCACAATATTGAAACTACAACCGTGTTAGATTTTAAACAGGCTGTGTAACGGTTTTGATTTATTTTACTCCGACACCAGCTTCTTCCAGTTACTTTCAAAATAAAACTCAGTGTCCAGAAGATCCTCCTAAAGCAGTAAATGTAGTTGCATTTATTATAATAAGGCAGTTCTGTCATTGAAACACTTTGCTTCTGAACAGGAACTGCAGCAGAAGATAAGAATCTAAATAGAAACGGTTCTGACAATAGATTTAATCATCATTAATCTGACATGTCTGCACTTTGGAGGATGGATTAAAAACACGAAGCCTCTGAATTTATTGTTGTGTCAGGAGTGGTTAAAAACAAGTTTATTTTACTAATATAAGATCAGCTAAAAAAGAAACTTAAAAACGACTAAATGTAACTAATAAACTCATTGATATTCAGTAGGAATCAAATCAGAAACTTTGAAGATGTACGCAAAAACAAACATTTTAACAAAAGAACTTTAACAGGAGAAAGAAACGAGAGAAATAATCATGGAAGTTCTGCGCTTTACAGTCCTCGTCTGGATAGTTCACTGATATAAACTTGATGTTTCTCTGACTGATTCTGAGCGTCTGCATCAACGTCAGCTTGAACACGTTTTCCTTTGGTGGAGTCGTTACCAAGGAGACGACGGCTAAGAAGGAACTCTGATGAATGTTTGTGACGTATAGATGGTTGGAAAACAGTGAGAAGAGATGAGGATCACATTAAAAGTGGTTTTAATGAGCCTGAATTCATTTCAATGAGTTGCTGTGTCTCATGGTTGCTCTGCTACTCTGTGTACATCCCATAATGCCCGGCTACGGTGGCTGTTTTGGTCCAGTTGGGTCTTTGAGCACGGAGCATATTCAGACAGAGCGAACAGAAGCTCAGTCCGAGACCACCTCCAAAGACGGGTCAGAGAGCGGTTCCTGGTCCTGGACCAGAGTCCGTTTGGGTGCGTTCAGACTGAACATGTGTTCTGGATTATCGAGGAAACAAACTCTGGATCACTTCAAGAACCAAGCGTGTCCAGTCTGAACACTTGGTGAGCTTTCATGTTTCCTAACAGGGGCAGAAGCAGAGCCTTCAGTTTTCAGGCTGAACCTGATCAACCAGCACAACTAGTCCCCAGTTTGGACTCAGGGGTCAAAGGTCACATGGCCTTTCTAGTTTTAAGGCTCAGGTCAGCTTTGCATCGTCTCTATTCTTCTGAAATGATCCTCTGTCTTCAGAACAATCTACTTTTCTTCAGACTCTCCTCTCTGCTCTGAGGAATGTGGGAAGTATTTCCCTTCTTAGAAAAACGTGTCGTTAGTGGATGAAGATCCTAAAATAGCCTTTGGTTGAGCTGGTGCTGCTGCAGACTCAGCTGAAGGACCCCAGGGATAAAAAGACCCCCCCCCCCATGTTAGTGATGGCCAATCTGGAGATCAAGTACTGTTGAAGTACTTTGAGACGAGTTTGTTGGGGGGGGGAAGCTGGACCCACAAGGGAGCAACTTCCTGCTCGTGTCAAAGACCAACATCAGTATTTTAGTTTAACTGAACAGTCCTGACCTTGCAGGGTTCATTTACTTTTGCCTCGTATTTATGGGAACAGATGATTTTCTTTTGGGTCGTCATGATTCTTTTTCCCAGAGACGGTGACCTTCTTCATGACCTTCAGAAACTTCTGGAGGTGAAGACGGATACACGTCTGTTGTGGACAACATCCCCAAAGACCCTAAATGATGTCAAACATCATCCATCCTCCCCCCCCACACACACACACACACACCTGTCCAGGGCGGGCAGCCTCTTCAGGGACCTCCCCCTCAACAGAGATCTCCTCCAGTTCTGCTGGTGGAACCCTGAGGTGTTCCCAGGCCGGTCAATAAAAGACAGTCCCCCAGCCTGTCCTAGGTCTCCCCCAGGTCTCCTTGTAGTAGAACATGCCCCCATCTCCTCTCCAGGGAGGTGTCCAGAGTCATCTGGAGTAGATGGCTGAGCCATCTCAGTGTAGAGGAGCAGGTCTACTCTGAGCTTCTCTGGCCTGACAGAGCTGCTCGTCTCTAGAGGAGCGTTCAGCTACAGCGTTTGCTACTAGTATGTAGGATGTTTTGGTCATGACCCAAAGCTCCAGACCACAAATGAGTGTTGAAACAAAGACTGACCAGTAACTGGAGAGCTTTAGCTCCTTCTTCACTACAACAGACTGAGTCAGCAAACCGCTGCACCAAATCAAGATGCAGTCAACGTCACGTTCCATCCTTCCTTCACTCGTGAACAAGACTCCAAGATATTTAAAGTCAGAAACTCTACACCTAAATGAGGGAACAAAGATCCACAGGCACAGTAGTCAACCTTTGACTAGAAAGTTGCAGGTTTGGTCCCACCTTCCCTGTCCAGGTATCATGGTGTCCTTGGGCAAAACTCTGAACCAGTCATTGGTCCTGGTGGTCTGATAGCACTTTGCATTGCAGCCGTGCCACCATCATTGTGTGAATGTGTGTGTGTGCATGGCTAAATGGAACTGTTCCTGTAAATTTACTTTGGGCCTTAATAAATGGAGAAAAGTAGTACATGAGTACGGTACATGCCAAAGCCCCTCTTTCCAGTGGAGAACCATGGCCTCCCAATTGGAGTTCCAGCCACTTCACACTCGACTGAGAAATGCCTTAGAGCACACGAAGGTCCTGGTTCAATGAAACTAACAAAACAACATCATCTGCATAAAGCAGAGATAAAAACCTGAAGTTCCCAAACCAACTCCATCCAGTCCCAGGATGTACCAAGAATTTCTGTCCTTAAAAATCATGAACAGAACCAAGCATCGCTGCCAGAGTCCAACAAAAGTCTGTAAGGGATTTGACTAACAGAAAGCCGACATTTCATACGTGGAAAATGTACATAGTGGTTATGTGATACGGACTTTAAAGCAAGGTAAAAAAATCACATTCTACCATTCACCACATCCAAGCACCACAAACATCATCAACATTCAAACTTTAGGCAGATTCTTTCATGTAAAGTTAGGTTATATGTTCAATACTTTGGTTTGCTTAAACCAAATTGTATCATTTGAGATTTGTATGTGGTGTTTGGGAGTAAATGAGTGTAGCGTCCCCTCCTTCTAAGGTAGATTTGTGAGTGACATCACCAAGTCCCCTGAAGACCTGCAGAGGTCCACGGCTTAAATCCCCGGTAATCCTCAGTTAACATTCACCCTGAGCTGAAAGTTTAAGGCTAATTGGGAGTCAGATGTGTTGTTTTAGAAACGACAGGCCTGAGGAATGAGGGCCTCATCCACTGTCCAGGTTTTGAAGAAGAAACTAAAGACGCATCTATTTAATTCAGATCTCATATGTGGGATTAAGAATTTTACTTCTATACATTATACAATATTTTACCACATATTTATTTGTTTAAAGCTTTTTACTCAAGTTGTCCTTTTTTACGTCTTAACTTCTTCTAATTTATATTCCAGGTGTTTATTTTAATTTATGTCTTCATATTTTAGCTGTTTTTATATTTTAACTTTCTATTTATCACGTCTACATTTTAGACTCTTGTCCAGGGTTTCTCACCCTTGGCTGGGGTGTTTGTGTTGGGGCTCCCAGAGCTTTGGCCCTGCTTTCCTCTGGCATCTCCCCCAACCTTCCGCTCCAGTGGCCCCATGGCGAGGGTTGGGGGAGATGCCAGAGGACAAGCAGGCCCAAAGCTCTGCAAGGTTGGGGGGCTGTGGGGCAGGAGGTGCTGGGGGTGAGTGGTGCTGCTTAGATGCTGACACCCCAGCCGACAGGAGGACAGGGTTCTCTCTTCTTTAGGTTTTTATAATCATTTCTCTTTTATTTGTGTGTTTTTTGGTGTGTTTTATTCTGAGGGGTTTATGTAATTATTTTATTGCATGAGGGGGAATTTTGCGTACTTTTTGTTTTTATGTGCAGCACCTTGAGCTGTTCTCTTTTCATGAAAGGTGCTGTAGGAATACATTTGAATTCCTCCTTTAGTTTTTGTTCTCCCGGACTAACAAAGCGTCTTCACCTGGTAGATGGCCTCGTCACAAGCGTTCTCCAGGCCCAGGTTCACCATGGTGTTCTGCAGAGTGCGTCCCATGTAGAACTCCAGGGAGAGGTAGTAGACCCGCTGCAGGAGGAACAGAGGAGCAGACAGAGTGGATTCACCAGGAGGCTGCAGATGCTGCCTTTCACCATCATTTACTGTAAGTTGTTAATAAAGTTTGTTCAAAACGTCAATCGCAGAAGAAAGAAGGAGACTAAAGGCATGAAGGTGTCCAAAGAAGTGGCACAGCAGCAGCAGGAGCACGGGCCTCTGTGGAGGACATTCAGCTCTCCAGAATGTCAAACTTTCTTTCTCAAATTAACACAGAGACTTCTTGAAGTTCAGCGGCGTCTTCCAGCTGGCGCCGTGCCCGTGCGGCCGTGTCTCTGGCCTTGTGCCAGTGACGTCCTGTCCCCTCCTGCTGCTGAACAATCACGCCGGCCAGAAGGGAGGCAGATAACGGAGACGTTGCACAACAGAAAAGAGCTTTCTGTGTCACGTCTAGAAGTAAACGTGACGGCTCCTGAGCAAACATGAAGAGCTGAAGAGTCACGCAGACAGGAACAGTGGGGGGGGGTTGCAAAATAAGTTCCGGTAGAACTTTGTTTCATCATATTTCCTCTGTGCAACAGGAGCTGTAAGGAGGATGAAGGTGCAGCAGTGTAACCCCTTCATGACCTCAGGAGGAGGCCTGCAGACTCCAAGCTTGGTGTGGAGCGGCCAGCCAGGCTGAGTCTGAATTCCCAAACTATAGAGTGCAGCTCTATGTAGTGCCCTGAATAGTAAAAGCAATTCAGACTCCACGCTCACTTCCTTTCTTTTTTTCTTTTTCTAACGACGGACATGATGTCACCGATTTCACAAAGTTAAAATCTAATTAAAAATGAGCGTTTAGTGACGATTATTTATGAGTCCACCGTCTTCTGAAGATTAAAAACGTTGATGAAATAACATATTGTGTGACAGAATTCCCACCCTAACCCCTATATAGTGTGTATATAGTATATAATGGCCATTTTCTAGTGCTGTCAGAATGAATCTACTAGTCCAAAATCCAGAGACCTGGAAATTTCCCAGAAGTCTCTATGAAAAACCAGTGTGTATCGATGCTCACTAGATCGGCAAATATAGACCATAATGCATTGCGTTAGAATAATTTTTCTCCCAAAAACAAAAAGTATTCAAAATATTTTTTTGATAAACCATCAAGGTTTTTATCTTCAGAAGACAGTGGACTCATAAACAATCGTCTCAAAACACTCATGAGATCTTTACTTTGTGAAATCCATGATATCATGTCAGCCGTTTAAAAAATCAGTAGTTAGGGGTTAAGGTGGGAACACAACCAAACATGTAAATACAGTTTTTTGGCAAAAATTGTTCCGATGCAAAGCATTGTGGTCCATATTTGCTGATCTAGTGAGCATCAATGCACACTGGTTTTTCGCAGAGACTTCTGGGAAATCTCTAGGGCTCTAAATTTTGGAATTGTAGATTGTGTCCGAATTCCTTCCCTATACACTATGTAGTACACTATATGCACTATATAGTATGCATAGTGTACTATATAGTGTATATAGTGCCCTTAGTAGTGCGTAGTGAAGGACCGCACTACATTGTGCACTAGAGCGGTCCTTCCCTACGCACTATATAGTGCAGTGTGTAGGGGAGAAATTCGGACAGACGGTCTGCTTTGATGGCGGTGGGCGGGGCATCTGAAGACAACCTCTTACGTAATCTCGTCACGGAGCAGCCGCAGTGGCCGCAGGCCGCATGCGGCTCTGCAGGGGGGACCATGTCAAGGTCACGAGGCGAATGCAGCGGCTGCACAGCTGCACGCGCTGAGCGCCAACAGCTGAAGCAGCCCGTGTGCACGCAGCGGAGCCGCCGTGTGACTATAAATGGATATGAAAAGCAAAGCGGCGTGCACGCGCGCGGCTCCCGCATCAGCTGTGACCCTGCAGCGCATCCCCTCCCACTGCGATCAGCTGTGTACGTGCCGCTGCACCACAGCGCCGCATCGCATCGCTCACCTTCGGGTCCTTCTCGTAGTAGTGCTGCTGCGTCCGGATCCAGCGGCCCACCAGGTGGTCCCGGACCGTGTTGGCCAGGGCGAAGTAATAGTCCCGTTTGGTCGCTACGTTCCGGTCCTTCACCAGCGTGAAATGAAGGTGTCGGTTGAAGTTGGTTTTCAGGTCGGCGACGCTCTCCACCCCGGCCAGTCCCCGCACGGAGATCTGCTTCCGGCGCTCGTGGTCGCTCAGCGGTTTGGCCATGACGGTCCCGGTGTGCGTGGAGGTGTGTGCGTGGAGGAGCCGGCGGCCTCTGCTGAGCTGCTTCTCCGCGGGTACAGACGCGCAGACGCTCCGGTGTCACTTATACCGCACAGCGCAGAAAAAAAACAACTCAATTCTGCTTCCGGTGGCGTTTCAAAGTAAAACTTCCTCAAAGGCCAAACCAGGAGTCCGCGGGCAGCCCCACCACCACAAGAGACATTTGTTTTACAATCATTGAACTATAACAGGGTACTACCTTTCTAAAAATGACGTGAACTTTTTTTTGTTTTACTTTTGACAGCAGCACAGCCAGATTCCTTTCAAAATAAAACACATCCGGTGTCAAAGAAGATCCTCCTGCAGCAAATTGACTTGAATGAAAAATCCAGTCGAGTTAAACATGGATGGATGGTAGATTCAAGCTTTTACCATCATTTTTATCTGTCATGATAAAATCTAAACATAAATGACAAAGTTTAAATATCTGAAGTATAGTAACCAAAACTACTAATTCACAATTTTTTAATTGTTTTTTTTCTAAGGAGCCACATGTTGCTCAGGAGCCTCAGGTCACGACCCTCAAACTCAACCAAAATAATAATAGTAATAAGTTTATTTCTAAAATTGTACAACTATAACTAAACACGAATGTATTATTTTTGGCACTTTTTTGGTGAAATGTAATCCAGTGACATCTGGAGATCTTCTGTAGAACGGTGCAAAGGTTCAAAGCTGCAGATATTCTAGTGATTATTTGGACTAATGTGCTATTTCTTAAAAAAAAAAAACTCTTTAAATAAGCTTTTCTTCAAATCCAAGCTTTGACTGAACCACCTGAAAAATGTGTTTTTGGCTGTTCAGGTCTGAATCCCCGTCGTCCGCTCAGGACCGGTTCCTCTGGAAGGCCAGACTCCATCCAGCTCGTTTGGACTTCAGCAGACGTTTGTGTGAAATCAACCTGGCCCAGACCATCACAGTACCACCGCAGGTTTTGAAAACATTCTCAAGTTTCTGCTTTGTTCAACCGTACAGACACTCATCTAAAGACAATGAACGCGTTTTCTGCTTTGTACTCATTTGACTGAGTACCAGGAGTTATTTTGGTGAAAGTTTTTCTTGCATTAAAGGTTAGTTTAGTGAGAGCACTGATCTTAGCTAAGGATACGTCAGTGTTACAACCATTCATTGATGCTGAAAGCCCAGTGGCGGTAACATGTTCTAGTAGCATTTTTCACATGAGAACAAAGGAAATAGGCTTAAAATTATTATTTTTTATTATGAGTGTTAATGGCAGATGAAGTGTACATTATCACTTTTTAACGCACGTCATGGAAGCCTCGCGTCGGATTTCCGTGAATTTGGTTTAAAAAGTGATGATGCTCACTTTAAAAGGCCATCAACCTGCTTATACTATGGTCACTTACAAAAGAAATAAATATTAACCAGTTTTTAGTCCTTAATTCTTGTTTTTTTAAGATTTGGATCGTTTTTCTCACAAAAAGCGGACTACGGTAACGTGACAATGCGCCACACCACCGCTGCAGTCAAGATTCAGCCTTAGATCTATGCTGATCGTCCCAGTTCAGAGAGAAAGGTTTCGTCTTACCGCTGGTTTTTGTCCAGATCAGGTTGTTTTAAAGAAGCCGGCGCAGTGATACAGAACATATTAGATAGGTGACCGGAACTACTTTTGAGGGCGTGCGGTTATCACTTTTTCCATGCACACCCAGCAGCCAATCAGATTCGAGTATTCACCCGGACCGTGGTATAATCGTTGTGAATCAGAGGCAGACGGACAAAATGCCATCTAAAAGCTTTTATTTTTTATGTATAACTACAATCTGCAGGTTAACGGCTCCAAGCTCCGCCCCTTTCTGATCATCCACCTGCAGACCAACAGATCCATGAACGTGTTTGTTTTCCTGGTCTGAGCTGGACTCTGGATCAGAACTGGACAGATGGATGGATCTGATGTTGCACCGCTAATGTTAGGCTGGGGGGTGTGGGGGGCTTTAAGCTAGCAGGACAGAGAGTAAACAGAAATAATGGGACATCAGCAAAGGTTTCCTTCTGCACCAACAACAATGAACTCCTGCTGCTCTGCAGAAACTATGTCCTAGAAAACGACACCTTCTGATTTTGGCTAAAAACGTTTAAAAAAAATAGAACAGAAGATGAGAGAGGGTCTCTGAATCTACTTCTGCATTTAGTTTTAGTAAATATTCATCTAAACGCCTATCATTTAATCACTAAAACACAGGAAGGGGTAATGAGGGGATCTACTGCTGCATTGTTTTTAGAAATGTTGGGAAATTTGAACGAGAAGAAGAAGAGAAAGAAGCTTTGACCACCGTCTGCATGGTATGTGAGACATACGTGTTACAGAGCTTTTGTGACATGTGGGCGGAGCCAGAAGCTCACCAAGCAGCAGACGCGTCATAGAACGGGTTTTCTTGTTGACCCCCCTGAGATTTCAGAGTGAGTGCAAAGACCTCACATCCACAGAAAGGACGTTTACTGATCAGTTTATTACTAAACCAAGAATTATATGTTTATTGATGTCAGAGACAAATCCACAAACAAAGAAAAAGACAAGATGCCCCTGTTAACGTCAGTCTGAGAAAAACAGAACAGAATCTTCTCAAAGCCACACAAACGCCGTTCCGTCTCTGCGTTTCTGAACGCAGATGCATTAAAAAGAAGAGCAGGAAACAGCAATTATAGTCTAGAGCTAAGCAACCAACAGGGAAATGAGTTACAAGACGGAGCGTGTCGCACTGAGCTGAGATCCGTGTCACCGATCGTCTCACCGTTACAAAAATATTCATCTGATTGAAGGCGGGAAAACAGAAAACGGCGGGAAAACAGCGGGCCAGACTGAGCTCGGATCATGCAGGTTCAGCTGGACCGTCAAACTGAAATGTTCAGATTCATTGGAGCACAGAAACCATGAGGGGGGGGCGGGTTTCCTTGACAACCGCGCCGCTGCAGCAGCAGAACGGATGCAGCCGCTCCACAGCTGGAAACCAGACTCCTCTGTGGACTGTAGCGTCAATCAGCTGGACCCAATCATGTGATGACGGGGGGGGGCTGTCGGACAACTGCAATTAAGAATTAATTCTGTGGGGGAGGAGGAGGGGGGGCAGGGGGCATCCCGAAGGGTGGCATGCCCGGTACTCCCATCCCCATCATGGTAACAAAATTGGAAGGGTCCATGGGCGGTGGAGGGGGCGGCGGAACATACATCATGCTGGTGGAGCCCGGAGGTGGTGGGGGTGGTGGAGGAGGGGCGCCTGGGGGCAACGGGGGCTGGACCCCGGGAGGAGGCGGCACCATGGACGCGGATCCGATGGGCAGAGGGGGCTGAGCTGCAGACACGGAAGGCTGCTGGGGCTGCTGCCATGGAGGCAGCGTGCCGGTGCTGGAGGTGGTGGTGGTGGTGTCTGCGGGGGAGGAGGAGGGGGACAGACGGTCACCAAACGCAGCAACACCGCCCGCCGTGACCCCGCTGGGGTCTGACATGCAATACACCAGATTCTGGCTGGATACTTACTCTGCTGCCAGGGCAGCGGCGTACTTGTCGCCATGCTGCTAGTAGGAGGAGGGGGCGGAGCCTGTTGTTGCCATGGTGGCAAGGGAGCAGAGGGTGGTGGAGGGGGCTGGCTGCTGGGGGGTGGAGGAGGAGGTGGCATCATACCCATTGGAGGTGGCATCATACCTAAACAAACAGATGTGATGCTCAGTTCTGCGTTTAAAGTTCAGAGGAAGTTCTGCGGGCGCCGCCTTCCACCTTTATTTAAGAACCAAATCAATCTTTATTCATAAAGCACTTTACAGACAAAAGTGCTTTACACCAAGGTAAATATTATATAAAAAAGAAAGCACAATAATATAATTCTCTTTTATTCTTTACTAGAATTGATTGACTGTACATGAGAACTGGACTGAGTGACTCCACCCCCCTGGCATTCCAAACAGGAAGTACCTGCTGGTTCCAAAAAAGCCAAAATCCCACAGACTTCTATAGAGAAATAAGCATCTGTTAGTCAGAAGGACTGCTCTGGCTCTGAAATGTTTTCTTTGCATGTCACTTAAGTTATAAACGGACCAATCAGACGCCCCGCTAAAAGTGAGGGGTTTCTTGTCGAGAGTTCAAAACATCTGATTGACAGATTCTCCCAGGCCAGCTTTCAGGTGTGGCCTTTAGACAAGCTCACTCCTGGTATCCATAGAAACGTTGGCTCAGGCCGATCACTGCTTACTGATGCTGCCAGGTTCCAACATGACGGCGTCTGTACCGTGAGAAAGGGGCGACTGAATGGACTTCATTAGGTTGGAGCCAGAAGTAAACAGTTTTCTCCTCACTCCAGTTCTTATATACAATCAATAAAAACACATCTTTCTTTAGATTACCTGTCATTATTGCTCACTGCTACATTTGATATTGAAAGGCAGTTTGTTTGAAAAGAAGAGTAATATTTACATTGTGTGTCTTCTGGGCAATGAAAGCTCATACCCATGGGGTGTCCATGGGGTCCAGGTCCTTGGCCCATGGGGGGTGGAGGCGGCTGCATCCAAGGTGGGGGCATTCCGTTAGGATTGGGAGGAAGGGGGGGTCCTCCCATGCTAGGCATCGGGGGAGGGAAGCCGTGGGGTCCGCCAGGACCAGCGGGTCCTCCCTGAACAGCAGAGTAGTTCCTGTTCTCTGAGGGGCCAGAGCTCATCCAGGGGGGGCGGTTCTGAAACACACATCAGCTAAGACGCTTTCCACTCATCAAAGAAGCAGCTGCAGTCCGTTTCCTGAACTGACCATCACCTGGTTGCTGTTGGGGCCGGAATTCCGAGATCCTGACTGAGAGTTGGAGTGTCCCCCGCCAGAGCTGGGGATGGGGGCCTCGCCCAGCTCAGCCATGAGGGACAGGTATTCTTTGTCCATACGAGCCTTGTCCTGCGCTGACTGGGGGGGCTCCCCGCCTGTGGCTCTGTGGGCAGCGAAGGTGCTGCAGAACAACAACAACAAATGAATCTCGGTGACGAGTTCTGCCACTGGAACCTGCAGGCCGAGGCCGACGGTTACCTGGTGTACTTGCAGTCAGACGAGATGTGACCAGCTCCACCACACTTTGTGCAAAGGGTGGTGTTGGTGATGCTGCGTGGCTCCGAGTTCTGCCAAGGACGAAGAATCCTGCAAGGAAAAACGAGGAAACGATCTTCAGCGGCGCTTTCACATAAAGCTTGAACCTTCCCCTAAAGCAGGGGTGGGCAATTCCAGGCCTCGAGGGCCGGTGTGTCTGCATGATTTCTAGATAGTCTTGCTCTACTCATGGCTGATTCCCTGATTTAGGTGTGTCCAGCCAATAATGTTGCCCCAGTCATGGCTGATTACCTGGTTCAGGTGTGTCCAGCCAATTAGAACATGCCAGAGCAGGGTATGCTGGAAAACATGCAGGAATGCGGCCCTCAGTGCCCACCTCTGCCCTAAAGCCTCTTTTCATGGAGTCGCTGCGTGTTTTTAGAAGAACAGCCAGGTGGCGCCACACACAGACCTGTTGTCGTCTTCTCTGAGAGTGCCGTTGAGTCTGGCCAGCTCCCTCAGCTGCATCTTGCGTAGGTCGTTTTGGTCCTCAGGCGTCTCGATACCTTGCTTGAGGATGTTTCGAATCTGTGGAGAGTTTTCCCCATCAGAACCAAATCTGCTCCTGCAGCTGGAAACACATCAGACTGGGAAGATTGAACAGCAAACACACCTGCTCCACAGCCTTCTTGACGTTTTCCATGGTGTTGGCCGTGACCAAGGCGTGCAGAGGCTCGTCCTCTCCGGGCAGCATCTGGCCATCCTTTCGACCGACCTTCCCTTCTTTCACCGAACCCTTCCCTCTGATCATGATCTTAGCACAGCATTCTTTCTCGATGTTCTTCAGCGTATTTCCTCTGAGAAAACGAGGGCATAGAGAGAGTCTGAGCCACCTCAAGACGATGACGTTTACAGAACGTCAGAAAGCAAAGGCAGCTGCCTGAAACGGCGTGCGTTACCGTGGTCCAATCAGCAGCCCAACAAAGTTGATTTCAGGGTATTCATCTTGCGGGATCATGACTTTGTCGCTGACTCGGGTGGCTGGAGGCCTGCAGCAAATAATTCACTTGAGAAAAGCGCAGCTTTTATTTCAAAAAGGTTAGCACATCACACGGTTTATGGGAGGAGAAAAAACATGTCAAATCTATAAACCTGAAAAATTAACCTATGGCCACATTTAGAGTTCCTCCCCTACCCCTCTGACCCCTAACTGCTCCCATTGTAGGGGTATTTGAAGCTGTAATGGTGTATTCTTTTGTAGCTGTAGTGACTTAGTGCTGGCTATCCCTACGCAGTGAGCACATTCCACATGGCACTATGCCGCAGACAAAAAGCACTTTTCTTTACATGGGTGTCCTCTGAAGCACAGCAGTTTTCATTCTGATTGCAAATACAGACTTTCTGTTTCAGCATGACTTTTTAAAGTTATAGAAGTGATGTTTTCATCTATTTCAAAGCACTGGCAGCTACGCCCATACGCAGATGACGGACGACTATTCAGGACACCATCAAGTGGGAGTAACGCCCAGATTTGAAGATGCTGTGTTTCTGTAACTCTCTGCTTGGAGGGATAAATGTAGGGGTCTGGAGAAACCGTAGGGGCAGGAGGGGAATTTGGATTGAAATTGCCAAAGGACATGTTGTTTGCCTCTACCACCATGCCTGCAGAACAGTCATTTTCAATAGTAGATTTTTTACCTGTGCAATTTTACATGCTTTCTGTGTATATGTGAGTCTTTACAGCACATTGTGTTCTTGATTGGCTATTGATCTTGCCCATCTGTTCTGTGCCATAAGTTCAGTTTGTTAGATCTACATTACCTTTTATTATGATCAGATCTTTGTTTTCATTCTATAATCCTGGATTAAATGTTTTTAAGGAGAGTTTAAGAGACAAAAGTGTGAAAATATTCATGTCTGTCTGAGAAAACTATAAAAAGTGTGTAGTGACAAGTTTTAAAACATCTAGAATCCTACGTCCTTCATGGAACATAAACGAGGGAACACTGCACACACACTGTAGAGAAACGCTTCAGAGTCCAGGTGACCTTTGACATTCACATAGTGGATCCCACACACCCCACTAACTATGACATTCATTTTATTTTTTATAAAAAGCACTAATGAAACATCACAGCAAAGAGCTAGTGACCCAAATTAGGACATTAAATCATCAGGAAAACCAATTAGCACCACCAACGTTAACCCAGAACTGGACATACTTGTAGTCTGCAGGAGGCTTGAAGTCAGGGTTCAGTCCGATCATTTCAGTGATGAGGGCATGGCGTTCCTCCTCGATCTTCTTCCGTGTGCGATACTCACGGGTGTTTAGCCTTTTGCCCTCGCTGTTATAAATGGGCTCTGGAGAGGGGGACCTGAGAGCAGCAGACAGAATACAAAGCACAGCACACTGACGACTTTGTACAGGAGGCGGCCGACAGCTGAGAAGAGCTACCTACAGCTGACTAAGACTACAGTTCAATCCCCATTACTATCTGTTAGGACTTGGATGTACTGAGGACTGTCTGATCCACCAGGACGAAAACAAACTTACAAACAAAAAAGACTTAAGACCCTGCAATGACATGTTAAAGGCTACAAAGCACCTCTTCATACAGTTCTGGGTGAGAAGGGGGCAACCATCGCTGTATACAGGTAATTAACCCATTACACTGAAGGGGAATCAACCACAAAGAAGGAACAAACAGACAACCAGAGTATGTGTAAAGTTTTTCAGTCCTAAGACGGCGATGGCTTTGAGGGTTGCTTGGTGCTGATGAGGAGGAAGAGGTCCAGACCTCTCCAGGGATGCTGAAAACCTGTGCTGCTGTTATACGGAGGCTCTGTGCTTGAAAAAGGGTTAGATTGACGAGGGATAATTTGGGTTAGAGAAAAGGAATTAAGATTAGAAATCCACCTTTTCTTACGCTCTCCCATTAGAGAGCCACTCTCGTGTACATGAAAAGTGAGGAATGGAGGAGAAAAAAAGGGTTTCTTTTAAGCTTCAAACTCCCAACGATGATGACCTGAAATGCCTCCCATGTCTGTGCTGTCACATTAGAGGGGAAGGATTGGAAGAGAGCTAAAGGTCTCCATTAGATCTGGTTGCTGTGGAAATGTTCTGAACACTCTTACAGTGTGAGTCCACACAGAGTTGAGGGAAAGACGCTGCCTGCAGGAGCAGATCTGAATGTCAGACTGGCCACTGAGCTTCCAAACATCATCTTTCACAGCTAAGGAACCCCCCCCCCAAAAAAAAAACTGGACATGTGGCCTCCTTGCTGGGTGAAAAAGTGTATAAAGCACAAAAGAACCTGAGATGTCCAATGATGAATCATTACGTAAGGTCTAATGGTCACCATTAGCTAGGGTCATCACTAAAAACTTTAGAAGGGAGAAAGAAAATGCTGCATAAAACAGATACGGCCGTATCCGCTGATGGCCACTAAGACTGTTACATTCACTTCTTTTTATACAGCACTGAGCAAACGTTTAAGGCAGGTGAGAAAAAATGTTTACAAAAGTGATTATTGTCATTAATCAACATAATGCACACAAACAAAACAGAAATGTGAAGAAAGTCCATATTTGGTGAGACCACCATTTGTCTTCAGACCAGCACCACTTCTTCACTGATGCTAGTTTGAAGACAAAAAAGTAGAAACACCAAATACTGACCTGTATTTTTATTTCTGGATTCCCACTTTGAATTCTGTAAATGGATAAACCATCATTTATATTTCTTTGTTTACAGGATTTTTACTCACCAGCCTAAAACTTTTGCACGGTTCTGTGCGTGATTGACTTTTTCACTGAGCTGTTTTAACTTTGGCATTTACTCCAAATGAACTGATAACTCAAACTAACACCTGCTTTATGGTAACATATTTAAACAGCATGTATCATATTAAGTAGCGTTCTTTTTTTAAACCACATCTGCACAGCACTTTGCATCAGATAAATAAAGGCAGAAATGTATAAAAATAATGCTAAAAGGTCCAAACGTCCAGTGAAAACTCAAATTACTGAGTAGTAATAATATAAGTAGTAATAAATATTGAGAATGCATGAAACTCTGACCCTGATCTTTACTCGCTAATGAAATAATTGATCTTCAGATGACAGTATACTGAACTGTGTGAAGGAATGACTAAGTGTTAAAACTTTAATACCACTCTAATCAACATATCTAAATAAAAAGATTGTTTTCACATTTCCAATGTTTTGGAATCCAAGACTGAAGCACCGTTGCTACTTCTGAGATACAGGTAGCTGTGTTTCCATCAAAATTCAATGTAAATTTATAATCACATTGTTTCCATTAAATCCTAATTGTGTGAATAAACACAAACCAACTGACGCGATAAGTCATTAAAATACACGGCGACGGTTGTGAACAAGACGTTAACAGCAGATCCATTCAGATTTCTGCCACGGCTCTTCGGTCATCATCATCTATCAGAGGACATGTAGGCGTCTTCTTCACACCATAAAGCGGCGAGCTCCTTACACGTGGGAGGGGCTACGGATAGAGCCATTTTGGGAAATCTTGGTTGGGGATCCAACAATGCCACATGACACGCTCAACTTTTGATGAGCCGTGTGACGCTGCGGGACCTCTGGTGGCGCCCGCTGCGCAGCGACCAAGGCCGCCAGTTCCTACTGAGAAGAACATCGCCATCCGGTTGTTGGTCACGTGACGCATTTAATTGGAAAAAAAGTGTTTCCATTGCAGTTAAAATACGTCCATTCGGCTACGCCTCAAAAACAGCTCCTCCAAGCATAAACGCCTTTTTCAATTCAGGAGTTTTTTCAAAATTGTCGGGTGTCCATTTGGCAAAGTTATTATCGCAAATCTAATCTGTACAATTTCATAGTCAATGGAAATACAGCTACTGTCTGCATCAGTGCAGCTGTGATGGTGAGACCAGAAGAGACCCAAACTACAATAGATTCTCCTCTCTGTCATGACTCTGACAGCTTATGTTTAAATAATCAAAGGAAAATAGAAAAAAAAGTGTAATTCCCACATTTGAAAACAGTGCAAATATTCTTTTATGTTAAAAATCTTTGACTGTATGTCAATCATGTTGTTCTAAAAAAGCACTAATTTAAAGAGTTTATGAGTTACCACTAAAAAAGAAAACTAATTATTAAAAAATAACCCAAAATACCAGCAGGAAGTTGGAGTGAGATTAAAAAAAACCTGCAGTCATTCTAACCCTGACTTTCAAAGTGGTTTCTACAGTTTTCAGCTAATGCAGCTAAATAGAGGTAGCTTTAAGCTAATCATCACATTACAATGCAAATGAACAACTGTCTTCCAAATAGTCAAGAAGGTAGAAAATGTTACTGTTCAAGGGTTTAATCTTTTTCCAACCTGTCCTCAGGGTTAACAGGGATTCCCAGGTCTCCTGTACGCAGTTTACGAGTCAGGTCTTCAATCTGCAGTTGGACTGGAAGAATTCAGGTTAGGAAAGAAAAACAAGGATGGAGAGAAATGTGGTTACCAAAACAACATCAGAGAGACACTGCTCTGCACATTAGAGCCATGTCTCAGTCATTATTGCAGTAAAGGCAATTAGAGTTCAGGAGATCAAATGCACATTTGTTAAGGCTAAAGCATGAAATCACTAACCCTCTGACAGATACTTGTACATTACACGCTCTACACAGACTTCTACTGGAAAATGATTAAGCAGGAAAACATGTTAAATGATGAGTTCTACTAAAAAAAAGCCTGTCATGACATTAATACTTCAAACGTCTGCTGTAGTTAACTTCCACGCCTTACAAGGTTATTGTTGTACAACAGAGCACTTTCCTTTCCAGATTTGACATTCTAGGCACAGCAGTGACACGTTTGCACTCCACAGATCTAACGCTGCTGCTGATGGAAAAACCCACTCATTCCATGCACATTATGAAAGTGGAGACAAAACCCCCCCGATTACAGGAATGATTACTGCAAGTTAATGGGGCTGCTGGCTTAATGCTCACAGCAATTCCATGTTCAAAGTGCTCAGGGGATCTACGGAATGAGCAAAGTAAACAAAGGGTGACAAACACGGGGTAATGAGTGTTTACATACCAAGGAAGAACAACCATTACCAATGAGAGGACAACATCAAGAATGATGTTAGTTTCTGACAAAAGGTGCCATCTACGTTTATGAGGAAAGTAAAAGTGTGTGTCATTCTGCTGCTGGAAGGCATGTGGTCAAAACGTTCATTGGTTTTCTCTCCATTGGAAGCAGACCAAACTGAAACTGGCGCTTAATTCAACACGTAATCCATGCCAGGAGTGCGGTCAACAGCCTCTCGACGAGCTGTTCCAACTATTCAGTCAATCCAGTTTCCCACAAAGACTCAGATCAGAAAGCAGATGTTTCTGTTCACCTGCTGCTCCTCCGGTGCTGTTCATGGGCACCAGACGGTCACGGGTAAAGTGCACCTGTGCCACAGCACCAGTCACTACTATAGAACATATCAAAGAAGCTTTGGCGGCGTGTTCACGCTCACTTTTGACTTGTGTTACGTGTTCAATGAAGCCACGGGGAACACAACCTTTAAGGGTCTCTCTTTGAAATACCCCTCAGACCAAGTTATGCTAGGGTGAATTCCCCCCCCAGAAAACCAAAATTATTTAATAACCAATTTTTGTTACAACATTGCAATGTTTTCATGCACAGAAACGACACTGATGATGTGCTGAGGATCAAGCAAGACACTGGGCAGTGACCTGGATCTCAGAATAGATATCAGCAGGCAGTGGGGTTGGGATATCAAAAACCCATCTTGCTAATGGGAGCCCAATGGTATGCAAACAAAGAGACTACAGGACACAGCAGCACCACTTAAAGAGAACCCAACGCGTCAACATGTTATAATCATTGGTCATTAAACATGACAGCTTCATCTCAACAGTTGGAACAGGATCCGATTTCTCACACTTTGATAAATGTTGTGATAAAAAAAAGATTAAAATTGGTTAAAACAAAAAGTAGGAATTCTGTAGAAGTCTGCGGAAAGCTCCAACTGTTGAGAATTTAGCAAAACAACATAAACACTGGTATGCACTTGCATAAAATCCAAACCGTAACAAAATACATCTGATGAAATGTGAGAGAAATCTGCATTTATAGCATTAAAAGGCAACCTTAGCTGAATAAAGCTGAAAAAACATTTACCTATGTAAGCTCTCTCCTGATCCCGGGTGAGTCCAGGAGGAATGACGGTAGGCATTCCAGGAATGATCGTCTTCTGATCAGGGGTTTCACTGCTCCATCTGCTTTTCTTTCTTTTCTTTCCAAAATCTGCACAAAATGGGGGTAAAGTTGTTGGATTTTTTTTTTAGATGGGACCATCCAAAGCTAAAGGCAAAAGTCAAGCATCACCGTGACAACAATGACAGTATAAACGACTTAGCAGAAGATGCATTGTTGTTATGAAACAAGCAAATACAAACAAATATCTGCAGTAATAAACGATCAGCACATTCAGACAAATCTGGAAGGAGATAATCCAGCAACAGCACCAACCTCCAGTTATGATGAAATAATCTGCCCTCAGCTAAAAGTAGTCTATTTAGGTGCACTACTACTTGGTCTAAACTGAAAGTCAGGCAGTATGCAGGAATGTTACTTTTTACATAATATCTATAATTTAAACTTTTAAATGTTCCAATTCAGGCTGAAGTAGTATGTAGTTAGTATACTTCCTACACTTCATATATGGTTCATAGCAGGCATGTCCAAAGTCTGGCTCATGGGCCAAAAACGGCCAACGTACTATTTACCGTTTACAGTTTACCGGCCTAAAGGTTCCTCAAGGACACAGATGAAGAAAATTAACATTAACTGATTTTCTATTATTTTCTTACAATTCAAATCATTGTGAATCAGAAGCAGACAAAAAAAAACGCATTTGGGAAAAGCCTGTAGCAGTGATGTAGGTGTTACAGTGGGCGGTCACAGGCTTCTTGCTCCGCCCCTTTCGGATTATCCACTGTCAGACAAATATAGATCCATGATCATCTGTTTTCCTGAGCTGGAATCTGGATCAGAACTGTACGGATGGATGGCTACGATATGGCTGCTGTTTTTGATGTACCGCTAATGTTAGCATGGGGGTGTAAGCTAGAGGGGGGGTTAGTTCCACTCCAACACTCCCACAACTCAGAGGCGAATTTCTATTGAACTCCTGCTCATCTGCTCAAACTAGGTCTAAGAAAACAACACGGGTTACAGAGGGCTATAAAGTGGGCTAAAATCATCATCATCATTAATAAACCACGGAGTCTGATAGCACTTTGACAATAGATCCAAAGATGATCACAGCGGGACTTTAATAAACAAACAACTTTTGGTTAAAGGTCTACAAGTGGACAGCAAACGACACGCATGCGCGTTGCTGCATTACGTTTAAAACCAGTTACTTAATAGAGAACACATTAAATAACGGCATAAAATTCATGTGTGTAATTTATACTTAGTTCATACTATCTTTATGTTATTGGTCTTCCTTCATATACTATGCTTTTCCTCCAAATTTCTTTTGCATCTTTTTTAACGATTTTCTTGTTATTTTTTTCTGAACAAACTCGGTGTTAGCGTGCAGTCTGGCCTAAGCTGGGAGAACGCGGGTTTTCTAGAACTTTCCTAGAACAAAACTGGCTCCGGCGACGGATAGAGGTCCAATAAAGTTCCAATCCGTCCATAGACTGTCCCGGTTACTGCATCAAAGTTCGTTTTGACCGGTCCAAAGCCGGGTCGTAGCTAGTACCGCTTCGCTCGAAGCTGGAAGTTCGTCCTGTCCGGTCCCAGCTGTGTTTAACCCAGCGACGGCCCTCCATTTCGTGAAGCGGCGCTGCTGCTGCGGGCCTTCGTTCCCGTCGCCAACCGTCTGACAACGTTAGCCCCCCCGGCTGTCGGTCCACTTACCACTCCTTGCTCATCCCGGACCCGACGGCTGGTTGAGGGGGGCTCTGAAAATTGCCGACTGGGTTAAACTGGGCAAATGGGGCGCTCGGCATCGCGGGCTGGAAACCCTGCATGGAGGGGAAGGTGGCGGTCGGCCCCGGCGCGGGCATCAGCCCATTGCCCGCACCAGGCCCCGCATCAAATCCCCCGTTTAGCGCCGATGCTGGGGTGCAGCTTCCCCAGAGGAGTGGCGTTCGCTCCAGTCGCCATTACCGCGGCACCGAATGGCTTCTTCTCCGTTCGGCTTTAGTTCAATCCGGGACTTCTGTTCAAGGCTAACAAATGACAAAGCAACATCTACCTGCAGTCTACCTCAAATGGCGGCTTGCAGAATATTACAAAGGTTGAACCGCGGGGAAGAGCCAACCAATAAGGAGAATTCCTATTGGCTGCGCTCACTTCTGTACTTTAAAAAGACGATTGGCCAATTCGGTCTTCAGTCTGATGACGTCAAATAGGCTAATGTATGTAAAAAGGTCAATCTGCAACATTCCTGTCAAAGAAAGAAACTAACACGTTTTTTTTTCTAAAAGACAAAAACATGGTAAAGAAAGCCCTACAAATTATTTCCATTTTCTCAAAAGCTTCTGGTCTTCGATTAAACTTACAAAAATGTGAATTACTCCCCCTTTACTCTTGTCTAGAGAAAGACATGTTTTCAATCCCAGTAAAACATGAAGTGAAATATTTAGGAATTAAATTAATTAGAGATGAAAAAGAAAGAGAAGAAAAGAACATAATGGAAAAAATTTACCAAATGCAAAAATCATTCAATCATTGGTTAATTAGAGATTTAACAATTTTTGGAAGAAATTTGTTGTCCAAATCTGAAGGAATTTCAAAATTAATATATCCGTGCCAATCTCTCTACATTAACCCAAAGAATGTTAAAAAAATTAACTCAGTTATTTATAAATTTATTTGGAAAAATAAGACCCATTACATCAGAAAATCTCAACTAACTAAGGAATATAATTTGGGAGGTATAAGGACGACTGATTTTGAATCAATGGTTGGAACCTTTAGAATAAAATGGTTAAAAGAGTTTATGGCTAATCCTGACTCAATATGGTTTCATATTCCCAAAAACATCTTCAATAAAGTAGGTGGATTAGATTTTTTGCTGAGATGTGACTTTGAAATTTCCAAACTGCCTATAAAGATTTCAGAGTTTCACAAACAAGTACTTTTCCACTGGAAAATGATATTTAGTCACAATTTCACCCCTCACTGCGCCACCCTGTGGAACAACAGAGTAATTACCACAAACAGGAAGACAATTTTTCATCAGAATTGGTTTGACCACAAGATTATTTTTGTAAGTGATATTCTTGATTCTAATGGAGAAATTCTTCAGTTAAGAGACTTCAAAAGTAAATATGGTATTGAATGCACAACCAAAGAATTCCAGAAAACCTGCAGAGCAATCCCAATTGCTTTAATACATTTAATAAAAAATACAATAGTGTCTTCCTGTGTCCAAATTAAACTACCAAATTTAGTAATAGGAGAAATAAATCTTAGTGAAAAAAAATGTGATAGTAAATACCTAAACAAATCCTTTAAAGGTAAATTATATCATGACTTTAATAGAAGAGTGAAATATAAAATAACTGAGTCACCTGTCACATCAGGTGCTCAGCTTTGGAAATTCATAAAATGGCCAGTGGTC
The DNA here is from genome assembly GCA_023969325.1 of Oryzias curvinotus. Classification (NCBI taxonomy): domain Eukaryota; kingdom Metazoa; phylum Chordata; class Actinopteri; order Beloniformes; family Adrianichthyidae; genus Oryzias; species Oryzias curvinotus. The sequence continues at coordinate 54,156 of JALJSC010000253.1, read as the reverse complement.
CCCAAAATTAAAGAAATGCAGTTCAAAATTATAAACAATTATTACCCATCGGCAGAGACATTGAGAAGGAGATTTGGTTTTGAGGTTGATCCGTGTGAATTCTGTCAAGTAGCCCCAGAAACAACCCAACACCTGTTTGTTTCATGTCCAGTGATTCAAAAGTTCTGGCAAGATTTTCACAACTGGCTTAGTCAAAAAATTACCAACATACAATTCACAGAAAAAGATATTTTGTTTTATAACAGTAAGTTGCCAAAAGAGACAACAAATTTAGTGAACATCCTCCTGCTTTTGGGGAAATATCATATCCATAAGAAAAAGTGGAAAAAAGATCAGCCGAACCTCCTGTGTTTCCAAAATGAAGTTAGATTGTATTTATCATCATTAAAATGTATTCACAATTCAAATCCTTTCATTGAAGACATTTGTAAATCTGCTACAAAATGGTTACATATCTAGGGTCCAGATTGTTGATTGTCTTGTATTTTTATTTATGCTGATTTTTTTATATCTTTTATACATTATACTTTGTTGTTTTGTGTCTTTTGTTGTGTTTCTTGTTTTTTTTATCTTGTTTTTGGAAAGAGCTGTGCCTTGCATCTTTGTGTTTTGTGTCTGCGAGAGTTTTGTAATGATAATATTTCAATAAAAAAAAAAAAAAAAAAAAAAAAAAAAAAAAAAAAAAAAAAAAAAAAAAAAAAAAAAAAAAAAAGTTTTTGGACAGAAAGGACGATACGTGGTTCGTGTTGAACTCTCAGCATTTTCCAAAGTGTCGTAAATGAGTGAAGAAGTGTTGAACGGAAAGACAACGTGGATTGCTGTGATTGTGAGACTAGCAGATGATCGATCGGAGCTGCAGTGAAGAGGACGGCGGTGTTTGTGGGAGTTGGAGCTGAAGATCGGAGCAGGAACCATGTCTTCCCTTCAGTCTCTGAGAGAGTTGATCAGCGAGCGACTAGCTGCTGCTGCTGAAGAAATCTGCAGACTCTGTGAAGGAACCATCGTCCAGTACGAGCAGGAGCTCTGTCGTCAGCGCAGACTGCTGGACAGTGTTGCCAGATCTGAGCGACAGTTTCCAGCCCAAACTCAGCGTAAAACCCGCCCAACTCAATAAAAACCAGCCCAAATCTAAACCTAGCAAAAACCTAATGTTGAACGTAAAAGTATAGCCGTAGCCTAATAAAAAATGACGCAATAATAATAAAAAATTATTATATAATAAATCTGTTATAATAAATGTTTTTATAAATAAGTACAGAAAATTCAGTTATAGGTTTCTCGTATCATGTACTCTATGGCTTGGGAGAACTTGGATAACTTTGTTATGCAACAATATTTAAAGAATAAAACTTCAGTGTAAAACTTCAGTGTAAAAATAAAAAATAAATACAACTATTTAGTCACTCAAATGCAGCTTTTCAATGTGTATTACTTTATTTTTTGAACTGAAAACGTTTAACACTAATAACAGTCAGCAAATGCCAAATATGGCTAATACACGGAGGAATCAAACCTCTGCAACAATTGCTGAATATATAAAGAATGAAACAAGCTTTCGTATGAGCAAAAAATAAATAAGCAAATTAAATAAATAAATAGAAAAAGACTATTTAGTCACTAATGCAGCTTTTAGAGATTATACCTTTTCAATGTTTATTACTCTTTTCTTGAACTGAAGAACGTTGGACACTAATAACAGTCAATAAATGTCAAACATGAAGGAATCAAACCCCCGCAACAATTGCGAAATATATAGAGAATGAAACAAGCTTTCGTGTGAGCAAAAAATAAATAAAATTAAAAAATAAGACTAATTAGTCACTCAAATGCAGCTTTAAGAAAACAGATACCTTTTCAATGTATTACTTTTTTCTTGAACTGAAGAACGTTGAACACTAATTACTGTGTACAGTCAATAAAAGCCAAATATGGCTAATACATGGAGGAATCAAACCCCCGCAACAATTGCTGTGGAGGTTTGAAGCTGGCTGATGTCCACCCGTTCCTGCTCAGGCCAGAGCGCACATCCATGAGGCTTGAGAGAAGCGCCAGACCCATTCGATTCCTCGTGTCATCTTTAAGCAGTGTCACTTGGGAAAATGCCCTTTTTTAATTTTAAGTCTCCCATTCCTTTCTGTAAAGTTTTTTGTATTTTCCCCACTTCGGCAGGATGCTATCACCAGTAAAGGCTTACCTGTAACGGTTTTCAGTTTTTTTGCCTCTATGTTTGTTTCCTTGTTTTTCTGTTTAGGTTTGAGTGACTTCCTGTTTTATTTTGTTGTATTTCCTGTTTTGTTGTTTCGAGTTTTACCTTTCCCCGGCTAAGTGACATACATTTTTTAATGTTTCATATATTCACCATGTGCTTTTTTATGCTAAATATATTAGTTACTATACTTTTAATTGATATTTTAAATAATAAGAAAAATAATAATAATGACAGTGAAAACCGCTAAATATTTTAAAAAGCAGCCCAAATTTTATAGACCCGCCCAATGCCAATTTTACCCGCCCAACATAACCAAAAGAAGCCCAATTGGGCGGAAACCCGCCCAATCTGGCAACACTGCTCGTGCTGTTCTACTTCTTTGTTTAGCTAACAGCGTCATGGTGCTTTAGCGCCACCAGCTGGTGTGGAGTGTTGTCTGTTGCTCATATTATGTCGATGGCGGGGGGAAAAAATAACCTTTTGTAAAACTTTACTTTACTGGCAAATAAAGGTATAAACGGGTGTGTTTTTTATATCAACGATAGTTCGGTGCGACTTGTCTATTTCGACAAGATAAAGTATTTTTCGATCAAAATGGAGAAGGGGGAACACAGTGAGTTCAATCGCTAGAGGAGACATCCCGTGGTTCCTCATGGGAGGAGAGCATCGCCATCTTGGTGAGGTCAAGTTACTACTGCAATGCATGCATGTGAAATTTTTTTTTGCCAGATCTGTTTTTTGTTTGGATTTCAACTGCCAAAATCAGAGAAATGAGTCCACGAAGGAGGAAGGCATAACATTTTACAGGTAGGTACTATATTTTTTTCTTTTAATGCTGCAGGGGCTTTATTAATAGTATACATGTTTTCATGCATGATGCTGCAGGCTATTATTACCAACATGCTACATAATGTATGTATAATTTGCTGTCGACATAAATGTACTGTGGTGACTGCAAGGAAGCTCCTTAGGCGGCCTCAGCTAGCACAGCCAGTCCGAGATCAAACCAGATTGTTTTAGTTACTGGTATACCAGAATATAGCAATCACTTTAGGGCTATATTTTCTTTTCTTTTTTGATTCTCCTCATTTTTTGGAATAACTGGCTTTCCAGAGTGGAATTGAACTTAGCACGCTTCATAAATGTTTGTTTTTCAACTGAACTATCAATGATCATTTTGAACTCTATTTTAATGTAAGATGTGGATTTATGCCCGGGTTGTGTCTGAATAATTCTCTTGTAGTTATCTGCAAATTATTTCTCCGCATTAAGACACTTTTTGTGTTTAAACCCTTTTCGTGAATTTAGTTTTTAGTAATAGGACTAGTTATCCTAGTGAATTGTTACAAACAGAACTGAGATGATAGACAAATGATTCAACTGAGAGACTTTTGTTCACTAACTGAGATCAGATGGGATTTCTGCTCCAAAAACTGACTTCAAAGGACTTGAATCCAAACCAGTGAGTTACCGCGAAGGGGGGTCTAAGGGCAGGGATGCCAGTATAGCTTAGTCAGTTTGTTAGTTTATTTTAGTATTTTCCTATTGACTCTTTGTATTCATGATCCTTTTGAGTTCATGTTTTACTTCAAAGCCCATCGAGACGACTGTTGTTGTGATTTTGGGCTATACAAATAAAATTGAATTGAATTGAATTGAATTCATGTGACCACAGCGTTTGTCTGTGTCTCCACTATGAACATTCTGGTCACATGCCCATGTTGGAGGTTTCTGAATGAAACTGTGTTTGTTTGTCAATGAGAGTTTCTGGAGAACAGAAATCAAGTGTGAAAAATCTGGAATCTTGTGATCCAGAGTTCTGGTTCTGTCCCTGTTCCAGAGACAGAACCAGGATCCAACGCCTGACTGTGTTTTCCCCTGACCCACACATAGATCTATGTCATCCAGAAATGTTCTGTCTGATCAATGATTCCCTCAATCCTTGATTGGTCCATCCCAAACTCACATCTGTCCATCAAATGTAGATCAAAGAAGAAAGTGATGATCTAGAAAAGAATCTGTTTGTCTGCAGGTCTCTTTTTCTCCAGATCCTGGAGCTGCTGAACATCTGAATCCAACCCATGTTTCAGATCAACACTCCAAGTTAGAATGAGAAGAGAAAGTGCAGTTCTCCATCAGTCCACCGGGGGAGCTGCAGCACAATAACTGTCCACTTGATGCTGAGAGAGACAGTGGAACTGATCTCAGATCAGTTCCTGCTGCAGCTCTGACACTCATCTCCACTTCCTCTGATTCCTCCATCACTCTGCTCTCCACCTCCCAGGAACACCAACCAGTCACAACATCTCTGCAGACCAGCTGCTGCTGCTGCTCCTCCAGGAAAAACATCAGTCGAACAACTACCACCTGCAGAGAGAAAGGGTAGAGACAGAGATAAAGGAGTGTCTCCTGATCCTAGTCTGTCAGTCAGTGATGCAGCACAGCAGCAGAAAGAGCAGCAGGAGCTTCAGTCCTGTTCAGAGCAGCAGCTTCCTGTCATCTTCACCTGTTGGAGCTTCTGCTGCTCTGATTGGCTGACTGTTGTCCTGAAGCCTGTCATCATTCTCCTCAGAGCTTCACTGAGAAGCTGCAGCTTCACAGGAAACTCTGCATCTTTGCTCTCAGACTAACTTTAGGACCAAACATCTGGAAGCAGCTGGACTGACTCCAACCCTCTACTGACCTCAGAGTCTGCAGTTTGGAGTTTGGACTCTCCACCAGATCCTGGAGCTGCTGAACATCTGAAGACTGAAGGTTGTTGCAGCTCAGGTCCAGTTCTGTCAGATGGGACAAGTTGGACTTCAGAGCTGAGACCAGAGCAGCACAGCTGATCTTTGACAAACAGCACTTCCTCAACCTGAATCCAGAACAAAGAGTTGAGTTTAAAGACAAAGTTCAAGTTTTTCATTTACTTTTTCTAAAGAGTTCAGAGCTAAAGAAGATCAGAAAGTTTAGAAAAAGTCCAAAGATTTAAGAAGTGTTTTCCTCTTGCTCCTCCTGTGTCAGCCCTTCCCAAGGCTTTTTGTCCTGTCTGCCCCAGAGCTGCGTTTTCTCAACCTTGTGCAACTACTGCTTTTTTGCACTCTGAAAAGGGATCTGATCAGCTGGTCTCTGAATTCGATCGACAAAGTAATTTCCACACTAAGGAACGGGAAAGCGGACCCTTCCTGCCCAGATGGCACCCATGCGGCTGGTTACACCATGGGGGAAGTGGAAGCTGGTGTGCCTGGCCCAGCTGTCTGTGAAGGATGTCGAGGACGTGTACCTATTTGGATTTCTAATAATTGGATTCCTCCTAATTGGGATCGGAGGATTTCTAATTTTTTGGACAGTCTGGGAGCAGAAGACGAAGAGAGGCAATATGTCAAGGCTCCTGGGAAAGATTCTTCGGGGATAGAAAATCAGAACGAGAGACTTTCACAAGTGGATCAAAAGCTCTGTACTTGTCTTGTCCACTTGACTTCAGGAAGGCCCCAGCCCCCCTCCCACCTATCATCCTCTGTGACTCCCTGGTGACCTCTGTGGAGTCCTTCCGGTTCCTGGGAACCATCATCAGCCAGGACCTCAAGTGGGAGCAGAACATCAGCTCCATCACCAAGAAGGCTCAGCAGAGGATGTACTTCCTGAGGCAGCTGAAGAAGTTTCACCTCCCTGAAAAGATGCTGGTAAACTTCTACACTGCCATCATCGAATCCACCCTCACATCCTCCATAACAGTCTTATTCGCTGCAGCCACGGCCAGAGACAAGGCCAAGCTGCAGCGAGTCATCCATTCAGCAGAGAAGGTGATCGGCTGCCACCTCCCGTCTCTCCAGGAGCTGCACGTCTCCAGGACCCGGAGGCGGGCAGCCAGGATTGTAGCCGACCCCTCTCACCCAGGACATGAGCTTTTTCGGCCCCTCCCCTCTGGCAAGAGGCTCCGGTCCATCAGGACCAGGACCTCGTGCCATAAGAACAGCTTCTTCCCCTCTGCAGTCAGCCTGTTGAACAGTACCCCAACTCCCCCCAGCTGACCCCCCCACCCCAGCTGACCCCCCCCACCACCACCAAAGGACTATCGCTGCTACTTACAGACCCCACCATCCCAGCCCACCTGTGCTCCCACCTTACTTAACTGTATATAGTGTGTTGTTGTGTTAATTTAATTTCCTTAACTTATTTCTTTATTTTAATTGTACCAAAACACCATGACAAATTCCTAGTTCTGTAAAGTGCGCTCTACTGAACATGGCAATAAAACCATTTCTGATTTCTGATTAAGCAGATTGCTTGAGACCCCTGAACTTGTGCGGAAGATGGAACCACCTTGGAGCGAGTTTCTGCCCGCATCGAGGAAAGACTGGGCTAAATTCACCCACTTTATTCAAATTAAATTCTGCCTCAAAAGCAGGGCCAGTCAAGGACTTGGTCAGCAGAACAAACAAGCTGCTGGCGCCCAAAAGTATGTAATCTAATAGGACTCCCCGAAGGAGCTGTGGACAACCGTCCTTGGCTCTACCAAAACAAAGCCCCTTCCACAGAGTGGACTACAGCAGCTGTTCACAGGGCTGATAACTGCAACTCACCCCCCTGCTTTACCTCGGCTCTCCTACAAACCCCCTCCCATCCTCCTTGAGCTGTCTGGAGGATGTGCCTGGCTCTCGGAGCTGCCCCTGAAGGACAGATTCATGCCCCCCTCCCTCCCTCCATCCTCCCCACCCTCCTGAGCCTTGTGTTTTGTCTGCATTTGTGCTATTTATGTTAAACTGTGTTTTTTTCTTGTATCTACACATTGTACTACTGGAGTCAGCAGCAAATGTTGGACATTGATCCCTGATCCATGACTTCAGCTCTGAATGAAGAGTCAGAAGCTGCTGGGAGCTTTGATGGATGATGTGATGATGTTTGTGGATGAAAAGGTGAGGATGTTTGTGGAGGATGTGTCTGTCAGAGCAGCATCATGCTGCAGCATGACTCTGTCACTGTCTGCTCACAAACATCAGCTGCTGGACTCTCAGCTGCATCTGCTGAAACACAGCAGCAGGACTCAGAGTGCATGTGAGCGTGCACGGCTGCTTCTTCTGCAGGCGCTTTAAAGGAGTCTGTTGGAGCAAAGACACAAAGAAGAGCTGATGGCTGCAAGCAGAACTTTGTGGATCACAAATGTCAGCAGACAGCTTTGAAACAAGCAGCTGCAGGAAGAAAGAAGAAGTTCTTCTGCAGATCTTTGAAGAGAACAAGCAGCTGCAGGAAGAAAAGAAGAAGTTCTTCTGCAGATCTTTGAAGAGAACAAGCAGCTGCAGGAAGATGCTGCTGCAGATCAGAATCTGGCCATTTCTGCTCACTGTGGGTCAACACAACTTTGTCATCATATTGATGTGAACACAACAGAAACATGGAGTGTGACCTCAGAGTCTGCAGTCTGCAGTCTGGACTCTCCAGAATACCACACAGATGAAGAACTCCTGAATCATGCAGGTCCCAGTTGTAGCTCAGGTCCAGTTTTGTTAGATTAGACGGGTTTTTCTTCAGAGCTGAGACCAGAACTTCACAGCTGATCTCTGACAAACTGCAGTCCTCCAACCTGCAATCAGACAGAAAAGTGTGTTCAGGAGCAGTGATGCAGCTGGAGGTCCAGGAACTTGGTCCATTCAGTCAGGTGGGACCCGCCCTGGTGACAGACTGACAGACGACATTTTCACTGTTTGCTCATTTCTTTTGGATTTGGACCCAAAACATGATAATAAATGAAAATGCAATAGATTAGAAATGACTTGAAATGATGTTAAAACAGACAAGGAATTGAAATGTCATTTAACCCTTGTGCTATCCTAGGCACTTTAACATTGGGAGTTGGGTCATCTAGACCCACTAGACAGTGCGCTGAACCTTTTTTCTTCAATGATTTGTGATCTTCACTGGTGTCCATGGATTACATAAAATCCTCTCCACCTTTATCCCCCTTTGTCATGGTAGGGAGAACACGTCAATGTAAGGGTGGGGTCATCTAAGATAGCACAAGAGTTAATATTATGAATTACTCATGAATGAGTAATTTACAATCCAATAGCATTAAAGCTTTGAATTATTGATTACTAAACACAATTTCAAAATGCATGGCAGACATGCAGATTGAAATGACAGTTGGAAAATGAATCTTCATTTGAATTCTGGAACCAAAAATAAAATGACTATTTTAAATCATATAAATGTAGATTTGACTTAAAGCTTTGATTTAAAAAATGTCAGAACAAATTTTATTTCTTCATCTTTTATCCTAAATTGTAAAATGCATTTTTCAATGACATCATCATATTGCAAAGTGGATTGAGAAGTTCATTGAGAATAGAAGATAACTTCGAATTATGGGTAAAAGAAAATCTCCCATAGGAGAATATTTATCACATTTTAATGGATCCAACACAAAATCAGAAGAACAAAGAAAGTTTAACCCCCCTGCAAATATTTTACAAAGGATGAAGATTGGAGAAAAAAAAGTTGCTGATTTGTGAAAGCTTGGAAATAAGACATTAAATAGTTTTCCAACAGCAAAACTAAATTGGACAGAACCATGTTAAGAACATTTAGCACAGAAAATCCTCCGCTGTGTTAAAGGGAAATGCACCATAAATCCAGATTTAATAATAACTGGACTGCTGTTGAACAAGTTCAGATAGATACAGGGACATTTGATGTGAGAGAAATGACAGAGCAATGCAATATTTGAATTTGTCTGAAGGTCACGCACACAACAAGGATCTGAAGAATCACCCACTAATAGGGAACGTGAGCTGGGATTAGACCGTCGTGAGACAGGTTAGTTTTACCCTACTGATGATGTGTTGTTGCAATGGTAATCCTGCTCTGTCAACTGAAAGTCAACTGATCATTCTGGCTGAAAGTGGGACTCTTCAATTAGAGAGCAGATTTCCACAGCTGTGACAGCATCAATGTTTCCACTAGAACTGCTGAAGTTTCCATGAGGTTCAACACAGATTTAGATGAAGACTGAAGAGGACAGAAAAAATAGCATTCAGTTGTTCCATTGAAAGATTCAACTGACAATGAACACTCTGGTTCCTTTCAAATCAGGAATAAAAAACACAACATGAAATGTTGGATTTCATGTTGGAGTTTTGGAAACAAACTATTGGAAATACAGAGAAATCCAGGTCATCATGAATATTCTCTGCAAACTCAAAGATGTTCACCACAAGAAAGAATGAAGAAGAGCTAAATTTTACTTTGTCTCTTCATCCTGACTGGAAAAAGCAGGCTGTGCACAAAAAAGTCTTTAGTTCTCCTCTGAAAGCATTTCCTGACATCTCTAAACTGTGGAGAGGCCTTAAAAAACACGAGGGTACACAGGGCACAAAATGTCTGAATGTGGCCCTGAAGAGGAGTTGCTGATAGTTCTGCTGTTAGTCTAAGGGTTTCAGCTGGTTCTGCTGTTAGTCTAAGGGTTTCAGCTGGTTCTACTGTTAGTCTAAGGGTTTCAGCTGGTTCTGCTGTTAGTCTAAGGGTTTCAGCTGGTTCTGCTATTAGTCTAAGGGTTTCAGCTGGTTCTGCTATTAGTCTAAGGGTTTCAGCTGGTTCTCCTGTTAGTCTGAGGGTTGAAGCTGGTTCTGCTGGTAGTCTGAAGGTTTCAGCTGGTTTTGCTGGTAGTCTGAGGGATTCTGCTGGTTCTGCTGTTAGTCTGAGGGTTTCTGCTGGTTCTGCTGGTAGTCTAAGGGTTTCAGCTGGTTCTGCTTTTACTCTGAGGGTTTCAGCTGGTTTTGCTGGTAGTCTGAAGGTTTCTGCTGGTTCTGCTTGTAGTCTTAGGCTGTCAGCTGGTTCTGATGGTAGTCTTAGGGTTTTTGCTGCTTCTGCTGTTAGTTTAATTGTTTCAGCTGGTTCTGCTGTTAGTCTGAGGGTTTCTGCTGGTTCTGCTGGTAGTCTGAAGGTTTCAGCTGGTTTTGCTGGTAGTCTGAAGGTTTCTGCTGGTTCTGCTTGTAGCCTAAGGGTTTTCAGCTGGTTCTGATGGTAGTCTTAGGGTTTTTGCTGCTTCTGCTGTTAGTTTAATTGTTTCAGCTGGTTCTACTTGTAGTCTAAGGGTTTCAGCTGGTAGTCTAAGGGTTTCAGCTGGTAGTCTAAGGGTTTCAGCTGGTTCTGCTGTTAGTCTGAGGGTTTCAGCTGGTTCTGCTGTTAGTCTGAGGGTTTCAGCTGGTTCTGCTGTTAGTCTGAGGGTTTCAGCTGGTTCTGCTGTTAGTCTGAGGGTTTCAGCTGGTTCTGCTGTTAGTCTGAGGGTTTCAGCTGGTTTTGCTGGTAGTCTGAAGGTTTCTGCTGGTTTTGCTGGTAGTCTGAAGGTTTCTGCTGGTTCTGCTTGTAGTCTTAGGCTGTCAGCTGGTTCTGATGGTAGTCTTAGGGTTTTTGCTGCTTCTGCTGGTAGTCTGAGGGTTTCAGCTGGTTCTGTTGTTAGTCCAAGGGTTTCTGCTGGTTCTGCTGGTAGTCTAAGGGTTTCTGCTGGTTCTGTTTGTAGTTTTAGGCTGTCAGCTGGTTCTGCTGTTAGTCTAAGGGTTTCAGCTGGTTCTGCTGGTAATCTTAGGGTTTCTGCTGCTTTTGATGTCAGTCTAAGGGTTTTCAGCTTGTTCTGATGTTAGTCTAAGGGTTTTCAGCTGGTTCTGATGGTAGTCTAAGGGTTTTCAGCTGGTTCTGATGGTAGTCTTAGGGTTCCTGCTGCTTCTGCTGTTAGTCTAAGGGTTTCAGCTGGTTCTGATGGTAGTGTAAGGGTTTCAGCTGGTTCTGGTTCTGCTGATAGTCAAAGGGTTTCAGCTGGTTCTGCTGGTAGTCTGAGGGTTTCAGCTGGTTCTGCTGTTAGTCTAAGGGTTTCTGCTGGTTCTGCTGGTAGTCTTAGGGTTTCAGCTGGTTCTGCTGGTAGTCTTAGGGTTTCAGCTGATTCTGCTGTTAGTCTGAGGGTTTCAGCTGGTTCTGATGGTAGTCTAAGGGTTTCTGCTGGTTTTGCTGGTAGTCTTAGGGTTTCAGCTGGTTCTGCTGTTAGTCTAAGGGTTTCAGCTGGTTCTGCTGTTAGTCTAAGGGTTTCAGCTGGTTCTGCTGTTAGTCTGAGGGTTTCAGCTGGTTCTGCTGTTAGTCTAAGGGTTTCAGCTGGTTCTGCTGTTAGTCTAAGGGTTTCTGCTGGTTCTGCTGGTAGTCTTAGGGTTTCAGCTGGTTCTGCTGTTAGTCTGAGGGTTTCAGCTGGTTCTGCTGTTAGTCTGAGGGTTTCAGCTGGTTCTGCTGTTAGTCTAAGGGTTTCAGCTGGTTCTGCTGTTAGTCTAAGGGTTTCTGCTGGTTCTGCTGGTAGTCTTAGGGTTTCAGCTGGTTCTGCTGTTAGTCTGAGGGTTTCAGCTGGTTCTGATGGTAGTGTAAAGGCCCATACACACTGGAACGAATATTCGCCAGGCGTTATTCGCCAGCGTTTTTCGCCACGTCTTTTGTGTTCACACCCAGGCGATTTTCGCTGACGATGAGCCGAGCCAACATGCAATTTCATTCCCTGCCGTTAGATGGCGCTTAATGTAAAACAGAAATACTCCTGTACACAAGGTGGTCACTTTTCACTCAGAAGAAGAGAGCCAGTATTTACGCGCTTGTCAGAATCATACAAAGAAAACATGAATATTTCAAGCACCAGTAGCTCCAGCTCCAGTTCCAATGATGAAGAAATTATTGTTCTGTTGAATGATGAAAGACGCCGGAAAATATGCCGATTTTGGGTACATCCCATAGTTATGAGAAGAGAAGAACTTGGTGAGTTTTATCGACTGGTACAAGAGCTGAAAATGTATCATGAGCATTTTCGGGGATATTTTAGAATGTCCGTCATTATTTCTTTGCGGCAGTGTAGACGCTACTTGGCGTCTATCTTCTTCGCTGGTATGTGTGCTCAGAAAGGCAGTTTTGTGTTTGAGCGCCCCCAAGTTGTGTTTCACTGTAACTTCAGAAGCTCCAGACACGTGTGAAAAAGCGCCATTCTCATTGGTTGTATAGTTTTTGCCGCAGAGTGTCAAACCAAAAGAACGAATCCGAGGCGTTTTTAAAAAAAAGACGCTTTTACAAGTGGCTTTTTTCGCGTCGGTGTGCACTCTCACATTGGTGCCCTTTGTTTAGTCATGAGGCATTAAACGTTGGCGAATATCGCGGGCGAAATTCTTCCTGGTGTGTACGGGCCTTTAGGGTTTCAGCTGGTTCTGCTGTTATTCTAAGGGTTTCAGCTGGTTCTGCTGTTAGTCTGAGGGTTTCAGCTGGTTCTGCTGTTAGTCTAAGGGTTTCAGCTGGTTCTGCTGTTAGTCTAAGGGTTTCTGCTGGTTCTGCTGGTAGTCTTAGGGTTTCAGCTGGTTCTGCTGTTAGTCTGAGGGTTTCAGCTGGTTCTGCTGTTAGTCTGAGGGTTTCAGCTGGTTCTGCTGTTAGTCTAAGGGTTTCAGCTGGTTCTGCTGTTAGTCTAAGGGTTTCTGCTGGTTCTGCTGGTAGTCTTAGGGTTTCAGCTGGTTCTGCTGTTAGTCTGAGGGTTTCAGCTGGTTCTGATGGTAGTGTAAAGGCCCATACACACTGGAACGAATATTCGCCAGGCGTTATTCGCCAGCGTTTTTCGCCACGTCTTTTGTGTTCACACCCAGGCGATTTTCGCTGACGATGAGCCGAGCCAACATGCAATTTCATTCCCTGCCGTTAGATGGCGCTTAATGTAAAACAGAAATACTCCTGTACACAAGGTGGTCACTTTTCACTCAGAAGAAGAGAGCCAGTATTTACGCGCTTGTCAGAATCATACAAAGAAAACATGAATATTTCAAGCACCAGTAGCTCCAGCTCCAGTTCCAATGATGAAGAAATTATTGTTCTGTTGAATGATGAAAGACGCCGGAAAATATGCCGATTTTGGGTACATCCCATAGTTATGAGAAGAGAAGAACTTGGTGAGTTTTATCGACTGGTACAAGAGCTGAAAATGTATCATGAGCATTTTCGGGGATATTTTAGAATGTCCGTCATTATTTCTTTGCGGCAGTGTAGACGCTACTTGGCGTCTATCTTCTTCGCTGGTATGTGTGCTCAGAAAGGCAGTTTTGTGTTTGAGCGCCCCCAAGTTGTGTTTCACTGTAACTTCAGAAGCTCCAGACACGTGTGAAAAAGCGCCATTCTCATTGGTTGTATAGTTTTTGCCGCAGAGTGTCAAACCAAAAGAACGAATCCGAGGCGTTTTTAAAAAAAAGACGCTTTTACAAGTGGCTTTTTTCGCGTCGGTGTGCACTCTCACATTGGTGCCCTTTGTTTAGTCATGAGGCATTAAACGTTGGCGAATATCGCGGGCGAAATTCTTCCTGGTGTGTACGGGCCTTTAGGGTTTCAGCTGGTTCTGCTGTTATTCTAAGGCAGGGGTGTCAAAGATTTGTCCCACAGGCCGTATCTGGCCTGCCAGATGGTTCAAGTCATGAAGAGTAAAAATTATAGGGATGTTCAAAAAAGAACCACAATTCTAGTCCATTCATGTGGCAAGTTGTGATTTTTTTTTTTTAAAGAAATAACCGAAATGCGCAATTCCGCCAATAACGGGAGCAAAGGAAAAGCAAAACAGGTGAAACAGCAAATCTCTGCATGTACCAAAAGCAAAACATAACAGCTCTGTGTCTGTGTATGATGTAGTTTGGTTCCCCGCAAGCCTCACTACTGTTACATTGCAATAAGAATAATTAGTAGTGACACCATAATGACCAAGATCTCAAAAAGTAAAAAAGGTTGAAATGGAGGGCAGAGCTTTCCAGGTAAAATGGACAGAGTTTTAATTGTTCACGGAGGTGAATTCAAAACCTGCATGCTTGTATGTCATTAACAGATCCCAGTGCTCAGAGAATATAACATTCAGCACCACAAGGAGACTCACCATAAAGAAAGTTTCACCATTTGGAGTTAAGAAAAGAGAAGATTTATCATCTAATAGATGGACTTATTAACAACCGTCTGCATTTACTGTAGCCGGGACGTCAGTGATGGAGCAGTGACAGACACCTTATTGCAGACAAGTTGGAGCAAACATCCAACTCATTTTCGGATGGTGAACCTATTGAAAAATGCTGAAGGCTGCAGAAGTGTTGTACCCTAAAAAGCAGTCGACTTTTGCCAACATGAGTCTGTCAAGAATTACGATCAGATATAACATCTCTGAGGAGACTTGGGTGCTAAATGAAGGAATCCAGTCATTTATTGCATTTTCAGTTACTGTTGATTAAAGCACCAACATCACAGATATATACAGCTGTGCATATTAGTTAGAGGTGTTAAAGAGACGTCACAGCAGAGTTTCTTGCGTTGATGGACACAACAGCTGATAACATAGTCAGCTCTCTAGTTACTGTGCTGGATAATGTTGGAGTGAACTGGTCATGTGATGTCAGTCTGGTCACGGATGGCACCCCATCAAATGTTAGGAAGAAGGCAGGTGTTGCCACAAAATTCAGGCAGAAACCAGGAAAAGATTATTGGACATTTCATTGTGTTTTGCACACTTGGATGACAGTAAATGTGCTTCTGCACAGATCTGAATCCTGATATTGATGGCCGGGGGAAGTTTCAGGAGAGAAAGGAGGTTAACTCCAAATTCAGTTAGTATAAAATTTAAGGAACCAATTTTTTAAAAAGTGAAATGCATTGTATTTAAGATCCAGCCTTTCAGCTGATTCTCTTCTGGAGCTTCTAAAGAATCTGCCTGTGTTTGCACATTTCCAGGTTCAAAGCAGTTACTAGTCATTTAATTGTTGATGTGTCATTCTGTAAATTAATACGCAGTGTGCCGGGCGATTACAGAGAACAATATTTAGTTAGGTTCACTGTGTCTGCTGCTCCCAAAGTCCAATTCTGTTCCCAGAAATCTTTTAGGATCTTCTTCAATTTCTTGGTTTGGTGTTCTAACCATGTTCCTTAAACCAGGTAGCTCTGCCCCAGCCCTGAACATATACTACATGCAGAGGTTCTTCATTCTAACCCAGCATAGATTTGGTGTCTGTCTAAGCACCAGGACTGAGAACCAGAAGCTAACCTAAAAACTGTGTGAAATGAAAGACTGGGTTCTGATCCAAGCTTGGTTCTGAATTATCACCAGAACCAGGTCTGTGGGAAAGATCTGTCAGTCTACTGCAGTTTGACCTTCTCAAGTCTCTTCATAGTAGCTGCTGCTCTGTGGGTCAGAAATCCGCTGCAGTTGTTTGTCCATTGAAATCTGCAGTTCTGGGATGTATTCATGTTTTCTTTCAAGAAACACAGAACATGAACTTCTCCCAGATTTGAACACCTGGATGGACTTAGGTTCTGCTGTTTATCTGGTGCAAAAAAAACCACAATAACATTTGTAACCATCAGATAAGTAAAAAAACAGGATTTTTAACTCAAGCAGAATGTTTTCTTTTTTACTTCTATGCAACAGTCCTCTGCTGTTTTCTCTGGACTGATTTCTATCCGACACTTTCTGAGAAAAACAGAGAAAAACAATTTCTTGTAGAGAATCAACATTTGAATGAAACCTGACCTGAGAGTCTCCAGTTTACAGTCTGGACTCTCCAGTCCAGCTGACAGTAGCTTCACTCCTGAATCCTGCAGGTTGTTGTGACTCAGGTCCAGATCTCTGAGTCTGGAGGACTAAGAGCTGAGAACTGAGGACAGAGCTGCGCAGCTTCTCTCTGACAGATTACATTTATACAACCTGAAGAAAACAAAGACAGACAGCAGATATTGAATCTTTCATGTTTCCACTCAGATTCATTTGCTGACTAAAGGAGATTTTCCTTAGAGTTCTTACAGAGCTTTGTTGGAGGCTTTGATCACTGGCAGCAGCCTCAGAAGAGCCTCCTCTGAACCAGAGTATTTCTCCAGGTCAAACTCTTCCAAATCTTTTTCTGATGACAGTAAGATAAAGACCAGAGCAGACCACTGAGCAGGAGACAGTTCATCTGTGGAGAAACGTCCTGACCCCAGGAACTGTCGGATCTCCTCCACTAGAGAACCATCATTCAGTTCATTCAGACAGTGGAACAGGTTGATGCTTTTCTCAGCAGGCAGATCCTCACTGATCTTATCCTTGATGAACTGGACTGTTTCCTGATTGGTCTGTGAGCTACTTTCTGTCTGAGTCAGCAGACCTTGTAGGAGACTCTGATTGGTCTGCAGTGAAAGACCCAGGAGGAAGCGGAGGAACAAGTCCAGGTGTCCGTTTGGACTCTGTAAGGCCTTCTTCACAGCACTCTGGTAGAACTGGACTGGACTTCTCTGTTTCAGTTTGAAAATCTTTAAAAATATTCTTTTCAGTTCATTGTCCAGGAGGTTGAGTCCAGAGGTGATGAAGGTCAGGTGGACATGAAGAGCAGCCAGAAACTCCTGAACACTCAGATGGATGAAGCAGAAGACCGTGTCCTGGTACAGGCCTCTCTCCTCTCTGAAGATCTGTGTGAACACTCCTGAGTACACTGAGGCTGCTCTGATATCGATGCCACACTCTGTCAGGTCGGATTCATAGAAGATCAGGTTTCCTTTCTGCAGCTGCTCAAAAGCCAGTTTTCCCAGAGACTCCATCATCTTCCTGCTCTCTGGACTCCAGTCAGGATCTGTCTCAGCTCTTCCATCATACTTGACCTTCTTGACTTTGGCCTGAACCACCAGGAAGTGGATGTACATCTCAGTCAGGCTCTTGGGCAGCTCTCCTCCCTCTCTGCTCTTCAGCAGATCCTCCAGAACTGTAGCAGTGATCCAGCAGAAGACTGGGATGTGGCACATGATGTGGAGGCTTCTGGATCTCTGGATGTGGGAGATGATCCTGCTGGCCTGCTCTTCATCTCTGAACCTCTTCCTGAAGTACTCCTCCTTCTGTGGATCATTGAACCCTCTGACCTCTGTCACCATGTCAACACACTCAGCAGGGATCTGATTGGCTGCTGCAGGTCGTGTGGTTATCCAGAGAAGAGCAGAGGGGAGCAGGTTCCCCCTGATGAGGTTTGTCAGCAGATCAGCCACTGAGGTGGACTTTCTAGGGTCATACAGGATCCGAGTCTTGTGGAAGTCCAGAGGAAGTCGACACTCATCCAGACCATCAAAGATGAAGAGGACCTGGAAGTCTTCAAAGCTGCAGATTCCTACTTGTTTGGTTTCAGGGAAGAAGTGATGAACAAGTTCCACCAAGCTGAACTTCTCCTCTTTCAGCACATTCAGCTCTCTGAAAGTGAATGGAAATGTGAAGTGGAGGTTCTGGTGGGCTTTGCCTTCAGCCCAGTCCAGAGTGAACTTCTGTGTTAAGACTGTTTTCCCGATGCCAGCCACTCCCTTAGTCATCACGGTTCTGATTGGTTCTGGTCTTCCAGCTGGGAGTTGGAAGAGCTCTTCTTGACTGATGCTTGTTTCCGCTCTGTCTGCTTTTCTGGATGCTGCTTCAATCTGTCTGACCTCATGTTCTTCATTCAGCCCTCCTCTTCCTCCCTCTGTGATGAAGAGCTCTGTGTATAACTCATTCAGAAGGGTTGGGTTTCCTGCTTTAGCCATCCCCTCAAACAAACACTGGAACTTCTTCTTCAGACCAGATTGGACTTTATGTCGACAAACTGCAGCAGGAAATCCTGAATGAAGACAACAAACAGTAAATCAACTCTCTGCAGCCATGAATGATGATGGTTTGAATCCCTGTGGTTCCATGTGTTCAGACATCAGTAAATCTTCATTTATCAGCAGCTGAAACCTTCAGAGAAATCCTCTTACTGCTCTGCAGTTCATCAGCCAGCTCCTCCTGCTTCATTCTCCTCAGGAAGTTCACTGTGATCTTCTTCAGTGACTCTCTGCTGCTCCTCTGCTCTTCATCTTCATCCTCCAGCTCCTCCTCATCCTCCCTGTGACTCAGAAGTTTCTGGATCTTCTTCAGCTCCTTTTTGACAAAAGTGACAATGTTGTCCTCCAGCAGCTGCAACAGAATTCCAGATGAATGAGCCAATCAGAGTGAAGTCATGGAGCCAAACATCAGCTCCATGTTGGACACACTGACAGTCCACTGGTGTCCAAAGTGCAGCATGGAGACAACTGTGGACAGAATGATGGAAAAGTAGTTGTTGTTCATGTACAGACCAGAAAGATGGAGTCCAGCTGTGTTTGATGCTGCTGGACAGACGGACCACTGGGAGTCTCCCAGCTCTGCTGGTCCAGTCTGTGGACAATCAACACCAATCAGATCCTACTGGATCCACTGCTGTCCAGCAAACACTCAGTAGAATCTACAAGATCTATTCTGTGTTTGTGGAAAAGCTCCAGCACTCACTGCTGCACACATGGAGATAGAAATGTCTGTGAGAGAACGTTTCCATTCAGCTCACCTCTCTGAACCAGAAGATGATTTAAAGTCGATGAGACCACGCTTTGACCGGTCACTCCTGAAGGAAACACAGCTGGGTTCAGATCCAGTTCTGAGTCTCTGATAGATCCTGATAGAAAAATGTTGTTTTTATTAGAAGTTTTGGATTTGGATCATCTCAGATCATAAATGCATCATGAATGCTGTGGTTTTCAGAACAGCAATGATTCCAACATTCATTCTGACTCACAGATGAATCATAGTTACAGTCAACTGGATTATTGATTCTCATTTTGACCAGAAGAAAATGAAGAAGTTAATTTTTGAGTTTGTTGATGAGATACAAAGAAAAACTCCTATTTACATTTTAATGGAGACCAACAGTTATGCATCAATATTTTACATTTTCTGTGGTTAATTATAAAATTATCTTCATCAAAGATTTTCCTTATAATATTTGACTAAACTGTTTCTTTTCTGATCCAAACATTTGGTCAAATCAGAAAACACGAATAGATTAATTTCTGTTGAAAGTTTCTCCAACATCTCTGCTCTCAGATCTTCTCTGATCTTCTTCGGATTCAGATCAAAGCTCTGCTGTCTGTTTGGGATTCCGAACCTTCAGTCGTCGCTTTTTTTCATCAACTTTCTCTGAAAGTTCCTGAGCTCCAGAGGACACTTGGACTTTATCTGATTTTAGTCTTTGAAAAAATTTTGGAGCAGAAGAACAGAAATGACAGAAAGTGGGAGGAGCCAACAGTTCAGTCAGTAAATGGAATGATGTAGAAAATCCCAGAGAACCAGGTTCATTTGGAATTAATTCTGTTCACTCAGTGACCTGAAGGACCTCAAACCATCAGAGAATGATGACATCATATCTAACATTTTTAAAGACTGTTTGGAGCTAAAGTTATTGTTTGGGTTTCTCTCCAACAATCAAATCCCATCTCAACACTGTCTGTGGAAATAATTCATCAACAGATCTCTGAAATGGAAATTTAAATGACAAAAAATAAACATTAGTCAAGAAACTTCAGTCTTTCAAAAGCTCTCATTTGGATCCAAACAGAATAAAGTCAGATTTGTTTTAAGATCCTCTTTCAAATGTGCTCATTTAATCGAAAAACGTGCTTCATTAACTTTAATGTCACATTTCAGAACAGCTAGTTTGGTTTAAATGATCATGATGGTGATGATTGAAGACATTTCTGGTTCCAAACTATTTTCATTGAACAACTGCAGATGTTCTTAACTTCCTGTTACACTGACAAGACTTTTCGAGTTGTCCTTTGAGAAACATTTGCATCAACTGGAATTTGGTCTCCAACTGAGTAGATTTTTCTCCTAACTGTTGGTCTTCTTTTTCAGGAGTCCTTTTCAGTCTGTTTCAATAAGCCTACACTGTTTAGTAAAAAATCTCATTCAAATGATGGTTCTATTGTGTAATCCAGCTTTGTTGAGTCTGCTTTGTTCACTAGAAACTGCTTCTTACTGAAAGTCGGAAGGTCTTGTTTTTCGTCTTCTGAAGTTTGGATTATCACGTTTGGACTGGTCCCTCTTCATGGATCCACAGCTGGAGGCTGCTGACTGGACTCTCTGTGTGACCTGTTGACCTCTGCAAACACCAAACCATCAGAGTGTTGGAGGATCTGCGTCTTCATGAACAGCTGATGGACTTTGACATGAACACAGACTGAGCTGTTTAGTCTGGAATAACATGACATGTTTGGATCAACAGTTTACAGTTGGAGGGAAAAGGTTTCAGCATTTTCTGTCAGTCAATCCAGACTTTTTTCTAGAAAAGCTGATTCCAATTCTCCATGTAGAAATTCTGATAGCAGAAAGTCCAACTAGAACAGTGTGATGTTTGGAAAGCATGAAAATCTGAATCCTAGGAGTCTGCAGTGATTCTTCTCATTAGACTGGAGCTGCTGTCAGTCAGAGTCAGCAGTCAACATGTTTTCTTCTCCAACATCTCTGATGTCTCTCAGAGACTCTCAGAAGACTCAACTGAAAAGATCTCATCACACACATGATGCTCCAGGTGAGTCTGATCAGAGAGATCCAGAACTGAACCAGACCTCAAGTCCTTCATCTGAAAACTGTTGATCATCTGAACTAGAATCCAGCCTCCAAAAACTCTGACAAACACTCACTGTTCCACTGCTGGATGGATGTCTTTGAAGTTTATTGGTAAATCCTTTGACATGTCACTCCTGAAGGATCCACAATTGGATCCAGGTCCAGGTTGGTTCCTGTGAAGAATGAAGGTTGCTGGTGTGAGTCCTGAGCTCTGACATGGAGAAGATCATGGACAGTTTTAGATGTTCATCTCACCTCTGAGCTTTGCTCTGGTTGTCATGGTTACCATCTCTGCTTTTAGAGGGAGGGGCTCCCTCCTGTGGTTCCTCCCACTGATCCATGCTGCTGGATTCACTGGATCCACATCAGCTCACACACACCTTCCACCTTCACCTGCAGAGGAAACATGTCTTCTTCAGCTCTGACAAACATTGTTACCAGATGAGGTTCTGAGTTCTGTACTCTGGTATCAAAACCTTTTGTTTCTTTGTGTCAACTAAGCTGGTGAACCGACTGGTCATAATAATAATGGATTGGATTTATCTGTGCTTTTCAAGACACCCAAAGCGCTTACATTGTGTCCATTATTCATTCACTCCTCATTCATACTTTGTGATGGTAGCTACTGTTGTAGCCACAGCTGCCCTGGGGCACACACTGACAGAGGCGTGGCTGCCAGTTCGCGCCTACGGCCCCTCTGACCATCACCGGGATCATTCATACACATTCACACACCAGTGGAGGCCACACTGGAGGCAAGGAGGGTGAAGTGTCTTGCCCAAGGACACAACGACATTTTTGGCTGGTGGGAGCGGGGAATCGAACCGCCGATCCTTCGATCGTTGGAGAGGCATGCAGAGCAGAGCAGAGCAGTTTTTTTGTGGTGGAGCTGTGCTGGTTGGTTTGTTTTCTCTTTTGATTCCTTCTTGGTCCTCAGCAGTCTTATACTCCTGGGTTTTGTTATTTTAGTTTGGGGTTGGACCTTGGTAGTCTTTATTTGCGGGCCTTGTTTTGTTTATTTATTTTCAATAGTTAGATTCTGTTAGGCAGCCTTAGCAGGGAGCTGCTGACTCCGACAGTCAACGTGGCTGGGTCAGTTGTCTCCCTGACTTATTTTACGTTTGGCCAAGGCTCCAATCCCTCTGTTTTGTATTTTGTTGGGACCAGCACAGTAATTATTTAACTTTGTTTTACAGGACACAGGTTATTTCTCCCACTCAATAAACTGTGTTCCTAAACTTTGGTGTCCATCGTTCATATGATTTGGCCCCTTTGTGATTTTTATTTTAATTTTAAAAAAAAATGTTCCCCCTAGACTGGAACAGGTCTGCCTGTCGGGGCCGTAACAAACAGATAACAGAAAATATGTGGAACAATGGATATATACATTTTAAAACTTACATACATGTATTTTTATTGCACTTTCAGACTTTTAGATATTGCACATGATCAGTATGCAGATGTTACAGTGCTTTTATTTTTGAGGTTCACATTTTGTTTAGAGCCAACGAATGGCGAAAGGTAGTTTGCCATCTCTTGGTGGGTGGAGTGTCCCTGCCCCATCTGGAGGAGTTTAAATATCTAGGGGTCTTGTTCACGAGTGAGGGAAGACCGGACTCTAAGTTTGTGAGATGCTTCCATCTGAGGAGGAGAAGCCCTTCTGCCTTTTTCAACGTTCTAATGATATAACAGACTATTTTCTTTCATCTTTGTTGTTTTATGCTGAAACGGGACGGAGGGGGCATATGTTTACTTCCGCATTTGGCGTTCAGATGACAGATTCATGACGTAATGTGACAAATGAACTTTAGGGTGTGTGAATGAAAGGGAGAATAAAGGCTGCAGCGGTCCTCTACACCCAAACGTGTCTCTGAGCTCCTTATTTTACAAATGAAACTACGCTTTACTGACACCGAACCCCAGAAAGCCAGCCCCATTGACAATAATCTGATTTTGAGTTCCCAAAATATTCAGAATCTCTTTGTTTTAAACCTATAATAATCCAGAAATAAAGCTTCACAAAAGGCTCCACATATTTCATCTTCAAGCGAGGCTCCGATAAACGGAAAACTTTGGTATTTTCTCCTTAATCTTAGACTTTTTTTCTCATAAATTTACGAAATTTTAAATCGTAAATTTACGAGATAAAACTCTGTCGTAATGTTGTTGAAGGCTGAGCTGAAATACAAAAAGAGCAACCTCTGCAGCAGGCTGTGTGGAATGTTGTGAGAATTTGTCATCCTGGTTAAAATGTGTTGGATTTTTAAAAAACACATTAAGAGCCTGAAAGACCATGCACGTATCAAACTGAGTCAGTTTCTGGAAGAAGTCACCCTGTTTTCACGAATTTCTGATGTGTTTGTCTACTGCTCTTTTCCTCACAGATCATCACAACAGCTTCATGATGAGAAAACAGGAAACAACTTTGACACAAAGACTCACCGAAGAAGAAGAAGGAAATGGAGGATACTCCAACATCTGTGTCTGCTGGATGAACTCCTCTGACTGACCGAGAGCAGAACTCCTCTGTGTGTGTGTGTGCGTGGGTGTGTGTGTGTGTGTGTGTGTGTGTGTGTGGGTGTGTGTGGGTGTGACTGATTCCTCTCTGCATTTACAGGAAATGACCTGACTGCAGATGCAGCAGTCAAAAGACTGGGTCCTAAAGAGAACCATATTGTATGATTTTATTTTAGCCCTGAGGGCTGAACTAAACTCAAAAATAAAATCCGCAAGCGGCGTTGGATGGCCCGCCGGTGCTACGGGTTCTCGCCACCTGCCGCCACGCACCACCTGCTCTCGCTGCCCGGGTCTAACGTTGGGGCCGCATGAGGCCTTCTCAGGTTTGGGTAAGGATATCAAAAGTCAGATGTGCAAATGTGAAAAAGGAAAATATACACAAGTCTGCATGATATTCCAGTCAGTTAAGAGACCAGCCGTTCCTCCCCTTGGTGGGGAGGGTGATGGGACATCACTCTGAGTAATCAGGAGATGTCCTCTCAGTACCCCACCCGCCAATTTTCACTGCACCCTTTAACCCTCAAAATATACACTCCAATACAAACACAGGTAAATACACACACGCCCTCACAAACACACATGTATTTTGCAAGGAAGGTTGGACCTTGGACAATCTGTCCCCTACCCCATCCCTGATAGGGGGTACTGGGCCCTTGGCAACGGAGGCTGTGTTCCCTGGGTGCTGGCTTCCTGGGCCCAGTGGTCCTATTTGACTGTTCTGTTAATAATATCAACAGTTCTCTGTCGCCCTCTGACTGAAAATGTCTGTTTCTGGAACATTGAGATGTGCTGAGTGATTTTGGTTTAGGACACAGAACCAAACCTTCACGTGTTGCAGCAACAGTTTCCATGTTTGGGAGAATCTTCTGAAGAACAGCTCAGTTCCAGATCACATCATGATGTTTGATGTTTTGTTCATTCCAGGAAATCATCTGTGTCTCCTTTGATCTGTGCTGAGTCAGCACTTTGACTTCTTTTCAACTTTAGATCCATCATTTACAATCAAGGATTTATTGATAAATATTATTTATTGACAGAAAATAAAGAGTAAATGTATTTATCATCCAGCAATGATTGTGGTGTTTGTAAGTCTTTTATTTTGAAATTTCTCAAGGATGATCATCATGGTGGGATTTCTAGATCTGCATGAACTCATCCTGAATCCAAAAGACACTGGAGCATCAAAGAATCCAACCCATCTCTGCCAACATGAGGCTCTTACTTTGAAAAGTCTCAGACTTCCTGCAGGGAAACAGGCTTTCTGCTGCTGCACTGACAGATGTGCACGAGCTTGAAAGAGCTTCCTGACTGAGGAGCTGCAGACTTTCTCCTGCAGAGCAGCAGCTGACTTCAGCATCGTCATGGGAACACAGTCTGCTGCTGCTTCTGGAAACGTCTTCAAGGCTGTGGTGGGACTTGTTGGTCTGGAGGACAGATTCTCGGAGCAAATGCTGCTTCAGCTTCAAGCTTCAGCTCTTTTCTTCTGGCAGAGCTTAGAAGAAATGGAAACCTCCTTTGTTCTGACTGTTTGCTCCAAATCCCAGATTCAGGAATTCCTCCAAGAAGTTCAGCTCAGAGATCATCAGCAGAGAAAAGCCTGAAGTTCTGATGGAAAATGACAACAGAACATGATCAATATTATTGATCCACATGGAATCCAGAAGAAACTCTGAGGTGAAGACATGAAGACACAAGCTTCAGAGACATGAGGACAAGTCAGAGTGGATTCATTCTGGACTTTCTTCTCACATCTTCTCTTCAGAACATCTTTGTCTTTGATCCTTCAAATCTTCAGGACTCCAATTCTGAAATCTGATCATCCATGGATTGTTTTTGTGGGATCAGATCCAGAGTTGCTGAAAGTTCTGCTGCCCTCTGCTGGTCAAAGTGTCCAAACAGCAGAGAGGAGATTCTCTGGGATTCATTGGAGTCCAGATTCTCCTGGATGTGAACAGTCTCTGCTTCTGGAACAGAAGAGTCCTTCTCAGAGCAGCATTGAGGATCTGTTCTGTCCGGCTGAGAGCGCTCCCTGCTGGTAGGAGACAGAACCACATCAGCTGCTTTTCTTTGGCCGTTCAGAAACAGTCTGGAGACTCTAAAAAACCTCCACTTCCTGAAGCAAACGGATGCAGAGCATCATGTTTGATCCTCTTCCTTCAGAAACGGCTCCATTGTTCCATCGCTCAGCAGTTTGACTAAAGCAGCTGAGAGTCTTGATGCAAACAGACCTCAGCAGCTCATCCAGAAGCACATGCAGCAGCACGTGCACGCTCCCAGAGAACAGCAGCTGATCCAAGTCCTGACTTTGAGGTGAGACCTTTCTGTTCTGCTTGGACCACACTTCAACATGAACTTCATTTCCCATCATTCCATCTGTCAGGAGAGAACAGCTGCAATGAGCTTCCTTCAGGAATGACTGCAGGTAGAAGGATCTTTTATTCTTCAGCACCACCAGGACCCACATCCAGCCCATCAACAGCCAGAACATCAGTGACATCAGCGTCTGATCTTCATGACATCATCATCATCAAAGGACCACCTCTACACTGTAAGAAACGACTGTGAGATTTACAGGAAAAAAGTTTAAAAGTCCTACAGAAAAGTATTGTAAATCCAAAAACATACATTTTTTGATTAAATCACCGTTAACCTTTGTAAGCTATTAAACAGAATGTTTTGTTATATTTACAACAACAATATGTGATTATAATGACATTTATTTGTTAAAACTCCAAAGATTGGTATAAAAAACAAAGACATACTGTAATACTCATGACAAAATAACTTTGTTCATTTGACATGCAAATAGTGTAAATACTAAGGTGTTAGTAAGTTGTTCTTAAAATACAACTAACATAAGTCTCCATACAAGTTTAGGCTGTACTTTTAACATGATAAAACTTTTTTCCAAAGTATTTATTGTGAACCTGAGAGGTTGCTTGTCTGTGTTTACACATAAAAATTTAGGCTACAATTATAATGTCATTGTTTTTATAATTCAGGCTACTTGTAAAGCATATTGTATAGTATAAGAAATGAAATTTAGTCAGCAGACCCCCCCGACTCCTGAGAGGGACTAAATGGGTTAAGAAAAGGAATAGATGGAGTCCTGTCCAAAGTAACAAAGTATTCAGTTACTTAGTTACTAAGACAAAATGAAACAAAGTCATAATCTTTGTTTATGTCTTTAAAATGTAATGTAATACTAAGCCTACTTAGATAAAAATGTGTAGAAAGCATAAGTCATGTTCCCCAAA
The DNA here is from genome assembly GCA_023969325.1 of Oryzias curvinotus. Lineage (NCBI taxonomy): Eukaryota > Metazoa > Chordata > Actinopteri > Beloniformes > Adrianichthyidae > Oryzias > Oryzias curvinotus. The sequence goes on along the minus strand of JALJSC010000253.1, from coordinate 27,764 downwards.
TGGTATCAATGACATGTACAGGGAAACTTGCCCTACGCCCCCAGATTTCATTGCCAGTACAGATGACTTGGAAAACACACATGATGCCATATCAACAGCTACAGTCAGTGATATGCCAGAGAATGAAAGTCAGTTTTATCTCAGAAACATGTGTCTCTTTTACCTTAAACTGCAAGGACAGTTGTTAATTCCTGCCTCAACTATACAGACTATTGTTGAGGAAATGCAGAATGTGCACGAGTTGGGTCAAGCCTATACAATAACAAGAGTAAGTTCTTTTTTAAAAAATGATATGAATCTATCAGATGACGCTGTCTCTAAAATCTGTGACAGCATTAAAGAGTCAGATTTGTTCTCTGCCTGCCATCAGGGCCAATTAAGAACTACATACTTAAGAAATCAGACATTCACAAAAATGTTTAATTACACAGAACCCCAAAAAGTGGCACTGGGGATGGATGAAAACCTGACACAAAAATTTGCTTACATACCAGTAAGAGAAACGCTGAAGTGCTTTTTACAGTCACATTTAGGGAGGAATGCACAGTCACAACAGTTTGGAAATCCTGATGAAGACGTTCTTACAGACTTGTATGATGGACAAAAATTCAAATGTCACCAGTTCTTCAGCGAAAACCCTGAAAGCCTCAAATTGATTTTGTACCAAGATTCATTTGAAATTGTGAATCCTCTTGGTTCTGCTAAAAAGATGCACAAAGTTCTTGCAGTTTATCTTTCATTAGCAAACTTACCCATTCATTTGCGTTCAAACACTGACAATATGTTTTTAGTCTTGTTGTGTGTTGAGGATGACCTTAAGCATTTTGGAGTAGCCAAAGTTTTTTCAGAGTTGTTGGCAGATCTGAAATCCTTAGAGACAGATGGAATAAATGTAGATGGACAGAAGGTAAAAGGGGGTCTTTACTGCATTGCTGGGGATAACTTGGGTTCTCATTGCATAGGTGGATTTACAGAGAACTTCAGCCACTCTCAATATTTTTGCAGGTACTGTGAAATCACAAGAAGTGATTTTGTGGCTGATCCGAATGTCTGTGGTCCTCTACGCACCCCAGAGACATACGACACAGCTGTTGCTGATCTCCAGGCTGAAAACATCCAAGGTGTCAGAGGGATAAAGGTAAACTCTATCTTTAATGCCCTTGAGTCTTTTCACGTATCCCAACCTGGTCTCCCGTCCTGTTTAGGTAATGATATCTTTGAAGGAGTCTTGTCATACGATCTAACGCTGTACCTGAAGAACATTATAAAAAAGAAAAAATGGTTTACATACTCTTAAACAGGCGCATTAAACAGTTAAAGTACAAAGGATCTGAAGCACTCACAAAGCCATGTCCTGTCAAGCCGGACGGAGCTAAATTATCAGGGCATGCCATTCAAAACTGGAACCTTTTGAGATTGCTTCCAGTTTTGATTGGTGACAAGGTGCAAAATCATGAGGATGAAGTATGGCAGTTAGCTTTACAGCTAAAAGACATTGTGGATCTTGTTTGTGCTCAGAACATTTCTTTCTCCCAGATAGCATATCTTGACATTTTGATCCAAGAATATTTGGAGTTTAGAAAGATGTTGTTTCCTGAAGTGCCACTAAAACCCAAGCACCACTTTTTGCGCCATTATCCAGAACTGATCTTGAAATTTGGCTTATTGATTAGGTTATGGACGCTTAGGTTTGAAAGTAAGCACAGTTATTTTAAAAGATGTGCCAGACACTTGAAAAACTTCAAAAACATCTGTTAAACTTTGTCAGAGCGCCATCAGATGTATCAGGCATATATTTTTGCTGGGCAAGAGTGCAGTAAAGTACTGCAAGTGAGGGACAGCTGTGCGTTTTATCCCGAACTCTACAGTAACACTATTAAACATGCAGTCAGGGAGTTGGCTTTTTCAGAAAGCAATACCACAGTTACTACAAACATTCAGTACAAAGGCACTGCATATAAAAAGGACAGTTTCTTGTGTACAGAAATGATGAGTATATGGAATTTAGTGAACTTCTACTCATCATGATTCATAAAGACACATCTGTGTATGTTTTGATGGATATCCACAAAGGCACATTCCTCTCAGAATACCATCTGTATTCTTTGACAAAAGAAAGTCTTGGGTTACAGTGTATCAACATTCATGACTTGCCTGACTTCTATCCTTTGGTATCATACATTCTTGATGGATACCAAGTCATTCCACTAAAACACAGTATCATGGAAAAATAAAGTTCATGTAGCTCACTTCTTACTGTAAATAATTTGACAGTATTATGTTGCCTGATGCATGTCCCTGCTCTCTTTAGTGTATGTACTGTATGTATTTTCTGGATTTTTGTTTTAGAAGGTGCCATTTTGTCTTCACTGCAAAAATGACGGACTCAGAGCTGACCTTCCTAGATGTTGCCATCATGGAAGCCCTACCACAACTTCAAGCAGTGAACAAAAGCATCTTGGAAGAGCATTTGCAGTCTATTGGAGTTGAAACGTATGATGATTTACACTTTGTAACGGAGGCTGATTTGATGACGACATTAAGACCTGTAGAAGCCAGAAAGCTTCTTTCTGCTTGGAAACAGAAATGTAAGTAAACACTATACACCGTCATACAACATTTCAAATTCTAAAGCATATTTTAGAGTATGAATCTACTTTTTTCCCTCCTTTTTTGCTTTTTAAAAGATCACAGTCCCGAGAGGAGTTCACAATCATCTGTGGAAGCCTCACCTACCCAATTGCTGCCATCGCTCTCTATTTCACCCCAAAGTTCAACGTCAAGCTCCTCCAGCAGCCTAGGACTTGACAAACTGTGTGTGGATGTGAACTTTGAAATTCCATGGAATAAATTTCCAGAGGAAGTGATGCAGGCTTTAGAGAGGGGGAAAAGACTTGGCCCAAAACTAAGGAGGCAAATGGTCCGGATTGTTGTGACTGAGATGATGCAAAAATGCCCTCATGTAGGTAAAAAGCAGTCAACTGACGTTGCAACAAAAATGGTGGCAAAATATCCCAGCTCTCTCCAAGATGTAATAGAGGGGGATGTTGTTGGAACAGGTTACCATTCCCTTGTCAAACAGTTGCAAAACAGAATTGAAAATGTGAGGCGCACTTTGACACCCAAAATAAGAAAAAGAAAACATCAGACCGACGACTCGGACCAAACAGACGAGATACCTTTAGAAGAGAGAGCAGCAATGCAGGACACTTACGGATGCATTAAATGGAATGTAAAATTTCTTCCCCTTAAAGAAACTCCAGAGAGCCAGCAGCAAAAGAAGGAAAAACTCAAGGTGATGTTTCAACACTTTGATGCCAATCCAGAGGAGGTAAAATGTTTAATGAAGTCCACATTTTACACACAGCGTCAACATGTCAACAATGGAAAAAGTATCAAATGCCTTAGAGAGGAGTGGCCGTTTTTGTTTGATGAACTTGGCATGTCAATCCACCTTAAGGAACTCACTGGGATTGACTTCAAAGAGACATTCATACGCAATTTGGATTTGAAAGGGAAAAGGCTTCTCAACTACATGAACACAGTTCATGTCACCAAGAGCAAGAAATTCCTTGAGAATTATGCAAGGCTTCAGAGAATGCGGGGACTGCAGGCTGGCTGTTCAGATGACATGATAGAGATGATCCTGCTTCTACTCAGCTACTTTGATGAGAAGGAGGAGTCCATGTTCTTCCATGTAGAAGATACATGTCTGGTTGAAGAAGTCCAACTGGAGCAAGTGCCTCTGACACCCGTTGTCATTGTCTGTGGTAAGTCTGTTACATATCTTTTTTCCCCTTTTGTTATTTTATTTTTTTAATTGCACTTTTTTGTTGAATTTGTCTTGTGAGTGCAGCCCTTATTAATATAACCTGTTAAATAATTTGTTTGTAGGACAATCCTGTTATTCCGCCACAAGATACATGCTGAGTCTTGATCGGACCCTCGTCAACACAAACGTCTCCTCCTTCATTTCTGCATTGTGCCTCATGTTCGGGAGCTACTACTGTTTTAATATTCACTATCGATCTCTGCTGGCTTCAACTCTAGAGTTTCTTCAGAGGTGAGTAAACATGGCTCACTCATTTGTCAGACCTGGGACTCCAGAACCTGGAGTCAAGCTGAGAGCCAGACTCAAGCATAGTTATAGCCTGGGTCTGACTCTTGGCCTTGCCTCTCGGTTTGGAAACTATACTATTATTGTTTTTGAAGGAAGTCTCTTCTGCTCACCAATGCTGCAAATGTGCTATTAAAAGTACAAAAAGCTGTTTTTTGTGAAATATTAGTAAACTGCAAAATAACTTTTCTACTTGAATATATTTTAAAGTGTAATTTAGTCCTGTTATGCAAAGCTGAATTTTGAGTATCACAAAAATGCTTAAAATTTAGTCACACGATTCTTTAGCAATCATTCTAATATAGTGATTTGATACTCAAATGTTTCTTGAGCATCAGGGTTAAATGTATTTTGTGTTTTTATGTATAAAATGTACAGTATTTATCTGAAATAGAAAGCTTTTGTAACATTGTAATACTGTTCTTTAGCTTTATATTTCAAATAAATGCTTTTTTTTAAACTTTATTCGTTACATATTCCTGAAAAATTGTAAACACCTGTTTTTTAAATTAATAACTGTTTTTTTAGGAGCAAATCATCATATTAAAATGATTTCTGAAGGATCATGTGATTCTAAGGACTAGAGTAATGATGAGAATATTTTGCCTTAAATCGCAAAAACAAATTGCTTTTAAAATATATTTCAGTCAGACAACTCTTGCAGTAAGAAATATTTATTTGACATTTTCCACATACTTTAGTTGGCATTCACATCTTTTGGTTTGGCATAAGGCTCCGTTCAATTCCATGAGAGATTTCCATAAAACTTTCGGGTAACAAAAACCCCCCCATTACGGAGCCCACAGGTGGAAGCCGGGGAGGAGGGTGGGGCGAAGAATGAGCGCTGAAGGTAAGAAAGAGAATGAACGCCTGCGCACCTGGGCTTAAATAGGACGCTGAGCAGGTGCGTTAATTGACTGAACCACCCTAGGGTAAGCTGTACACTGCTACGAGTTATCGCCCGAAATACGATTAGAATCGTCATTTCAGTCAGACAACTCTTGCAGTAAGAAATATTTATTTGACATTTTCCACATACTTTAGTTGGCATTCACATCTTTTGGTTTGGCATAAGGCTCCGTTCAATTCCATGAGAGATTTCCATAAAACTTTCGGGTAACAAAAACCCCCAACACTTAATTATCCAGAAGAAGAAAAAATGTGTATGTATAATCAGTGTGTAATATAATGGGGTGTGTTTTCGGCAGCATTCCATTTCCATTTCATTTCTCAGTATGACTGCTATGTGTGACCCGGCACCATTGACCGTTTGGGCCGCCCCCGTTCGAGTACAGCGCCACGAAGGGAACATGCTATCTAGTGGATTTGCTATGTGTGACCCGGCACCATTGACCGTTTGGGCCGCCCCCGTTCGAGTACAGCGCCACGAAGGGAACATGCTATCTAGTGGATTTGCTATGTGTGACCCGGCACCATTGACCGTTTGGGCCGCCCCCGTTCGAGTACAGCGCCTCGAAGGGAACATGCTATCTAGTGGATCTGCTATGTGTGACCCGGTACCATTGACCGTAGGGTCGCTCCCGTTCGTGGAAACCACTAGAGGAACATACTATCTGAAAGAGAGAGGGAAAGAAATAAAAGGGGGCCAACATGAAGTTACTCATACCTGATCTTAGACGTAACTCACTTCCCCAAAAACGCTGTGCGAAACTATAATTTGTACCGCCTAACAACCCATATGATACAATAACTTAACATCCAATCCAAAGCTTTGATGGCGTACTAGACATGCTGACAGCCATTATTTGAACTTCTATTAAACCAAGAACAAGCTTGATGGCCATAACTTCTGCCATTGTGGCAACTATAAATACACGAGCTTAAGTACATCCATTATTTCGAAGCTCCCAACGACAGTACAACGAACGAGCCTAGTAGCCATAATTTTCTCCATTCGGCATACCATTATAAGCGCTCAGGGAACATCATTTAATTGAGATCCCAACCAAATATTAAGACGAGTTCAACGCCCATAATTACTATGCTTCATTGGCATACGACAAAATTGCTTAAGAACCAAATTCGAGCTCCAGCGCATACTATGATACAACTTAGAACATCCTAATTTTGAGGCTTCCACCTGGCTATAATTTTCTTTTAACATCTATAATCGAAGAATTTACATTCATTCTGCTGTTGACATTGATTGATTAATTCAGTCAGAAGTGTCATTGGAATGCAGAGGAGGTCCACCGCCCCATCACTTTCAGTGCAGCAATAGGTGCGTCGAGCAGTCATCGTTGCAGCACCAGATCAAGGAATGCAGGGGTGACATCACTTCCTGGAAGTGATCGGGGAAGCCGATCGGGGCGTAGGGGTACTCAGGCTCAGGATGTGGTGCATAGATAAAACAAAGCAGTATTAGTCTTGACAAGAATATATAAAATCCCAGAAACTGATCAGTTTCAAAATGCTTGAGATAAATGAAATAACAGTGCTTTTCAAAGAACAAATCTGAGAAAGTGAATTTGAGTAGACAGTTAAAGTAAAGCCCCAGAACAAATCTGAGAAGTGAAATTTAGTAGATAGTTAAGGTAAAGACCCATTGTGGATTTATCGCACCCTAGAAACCATCATAATTATAAATTCCATCAGTGAAATGATAGTGAACTATATAACCTGCACAAAGTCTTAACACCAAATTTATATATATTCCAAAGATAAGAAAAGTAACCTTTGACAGTTTCAGAGGGACGCACCTTCAGGAGGCCATCGAGGAGTAGGTGATGGGAAGAGCAGCCGAGGAGATTGTAGATGAGGAAGATCAACATCCCACGTAGCAAAGGATTACAGCTTGGCTGGATTTGATGCTTTGTACTTGATATTAGTGGTCCTCAAATTGGTGGACAACAAGTACAGGCCACTGAAATTGTAATTAGCCAAGGGCGTCTGGATACTGAAAAAGAGAACTTTAAGAGCCATGAGGGACCATAGGTTTTGATAGCATTCTTTCCTAGACTGAACCTTAAGCATTTAGAGGCGGAGTATAACAAGCACTAATGGGGAAGCATCTAGCAGACTGTCATCTGCTTAAGCAAGGCAGATAGAAAACTGACTTGTGAACACAAGATTTAACTCTTGAACCAAGCTTGAGAGCACAAGTGATATACTCCTACGGTCAGGGTAGAAATTGCTCAAGGTGGTATTTAAACATTAACCAAGTCAACCGATGACACAATACTATCATTCACTATTGAAACAGCCTTAATACAATCTCCAAGGATGAAATAACCGGACGACACCTTATAAATCATCAGAGCTGTAGCTTCTGGCGGCCGGACAAACACAAACCACTCTTAAATCCTTTCCCCCAAACCAGAAGGCACAGCCTCAGAAGAACAAGTGGAGGGAGCCTGAAGACACGACAGGCATCATAACATAACTATGTCAAGCATAGAGAGGGAAGGAACAAACGCAAGACACGAAATCCAGAACAGGAACACAGGGCCCAGGACGGAACTACCCAGAACAAGAACACAAGATGAACGGATGACCATAGGACCAAAGCCCCAGCGAATATCAGGTGGCCCAATCATCGACAAATCATATTCAAACCAAACAATGAATAAACAACACGCTGCACAAAAGCCAAAGATGACATAATGGGGAGAGACAAGCAGCAATGAACCATCCGATCCATAGAAGAAAAATAAATCCGGAAGGGTGGATGACCATACAGTATAGACAACGCGGAACCCAGATTTGAAAAGAACCCCCCCCCCCCCCCCCCACAGATATCCAAAAGACCAGGGATACAGAGGAAATTCGGCCACTGAGAAACCATCAATAACTCGCAAAATGAGGGGGACCCATCGCCTACAAATAAACATTACAGAGCTTCTGCTAAGAATTTGGAAAGTATGAGGACTGCCACGGCAGCTGAAAAGTAAACCGGCAAACGTGTCGAGCGCCAACTGAAAGCCAAAAGACGCCGAGAGGCATATAGGCAGAACAGGGAGAACCTCAGCGATAAGACATCCACAGCCTTATATTGTGCTCGGAAGAAAATCGCGGAGACAGCATGGGCAGCTAAAAAAAATATATACTAATCCTGAAGGCGCATGAGGAACTAGCCACTGATGCCCAGAAAGATGAACTGTGAGGCGCCAACGGGTCCAGATCACGTCACGAAAACCTGAACACGTCGAAGGGGCCACCCTCAGGGGTGGCTTTGAAACGATGCCCCGGAAAAAGCCATCACACAGCCCCCACAAACCTCCAGACCAAAACCAGAGAGAGAATAACAAAGTAACTGTCCAGCCGAGAAAAAAAGGCAGCGACGAGACTGACGCACTCACTAATGCGACCGACGCAAGTCCCCAGCCAGGGCAGAACCCACTGGGTACACAGAGCGGGGAAAAAACGGGCGAAGCAGAACCAGATGCAGAACGTGCAGGGGCAACGAATGAGTGATTAAAATGAGCCAAAGACGCGGCATAAAGAGACCAAGCATAAGGAATTTGTCCACAGAGGAGAGACGGGTCCAAGAGACCAATTCACATTAAGACTAACCAACAGCTACAACAACGAAGAAAATAAACAGAAGAACCGCCATAATAATAAAGCCAGCATCTAATCAAAGATAGTCAAGAGTCACCTTCAGCACCTAAAGAACAAAACAGCAACAAAGAAAATGCAAAAACCGCAATTAAGTCAGCCAGTATGAGAAACCAGGCCAGACGAGGACCGCCAGCCGTCACAACCACAGAAAAGACCCCACAACTCCTGAAACAATAATCGGACGACGCAGAATAACAGCAGAAAATGAACCAGAAAAGCCTCATGAACAAACCACGAGTCACAAAAACTACAATTCCCAGGGTCCTTAGGGGCGCGACGTCACCATACACGGAAGTAAACAAAACAAGACTCAGCCCAGAAAACTACACAGGAAAATCCGCACGCCGCTCACCTGAGAAGTCCGGCTGACCACGGCAGACGATAGACCCGGACAGCTCCAGATCCGGGCCCACGGACAACCCGAACACCGCGGAAAGCGCACCCCCTGCAGATGCACGCGACCGCGGCGAAACGAACGCGCTGGGCGCCGTTAGCCGTCCGGCGAGCGCCGCTAGCTGCCCGGCGAGATCCGCAAAAAGGAGCAAACGCGGCGAAAACGGAAAACCCACATCAGAAACGGGGATCATCCATCCAAAGGACGGGGGGAATACAGCAAGACGTCGAAGAAAAGGAGATCCGCCGGATCCGCGAGCACGGGGAACGGCGAAGAATGAGCGCTGAAGGTAAGAAAGAGAATGAACGCCTGCGCACCTGGGCTTAAATAGGACGCTGAGCAGGTGCGTTAATTGACTGAACCGCCCTAGGGTAAGCTGTACACTGCTACGAGTTATCGCCCGAAATACGATTAGAATCGTCATTTAAATAGAAAGCTATTTTAAATTGTAAAAATATTACAAAATAAAACAGTTTTTGTTGTATTTTGGACCAAATAAACGCATTCTTATTGAGCAGAAGAGACTTGTTTCAAAAACAATCAAAATGGTACACTTTCCAAACCGGTAGTGTGTGTATATTGTCTTGTTTGTATTTACTTCTCATAACTGATCAATTAAAATGCTTAATATTATTTTGTTCTACAGGTGTTTTTTCTCAATAAACCCAGACAAAGGAACCAAAGTAGAGAACAAAAGCTCCAAGCGTCGTCTCAGTGTGAACCCTCGAGTCCTCACCCTGATACAGGAACTCTCTGATTATGAGTGGCGTTAAGCTTAAAGATGGAGTCTGAATTCTAACTTTGTTTGAGAAGAGGTACTGCTTTTTTTTGTCTAAATGCACAATGTGTATCATGTTAAAGAAGGCCCTTTTTTAAAATAAAGTGCACTAATTTTCTGTCAGTATGAGAAGAGGTACTGCTTTTTTTTTGTCTAAATGCACAATGTGTATCATGTTAAAGAAGGCCCTTTTTTTAATTAAGTGCACTAATTTTCTGTTAGTTTGAAAAGAGGTACTGTGTTCACTTTGTTAAAACTACAATGTATACTGTGTCTAAGGCACTTTTTCTTTAAGTCTTTTGGTACCCAATTGTCTCCATGGAGGTATGTTTTATGCTATACTGTGAAACATTTGGGGAGTGTGTGGGTTGTCTGGCTGGCACAAACTGTGAAAATTCAACTATTGACAATTTCTGTTCAATAAATTTCCCAAGTGATATTTTGGTTTATTGTCTTTTCTCAAGTTGTTTTTGAGATTTACCACAATAACTTTATTATTAAAGCATAAAACACAGCATATTATGAATAGATTATATGTATAATATACAAAACATTTCCATTTAAAATACAAAGTTTTACTGTTTTACCAGTTAATATTACTTTATTTCCTTGTTAATTGTATGATCTATTGATCCTCAATAAGCAACTATTACATGTAAAAAACACACTGTTTGGATATAAATTAACAGTGTTCTTTTTGTAGACTTAACAAGTTTTTAATGTGATTCTGCCGTGATTTCATTCACCGTAAATCCATTTACAGGAAAGTTATCTACCATGCTGCTGTATTTTTTACAGGAATTCCCTGGTAACCACAGCTGCCTGGGTTTTCCTGTAAAAACAACCGTTTTTTTTCTTACAGTGTACCCTTTATACATGTAAATACAATGAATGACCACATGTAAAAGAGAAAAACTAATTAGGATTAATAAATAATAATAACAATAGTATAATAAAACATCAGAACCAAAGAAAGTGGTCTGAGAAGAAGCAGCTCTGAAGCTCTGCAGCTTCAGGACTCATGAGGAGGACCACACTGCAGCGCCTCCTGCTGAAGCATCAGAGAGTCTGCAGACAGAAGATCCTTCCAACAGCAAAGAGGTCTGCAGGAGCTCTTTCCACCACCAGCAACAACCTGAACCAAGCAGGACCAACAAGAAGTTCAGCCACTAAACTTCCACAACTCTGTCATTTCCTTTCAGAAGCTCTGAGCTCCTGAGTCTGCAGAGATGCTGAGCTCCTCAGCTGCTGCAGCTCCCACAGTCACATGAAGGTCTGCAGCTGCAGCAGGAAGTCCAGATGTTTGCAGCTGCTGCAGCTTTTAGTCTGGAGCATCTTCAGATGAAACAGTGATGCTGGAAACAGCCTGGAGATGTTGTGAGTCCATCACAGGGTTTGGTCCAAAGCTCCAGTGCAGCCTCTCACCTCCTCCACCTTCCTCTTTGAGGCAGCAGAAGCTCCTCCTCTTCTTCAGCTGGATGATGCTGTCCTCCACCTGCAGCTGGACCTGGATGTTCTCTCAGACCATGTGGCCTCATGGATCAGAAGGTTGAGGGTTCAAGTCCCTTCATGGTTGAAGTCAGACAGAAGAAGAGTTTGGTTTGGATCCTTTCTTGTGTTTCTGTTCTCATTGAGTCTCTTCTAGTTCCAGGTCTGGTTCAAATAGTGGAATCATCCAAAAGGATGAAAACAGTCCTCCAAGCAGACGTCAGATTGAAAAGCTCATCAAAGAACACATCCAACTAGCCAATCAGCAAAGCACTGACAAGCTGGACTTGTGCTCTCCTTCAGTGAAGAACCTCTTCCTGCTGCTCCTCCATCTTTAGCTCTGACTTTGGAAGTCTTAGCTCCTCCTCCTCACCATCACTGTGACTGTTGACGTCTTCCAACTCCTCCAGAAAGCTGTTTTCTGATGAAGGTCTAACATCTCCTCCCTGTTGCTGCTTTCAGTCCAAACTCACTCTGTTCATGTCAATTCACTCCAGAGAAAATCCTTTTTCTGGGAAGAATTTGCTCCAAGTCTGCAAACCCAGATGAGAACTCCCAGCAGGAGAAGAATTCATCTGCAGGAAACTAGAAAAGGGCCTTTTTGTGGGAGGAAACCATTCCAGATCTTTACAAACACCAGAAATCCCAACTTTTCCTCCACTTAGCCTGAGTTTGGGTTCCAGGAAGCGGTGTGTGTTCAAGCTCCGCCCCCAGCAGCATCTCATGAAGCCCCTCCTCCTACATGAGGCCACTGGGGAATTCTGAATGAACCTTTACATTTCAACAGAAATTTAAAGCTACAAACAGCCGTCATCTGTTCCTAATGTTCATTCCCCGCCATCATTGAAAGCTTTTGGAATAGTCCCTAAAGCCAGCGATCGGGCCGCTTTGGCGCATGAACTCATCACTCGGTGTCACGGTGGCAGAGAGATGACAGATCCCAAATCTGAGGCTGAAATGATCACGTCCTACCAGCTACACTCTGGATTTGGGACCAAAAACCTTTGAATATGTTGGAGCATTGTTGGAGAATAGACTGACAACATTTGTTTGGAAGAAAGATTGACCTTTGACCCCTCCCTCATGTGTTCCACATCCAGCTGCAGACACACCACTACAGCTCACATTCCAGTTCTGATCCAGCAGTTAGAATCAGAGCCTGCATTTGCAGCAGGTTCCAACCCACTGACCACTGATCCACACAGGGGGACGTCCTAAGGGGCGGAGTCAGCCACTGGAGAGATCAAAAAGGAGAAATGGATGTCACTCTGGGCCTCTCTGTGTCTGGGCCTTCAGAGGGACAGTGGTTTGGTTCAGAACACGGATGCTAAACTAGCTCTCTGGAAACTTGAACTTGTTGAATGGGAAACTTCCTGAAATCTTCTTCATCTGTTGACTTGTTCTTTCTTCATTTGAATGAGCTCAGTCCTCTCCTAAATCCAACTCCATCTATCTTCAGTGCTTTGGACTGAGTTGGAGCAGAACTAGAGCTTTCTCCAGATGTCCTAGTACTTTTAGATCAGTGTCTTCCAATATTTGGAGCCCAGGTTCACTTCTTTCCCTGACAAAAATCCCAAAAGGCCTACCAGCCACCAAATAGGAAGAAACCAGAGAAACTTGGTGGTCTGCATTGATGAGAAACCAGTCCCTCCAGGATGACACATGGCTTTTTGGAATCATTTCACACACAAACAAACGTGAAGTTGTGGTTGTTTCTCTGAGAAAATGCAATCAAATGTGTGAATATGGTCAATGTAAATGTTTAGATAAAGGCTGTAGGGGATTCAGGGATTGTGGAGCGGTTGTTGTTTCCTTCTGGGTTAAAGTGCAGTTTTGTGGAACCTCCCAAAGAGGAGAAACACAAAAAAGAAAGGAAAAGCACAGAGACAGGTGGAAGCCATCATGATATTCCTTTCAAACAGGAAGTTCTTTGTCATTTCATGCACTAGTTTCATTTAGCTCTAGTTGTTGAACATTCTAGAAACTCCTAAATACATTTTCTGTCCACTTTGAAACCATATGGGGCTGACTTGGCCTTGCTCGCTGGGATACGGCCAACATCCAGAAATCTACCAACAGACATTTTTAGCTCTAGTTGTTGAACATTCTATGTTTTGAAGAGACAGACTCTTCTAAAAGAAACTAGCAGGAGCCCCAGCGCTGGTCTTTGCTTGGATTTGTTTTAAACTTGTTCATAGTCAAATAAAGAAAACAGGTTGATAAAAACAGAATCTTAAAGTTGAATTTGAACAAAAAAAGTTTCCACAGCAGGGTAAGTCCTGGGATCCACATGTGGATGTTTCTGGTGTTTTTTCTGTTTTTTTTTTTTTTTATTTACTCTTCATTGTTTTCCAAGAAAAGTCAATTCATTAACTGCTCGTTTACTGTAGCAGAAACGATCTTTAAACTGCTGTCTCGACATTAAATGTTTCAACCTAATTTCAAAGCGGAAATTATGAAATAACATTGAAAAATGTGATCACAGAGGCAGAATCCTGCATAAACTCTTACAGAGGAAAGACTTTTACACACCAAACAAAAAAGAATAAGCAAACTATTAGAAAAAGCAGGAGAAAAAGTCACAATAATGTACACAAACAGTTTCATAAACAGAGAAACAGATGTCAGCTGAAAGGAAGACTAACATCAGTTACTATGGCAACACACGAGAAAAGAGAAGCTGAAGATTTCCCAAAACTCCAAGTTAGAATGAGAAGAGGAAGTGCAGTTCTCCATCAGTCCACCGGGGGAGCTGCAGCACAAAAACTGTCCACTTGATGCTGAGAGAGACAGTGGAGCTTATCTCAGATCAGTTCCTGCTGCAGCTCTGACACTCATCTCCACTTCCTCTGATTCCTCCATCACTCTGCTCTCCACCTCCCAGGAACACCGTCCAGTCACAACATCTCTGCAAACCAGCTGCTGCTGCTGCTCCTCTCTGCTCCTCCAGGGGAAACATCAGTGCCAAAACTCCCACCTGCAGAGAGAAAGTAGAGAGACAGAGATGAAGGAGTGTCTCCTGATCCTGGTCTGTCAGTCAGTGATGCAGCACAGCAGCAGAAAGAGCAGCAGGAGCTTCAGTCCTGTTCAGAGCAGCAGCTTCCTGTCATCTTCACCTGTTGGAGCTTCTGCTGCTCTGATTGGCTGACTGTTGTCCTGAAGCCTGTCATCATTCTCCTCAGAGCTTCACTGAGAAGCTGCAGCTTCACAGGAAACTCTGCATCTTTGCTCTCAGACTAACTTTAGGACCAAACATCTGGAAGCAGCTGGACTGACTCCAACTCTCAACCGACCTCAGAGTCTGCAGTTTGGAGTTTGGACTCTCCACCAGATCCTGGAGCTGTTGAACATCTGAAGACTTAATTGTGTTTCTCCTCAGGTCCAGTTCTGTCAAGTGGGACGGGTTGGACTTCAGAGCTGAGACCAGAGCAGCACAGGTGGTCTTTGATAAACTGCAGCACTCCAACCTGAATCCAGAACAAAGAGTTGAGTTTAAAGACAAAGTTCATGTTTTTCATCCTTCACTTCCCCTAAAGAGTTCAGAGCTGAAGAAGATCAGAAAGTTTAGAAAAAGTCCAAAGATGTGGAGCAACAGCAGCAGATCAGAAGAGTCCAGCAGAAGCAGAGAAGAAGAACATTCAGGAATATTCAGGACAACATGCAGCTGCTTCAGGAAAGCAGTCCAGATGTGTGAAAGTCAAACATCAGCCTGTGGCTGCATCCAAACCAACTGATGTTTCTGCAGCAACAGCAGAAAAAGTCCACTTCCTCTTTCTGTTCAGCTCTTCTCCAAACAGCACTGAATCATGGGAGAATTTCAGCAGCATGATGCTAGAAAGTCTTCATCCCAGTTTTCAGGAGATGATCTTCCAGTCCTTCTCTGCTGCAGCCCTTCAAGCCAGAGACTTTCAGCTCCAACAGATCAAAGCAGAGAGAAGAAGGAAGTGATGAGGAAGAGTCAGCAGCAAGTGTTGGACATTGATCCCTAATCCATGACTTCAGCTCTGAATGAAAAGTCAGAAGCTGCTGGGGGCGTTGATGGATGATGTAATGGTGTTTGTGGATGAAAAGGTGAGGAGGTTTGTGGAGGATGTGTGAGTGCATGTGAGCGTGCACGGCTGCTTCTTCTGCATGCGCTTTAAAGGAGTCTGTTGGAGCAAAGACACAAAGAAGAGCTGATGGCTGCAAGCAGAACTTTGTGGAGAACAAATGTCAGCAGACAGCTTTGAAACAAGTAGCTGTAGGAAGAAAAGAAGTTCTT
This sequence comes from Oryzias curvinotus, assembly GCA_023969325.1. Lineage (NCBI taxonomy): Eukaryota > Metazoa > Chordata > Actinopteri > Beloniformes > Adrianichthyidae > Oryzias > Oryzias curvinotus. Next base: position 12,145 of record JALJSC010000253.1, on the reverse strand, counting down.
CTGCAGATCTTTGGAGAGAACAAGCAGCTGCAGGAAGAAAAGAAGAAGTTCTTCTGCAGATCTTTGAAGAGAACAAGCAGCTGCAGGAAGATGCTGCTGTAGATCAGAATCTGGACATTTCTGTTCACACAGAACTGAAAACATGGAGTCTGACCTCAGAGTCTGCAGTCTGCAGTCTGGACTCTCCAGATAACCACACAGATGAAGAACTCCTGAATCCTGCAGGTTCTGGTTCCAGCTCAGGTCCAGTTCTGTCAGATTAGATGGGTTTTTCTTCAGAGCTGAGACCAGAACTTCACAGTTGATCTTTGACAATCTGCATTCCTCCAACCTGCAAGCAGACAGAAAAGTGTGATCAGGAGCAGTGATGCAGCTGGAGGTCCAGGAACTTGGTCCATTCAGTCAGGTGGGACCCACCCTGATGACAGACTGACAGATGACATTTAGTTTCAGCTGTTGGTCAATTCAATTCAATTTTATTTGTATAGCCCAAAATCACAACAACAGTTGTCTCGATGGGCTTCGAAGTAAAACATGAACTCAAAAGGATCATAAATACAAAGAGTTCAATAAAAAAAATACTAGAATGAACTAACAAACAGACTAAGCTATACTGGCATCCCTGCCCTTAGACCCCCCTTCACGGTAAGGAAATACTCCTAAAAAACCGGATTCTGGAAAAAACGAAGAAACCTCAGGGGTGCCCACATGAAGGAGGGATCCTCCCCCAGGACGGACAGGCGATTTACCAGAACTCTTAGAGAAGAATTAACTTATTTAATGCTACAACTACATATATAAAGTCCAGCAGATGAGCTTCATCTAGCCGTGGTTGGGGGGACAGTCAGGGGAGCGAGACGAGCCGGAGACAGGAACCACAGCCAGGTGTATGAGCAGGAGCAGAGACGAGGTACTCGGTCAGGTACAGAGCAGAGACGAGCCAGAGGCAGGATCCGCAGCCAGTTGTAGAAGCGGGAGCAAAGGCGAGGTAGACGGTCAGGAACTGGAGCACGGATGAGCCAACTGGAGTCTGGAAGCACTCTCACTCCCCAGGAGGGGAGAGGAAAAGAGGGACAATACATGAATCACACTGTACCAAACAGAGGCATAGAAAACTAAATGACAAATGATGAGCAAAAATAGAGAAGAGAGGAAGGGTAGAAGTAGAGGAGAAAATAGGACAGAACCCCAGAGCACCATAGTTATCCCAGCTTCAACTTCTAGCAGCCTTTTAAAACAAATACTTATTGTTATTAAGTTTAATTTAAACACATTAACATTAAGTTAAATAATCTCTGAATACTAACTAGTCTGACAATAAGCCTGTCCAAAGAGGAACGTTGTCAGTCTAACTTTGAATGTAGAAACTGAATTGGCCTCTCTTACATGAGCTGGGAGCTTATTCCGTAAAACAGGGTGTTACGGCTGTGGCCGTATTTGGTTTTATTTGGTTTTGTTTGGTTCTGTTTGCTCTGTGTTTTGTGTATTATTTCTGTATCAGAGTGGGACTTGTGTTTTTTGTGGATCTTTGTTTGTATGTCTGTGATTATTTTCAGGTGTGCTGCAAGGGTGTGGCCTCCATTTGGACAAGCTGGTGGAGGCAGCCTTTAAAACCACCACTTGGACCTCCAGCCGGTGAGAAGGGTGCCTTGCAGCAAAAGCCTCCACTGCAGCTTGGCCCTCTTCTCCATTTTGTTTTGTAATTCACCACCTGTTTAGTTTGTGTTGCCCTTTGTTTTGTACTTTGTAGTCCTTTGTCCTCCTTCGTAGTTTTTCTCTGTGCCCACTCTGTTTAGTCTTTTGGTTTATACTTAATGTTAAGTGAAGCTGTAGGGGTGAACTGCCATTTTCTTTAGTACATGTTTTCTCCTGTTTTTGTTAGTCTAGGGAGGTAAGTGTTTTGTCATTGATTTCCCTTTTCTTTCATTTGCAGGTAAGATTACATGTTTCAGTTAGTTGGGGTTTTTGTTTGTTATTTTGGCCTGGGTTCACCCCGAAGCCTTTTTGCTTCACTTGTAGTTCTTGTAGGTTGTTGTTTATTTATTTGTAAATAAATTTGGGTATATCTTTATGGAGACGTTTGTTTGGTGTTTTGTGTTGCAGTCAACTTTGGTAGCCAAAACTTTACCTTTTTTATGTTATGCCGCCTCAGGGCCTTTAGACACGGAAGGGGGCGTAACACAGGGGCTTGGTGGCTAAACGCTCTACCTCCAACCGTACTTTTACTAATTCTAGGAACCACAAGCAGTCCTGCATTTTGCGATCGAAGTGTTCTTATTGGATGGTAAGGGACTATAAGGTCCTTAATATAGGACGGGGCCATTCCATGTAAGGCCTTATAGGTTAACAGGAGGATCTTGAACTTGATTCTAGAATCAACTGGGAGCCAATGGAGCAAAACTAACACAGGAGTGATGTGATCTCTTCTGCTAGTTCCTGCTAATAATCTAGCTGCTGCGTTTTGAACTAGCTGGAGACTTCTTAAGGAACTCTTAAGACACGCTGCTAACAAAGAGTTACAGTAATCCAGCCTCGACGTAACAAATGCATGGATGAGTTTTTCAGCATCACTCTTAGAAAGTATATTTCTGATCTTAGCAATATTCCGCAGGTGAAAAAAGGCAGTTCTACACGCTTGAGATATGTGAGCCTTAAATGATAAATCCTGGTCAAATAAAACCCCAAGGTTTCTAACTGTGGAATTGGGGGCTATACTTACACCATCCAGGGAGAGTATCTGAGCAGACACAGCATCTCTCAGGTTTTTAGGACCAAGTATAATGACCTCAGTTTTTTCTGGGTTCAGGAGGAGGTAATTAATTGTCATCCAGGTCTTGATGTCACTGATGCAGGCATTCAGTTTCTCTATATTGTAATTTTGGTCAGGTTTCATAGATAAATACAACTGCGTATCGTCGGCATAACAATGAAAATTAATGCTGTGTTTCCTGATTATGTTTCCTAAGGGTAGCATATAAAGCGTAAACAGAATGGGTCCTAAGACTGAGCCCTGTGGGACTCCATAGTTAACTCGAGTGTACTGAGAGGAATGTCCATTTACATTAACAAACTGATATCTATCTGACAGATAGGATTTAAACCACTGGAGACCAGGGGCCTCATTTATAAACGTTGCGTACGCACAAAAGAAGGCGTACGCCACTCTCTACGCAATAGTTGAGATTTATAAAAAGCAAACTTGACGGGAAAATGTGCGGTCCTTCACGCAAGCTCTGACCCAGGCGTACGCACAAAAACGGGTGAAATGAGAAACGGCGACACCGTCGGCAGATGGAAGAAACACGTGAAAGTGAAAATGACAATACTGCATCATGAATAACATGAAGACTTCACAAAGCTAGTCTCACAATGAACAGCCTACATGAACACCCGTTTGATCGATCAGCAGTGAAACAAACAAAAAAAAAATCAAACGACAATTACAACAGAAATTCAAATGAACACTTACTTGCAAAAGGAAAAGTGAAAGATGTTCTGCAATATTGGCATGTTATGCAATTCAACCTCATAAATAATATAGTTAACAGAACGAACTAATGTACAAAACTGATATTCTCCTCAATCTGTCCGTCTGGCGGAGCAGATATAGTCAAAGTCAAAGTCAAAGTCAGCTTTATTGTCAAATATGCTGCATCCGTAAGACATACAACACAGATGAAATTGCTTTCCTCTCACCCCAAAGTGCAAGCAGCATATAAAATAATAAATAAACGACTTAAAAAATACATTCTTTTAAAAACAATAAAGCCGATAGAGCCGCTGCGTGTGCTCGCGCCGCCAGATGCGTGCGAATCAGACAGACAGACAGACAGACAGACAGACAGACAGACGTATTAATTGTCCACTGGGGAAAGTTGTTTTCATAGTAAAACATTTCTTCGTAAGCTACGGAATTATGGTATTCATGCATATGTCTTTAGTTTATTTTATTTTTGATAAAACAATGTATGGCGTATGTCTCAACCATTCAGAAAGCAACAAGAAATGACATTTGATGAACAATTTCCCATTTCCACGTGGATTATTACCCACATCTGTAGCTTGTCAGATGCAATTAAATGGATGGAAATAAAATGCCCCATCACAATGCGTAATGACGCACAATGGCTGATCTCGGATCTTAGAAGATGTGGCAAATGGAAGAATTGGGAGTGAATGCATCAGGACGAGTGGCTTATGAGCCGGTTCCGACTTCTTCGAGCCATCCTGTTGGAGCTTTTGGGGGTGTGTCACCCGGTGCATCAGGTGCGTCGGTGTCCCCCCCGACACCCCCCCCACCCCCCGCCTCAGTCACCACTCCACGTAAAAGGGACTCCCCAATAATTGCCGCCACTCTCTCATCAAGAGGGGTCAGCTCCGGTGTCCCCTGCCCCCCACCCGTGGCAGACACACTCTAGCGATGCAGCGCCAGACGTTTTTTGCCCCGACTTTGATGTCCGTCTGTCACTGTTTGCCACTCACGTGCTTTTTCGGCATTAGTAATGCCCACACTGCAACCTCCAAACTACATTTTTCTCCTCTTTTCCACCTCGCCAACGATAACTTCTACTTCACATTGAGTGAAGTTCCGTTTTTTTTGTTTTTTTCTCTGTGTTTGCCATGGTTTCGCTATCAATGAATATTCATTTGTGGGCGTTTCACGGACTATTTATGGGCAACTATGGGCGTGTCATGAAGCCGCAAAAGCTGCGCTGCATTTAGAATTGGTTGTGATTTATTAAGGGAAGGATGCGTAGGATGTGCGTGCGCACGGTTTTATAAATCCGAATATTTCTGTGCGTACGCACGTCCTATGTTTCATGCGTACGCCACTTCTGACGCAAATCCTACGCAAGGTTTTATAAATGAGGCCCCAGATCCTCTGATCCCAATGTCATGCTCTAATCTATGGAGTAAAATACTGTGGTCAATAGTGTCAAAAGCTGCACTGAGGTCTAACAGGACCAGAATAGAAAGTAGTCCCTTTTCTGAGGCCAATAACAAGTCATTAGAGACTCTAACTAGTGCAGTTTCCGTACTGTGGTGGGGTCTAAACCCCGACTGAAAGTCTTCAAAATGGCTGTTGTCCTGTAGGTGGCAGTAAAGCTGCTTAACTACAACTCTTTCAAGGATTTTAGAAATAAAGGGCAGGTTTGATATCGGTCTATAGTTGGCCAAAATGCAAGGATCCAAACTGGGCTTTTTCAGAAGAGGTTTAACAACTGCATATTTAAAAGACTGTGGCACTTAACCCGTTTCCAGAGAGGTATTTATCATTTTTAATATGGGATCATTAATTAGGGGAAAAGTTTCTTCAAAAAGTCCAGTGGGAATTGGGTCTAACAGACATGTTGAGGATTTGGAGGACGTAATCATTGATGCTATTTCCGCTTGATCCACAGTAGTGAAGCAGTCTAATGTTACAGAGGTTTCTATGGATGCCTCCAGTTCTACCGCTTCAGCCTGTTCTGGGCTGATAGTAGGAATAACTTGATTTAACTTATGCCTAATATTTGAGATTTTACTATCGAAAAATGTAAGAAAATCATCTGAGCTGAGAGAAACAGGAACATGTGGTTCTACTGAGTTCTGACTGCCAGTTAATGTAGCAAAAGTGCTAAAAAGAAATCTTGGAATGTTTTCCATTCTCTGATATTAAGGTTGAATAGTACTGGCTTCTAGCTCTACGCAGAGCTTTTTTTATAATTTAATAGGCTAAGTTTCCAGATATCCAGAGACTACTCTGAACCGGAGCGGTGCCATTCTCTTTCCAACTTACGGGTTTCTTGTTTAAGAGAACGTGTTTCAGCGTTAAACCACGGTGCTACTCAGTTTTGTCTAACAAGCTTTAGGTTTCAAGGGGGCAACAACATCGAGTGTACTCCTGAGGGCTTGTAAGGCATCATTAACAAATTGGTCATTTATACTAGGACTGATGCTATGGGAGTTGGTCTCAGAGTATTTTCTCAGAATATCACTAAGTACTGGCTGAACTGTGTGTTTAAACTCAGACACAGAACAGTCAGTTAAGGTTCTTCTAGGCTGTTTCTTATTCACTGGGGCAGTAGCAAGTTCTAAATTAAACTGGAAGGTAATCAGAAATCATGGGGTTAAGAGGAAGGACACTCAGCTGGCTGATCTCTATACCATGGGTTAAAACAAGGTCCAGGGTGTGCTTGTGACAGTGAGTGGGTTCATTAACACTTTGGGTGAAACCAACATCATCTAATAAAGCTGCAAAAGCATTTCCTAGACAGTCACTGGGGTCATCAACGTGAATATTAAAATCTCCTATTATTATAGTTTGATCAGAGTCTAAGACAATAGTCGATAGGAAGTCAGAAAACTCAGTTAAAAATTCTGAATATGGGCCGGGGGGGCGATAAATAATTATGAGTAAAACAGGTTTTCAAGTTTTCCTGTTTGAGTGATTAATAGAGAATATGCTTTGAAATAAATTACAAGCATTTTAACTTTAGGGGTGAGAAGTAAGCTAGAGTGTGATATTACTGCCAAACCACCTCTTTTCCCTGAAATCCTGGATTTCTGATAGTTAGCATAAGTGGGGGGGTTGCTTCATTCAATCTTACATAGTCATCCTGTTGGAGCCAAGTTTCTGTTAAGATTAGAAGACTAAGGTTGTTATCATTGATTAACTCGTTGACTAAGAGGGACTTAGAGGAAATGGGTCGAATGTTAAATAAACCACATTTAATGACATCATAATTCTGCTTGTGAGAACTGCTGTCTGTCACTTTAAGGTTTCTATGACGCACTCCTGTTATTTGTCTTTCAGCCCATAAGCTAAAGCTCGAACCTGCTTGACTTTCCCTGCATGGGCTTTTGCACCAGCACTAACCCTAAGGGAGGCTCAGAGGAGCGTTTTCCACTGCTGCCCTGTGCCCGGGTCTCGTCTCTGGGTTGTCAGGTTGACAGACTAACCCTAGCAGAAATGTTTCTAGAAAGAAGAGCGGCACCGTCCTGAGTAGGATGAACGCCGTCTCTCCGCATGAGACCGGGCTTCCCCCAAAACGCGCTCCAATTATCCACAAAACCAACACAGTTTTCTGGGCACCATCTAGAAAGCCAGCGGTTAAATGAAAAAAAGCGGCTGTACATTTCATCATTGACTAAGTTTGGCAGGGGACCAGAGAAAATTACAGTGTCGGACATCGTCTTAGCCAGTTTACACACCGAAGCTACGTTTAACTTAACCACCTCTGATTGTCTCCGTCGGGCATCATTACCGCCTGCGTGAATCACAACTCGACGGAACCTGGACTTACTCTAAGCTAACATCCTAAGGTTCCCCTCGATGTCACCAACTCTGGCCCCCGGATAACACCTGACTGTAGCCGCTGGGAGCTCCACGTTTCCAACTTCAGAAGAGCCTATAACCAGGCTGAGGTCTAAGGTTTTCAGCTGGTTCTGCTGTTGGTCTAATGGTTTCAGCTGGTTCTGCTGGTAGTCTTAAGGGTTTCAGCTGGTTCTGCTGGTAGTCTAAGTATTTCAGCTGGTTCTGCTGTCATATTAAGGGTTTCAGCTGGTTCTGCTGTCATATTGAGGGTTTCAGCTGGTTCTGCTGGTAGTCTTAAGGGTTTCAGCTGTTGGTCTAAGAGTTTCAGCTAATCTGTGGAGCACAAATGTCAGCAGACAGCTTTGGAACAAGCAGCTGCAGGAAGAAAAGAAGAAGTTCTTCTGCTGATCTTTGAAGAGAACAAGCAGCTGCAGGAAGATGCTGCTGCAGATCAGAATCTGGACGTTTCTTCTCACTGTGGGTCAACACAACTTTGTCATCATATTGATCTGAACACAACTAAAACATGGAGTCAGACCTCAGAGTCTGCAGTCTGCAGTCTGGACCCTCCAGAAAACCACACAGATGAACAACTCCTGGATCCTGAAGGTTCTGATTCCCGCTCAGGTCCAGTTCTGTCAGATTGACGGGTCAGATTGCCACATAGATAAAATACAAAACCATTATTAGTCTCAGCAAAGAACATCTATATAAAACCTAGAAACTGATTGTTTATACACTGATTAGATGAATGGATAACAAGGTTAAATTTATTAGAAAGTTAAGGAAAGTCCCATTGTGGCTTCACGACCATAGAACCACCCGTATCACAAATTCCAGCAGTGAATTGATATTGAAATACAAACCTGCACAATATCCTAACACCAATTTTATATACACCAATTGTAAAAGAACCCTTTGACAGTTCCAGAGGGACGCACCTTCAAAGGTCATCGAGAATTAGGCGATGGGATGGGTAACCAAGGGCCAAGGAGATTGTAGATGAGGAAGGTCCACGTCCCACGTAGCAATGGATTGCAGCTCGGCTGAAATTTGATTCTCATATTTGATATTAGTGGTTCTCAAATAGTTGGACACAAAACACAGACTGCCGATTTTTAGCCAAGGGCGTCTGGAGATCCATAAGGGATCGTAGGTTTTGATAGACTGAACCTTAGATTTTAGAGACGGAGCATAACAAGCCTCTACATGTGATCCATCTAGTCAAGTGTCATCTGCTTAAGCAGGGCAGATAGAGACTGGCTTGCGGACACAAGAATTAACTCTTGAACTAAGCTTTAGAGCGTAAAGATGGAGTTTCTACGGTCAGGGTTATTTTGCTTATGGTGTTATTTAAATACTACCCAAGACAACCGATGAAACACATAAGACTATTATCACCTCTTTAAAGAGCCTTAATATAAACTCCATGGCTAAATTCTCATAACCACACGATCTTTAAAACCATTAGAGCCGTGATTCTGGCGGCCGCCGTCACAAACCGCTCTTATAAATCTTTCCCCCCAAAAACTAGAGGGCCCAGCCACAGAAGACAAGCGGAGGGAGACTGAAGACACGACAGGCATCGTCATAACAAGACCTCTAAGCATTGAGAAGGACAGGCTACAAAACGGAAGACGTGAATATCCAGAACAGGAACATGGGGCCAGGATCAAACTACCCGGAACAAGAGCACAATGAATGGTTGACCGTAGACCAAAGCCAGAGCAGAATCAGGTGGGCGCCGATCATTGAACAAACAGCCATCAACCAAAGAATGAAACGAAGTACACGCTGCACAAAAGCGAGAGATGGCATAAAGGGAGAGGCATGCACCAATGAACCATCCAGATCCAGAAGAAGAAAACAAATCCGGACGGGCAGAGGACCATATGGCGCAGACAACGCGGTAACCCAGATCAGAAAATGAAAGTAAGCCACAGAGATGCAAAAGACCAGGCATACAGAGGAACATTGACGCAGAGAAAACATCAAAACGCGCAAACGAAGGGGAGCCCATAGCCTACCCAAGTCCAGTACAGGGCTTGTGATAATACAGTCGATAGCATGAGGACCGCCATGACAGCAGAAAGGTCAACCGATAAACAAATCGAGCGCCGACTGGATGCCGAGAGACTCTTCCGGGAGGCAAAGAGGCAGGACACTGAGAACATCAGGGATAACAGCCATCCCCAGCCACAAATCGCGTCCGGAGTAAAACGTGGAGAAGGCATGGGCAGCCGAAGTAAAAATAAACCAATCCGTAAGGCGCACGAGGAATCAGGCCACTGACGCCAAAAATAACGACGACAGGCACCAACAGGACCGAAACAAGTTCCAACCATGAACACATCCAAGGGCCACCCACAGTGGCGGCCTATACTGTGAGTAGGCGGAGGCGACGAACGAAAAACGCCGAATGAATCAAAACAAGCCACAGACGTTGCATAAAAGACACAAATCAAAAGTAAAAATCCACAGAGGAGAGAGGGGTCCAACAAGAACAAACCAAACGCTGAGTAAACCACCAAATGCACAGCAGCTACGACAGAAACACAAAACAAAGAGCCACCAAAATAATAAAGCCAGCGTTGATTAAATACAGGCAAAATTCACATTCGGCTCTTATCTAGGAGCCGTAGGAGCCGAGTCTTAGCCGGATGGCTAAGCAGAGAGACCAGGAGGAGTGTCTACCCCCATGCCATCAGGCTCTTAAACGTTAACTCTACGCGTGTACCTTAATTATTCAAGTCTTCAGTCCACATTCATGCACATTATTTTGCATTCCATATTTAATTCACAATACACATCTGTACGTATTTCATCGGTACACAGTTTTACTTAATTATTATATAATAATATAATAATAGTTTTCCCTAATTATTGCGCTGTCCACAGAGCGGACCTGGGTTACATTTCACTACTGGTTGGATTTGCTAAATACAACTTCGTATGCAACAAAGAAAATCCTGAAATCTTAAATAACATACAGCAAGAGATAAAACGCCGAAAGCCACAACTAATTCAGCCAGCATGAGACCCTGTCCAGACGAGGACCATCAGCCCTGAACCACAGGAAAAACCCCACAACCCAAAAACAATAACGATGCAGAGCCACAAAACATGAAAACGAGTCAGGTAGACCACAATGACAAAGAACATAAAACTACAATACCCAGAGTCCTTAGGGGCGTGACGTCACTACAACCGGAACATAATAAGGAAACGAACGCAGTAGAAAACAACAGAAAAACACGGGAAAAGACCGCCTGGCCGCTCACCGCAATGAACAAACGGCCACAGCAGAGGAGAAGCCTGAACGGCCCCCGATCTAACGCCGCTGCCAACCGAAACACCGCGAAACGCTCACCCGCACAGCGACGCGAACACACCCGGCGCCGCCACCCGCCGATGAAACCCGCGGAAGGAGAAACAAACGGCGAAATGAAGACCCCCACATCGAAAAAGTGGGAGCACCATCCAAAGAAGGGGGGAACACACCAGATGCCAAAAAGAAGGAGACCGCGGGCATGGAGCACGGCGACGAAAGCGTCGCTGCGTAAGAAAGAGAATGAACGCTGCCCACCTGGACTTAAATAGGAAGCTGAAACAGGTAGTTAATTAACTACCGCCCTAGGGGGGAAAGAGACTGCCCGAGTTTCCGGTGCCTGAAATGCGAATACATTCGCTATTTTTCTGAACCACATGTCAAGAGAGGGACAATCATCTCTCTCAAGGCACTGATGGTGCTGCTGTCTGTTAGGTTAAAACAACGTGCAACATCAGAATAACAACATAAGGAAAGAAAGACAACAGACCAAATTACATTTTTTGAGGAGAACGAACAGAAATAATATCCAGCAACAATCTCTCTCCGCTCTGGTGCATATTCTGTTGCCTCCTCTTTTATTAAGTCTGTTGGGTATTCTCTAATTTACATATGCGCTGAGCTCTAAGGAGGGGAAACCGAAGACAGCTGCAGCGCTATTAGAAACATTAATTGCAACATTTCTTTTCACTGTTGTCCCACATTCAGACATTCAGACATTTAGGGCAATTTAAAATTTTGGGCCCCGTGGATCCTCATGTTTTTCAAGGCCCCTCTACAGTTTAGAGAGGTCAGGAAATGCTTTCAGAGGAGAACTAAAGAGTTTTTGAGCTGTTTTTCTGCAATGTGATCATTTGAAAATGCATTTTACTATTTAGGATTCAAGATGAAGAAATACAATTTAATCTGACATTTTTTAAATGGAAGCTTTAAATCTATTGGATTGTAAATATTTAGTCATGAATAAATCATGATGATCAATGAAATTTCAATTCCTCATCTGTTTTAACTTCTTTTCAAGTCATTTCTAATCTATTGCATTTTCATTCATGATCATGTTTTTGAGTCCAAATCCAAAAGAAATGAGCAAACAGTGAAAATATCATCTGTCAGTCTGTCATCAGGGCGGGTCCCACCTGACTGAATGGACCCAAGTTCCTGGACCTCCAGCTGCATCACTGCTCCTGATCACACTTTTCTGTCTGCTTGCAGGTTGAGAAGCTGCCGTGTGTCAGAGATCAGCTGTGAAGTTCTGGTCTCAGCTCTGAAGAAAAACCCGTCTAATCTGACAGAACTGGACCTGAGCGGGAATCAGAACCTTCAGGATCCAGGAGTTGTTCATCTGTGTGGTTTTCTGGAGGGTCCAGACTGCAGACTGCAGACTCTGAGGTCTGACTCCATGTTTTAGTTGTGTTCAGATCAATATGATGACAAAGTTGTGTTGACCCACAGTGAGAAGAAACGTCCAGATTCTGATCTGCAGCAGCATCTTCCTGCAGCTGCTTGTTCTCTTCAAAGAT